>CM035817.1:16875129-17267629 GCA_020458035.1 Magallana ariakensis
CAAAATGATTGAAAATAACACCGATACAGGACATTATTTATTGTCCCTATCTTTGAACAATACGAACATAAAACGGACCTTTTGCGCGACCTTTATTCAATTCGAGTCACCAAAAATGGTACTATAATTTTGGAGGGATTGCGATGCCCAGAAGTTTTCCTGGGCTATCCTATTCTCTATAATATTTAATCGCAGTCATCGGTTTATCTTTTTCACATCTTTCGTCCCTTTGTCTTGGCTATTTGCCACTCTAGTATGTCTTTTCAGAGTAACACAGTACAGGAATTCGTCACCGGGGTCTATTTTCTTCCTTATCGGTCATTCATAAGACAAAGCAGACGACAAATTATCGGTCTCTGTCACGCTAGAAATGCTCCGTTCCCGCGATGGCGAACTCATTGCATGTCCGAACGAATAATTAAACCAACTGATGAATTAAACCTATTAATGCAATTTTTGGTCAAAACAGAAAAAAAAAACACAGGAACGGAATTTTCTATTGTTTACCGTTCGACTGTGGTATTGATGTATTATACGATTTAGAAGTGATAACCTCTTTATGGTAGTCTGTGATAACATCTCTCCTGCATTCAAAGGAGGGTTCTTTTTGTATTCATGGAACATTTTCTGAGTGAATCATTTCTATTTAAAACAGCAGATACATGAAAACAGTCGAAAAGTCAATTTTGAATGGGTTCATTAGTTCATGAAAATTTGTAATAGAATTCCAAGTAATTGTTAAAATTGTTTAAACAACTTTTGGCAGGGCGGAGGGTGATAAAGCATTAGTATTGTTTCGAGTGGTATTAGTATCGCATACAGAATGTTGTTTGCATACGTATTGTAATTTACTTGTTGTGACAATTTGTGCATGGATGATCGCATGTTTTCCAATATTTATGACTTTCAAGGGACAGTGTATATTTATTGTAAAGCTTTATTTATATATAATTGTTGTCAAAAGGACAGGAAACCTGTCCCAACACATAAAACATTGATACGGAACAGATTATATCTTACAATCATACAATACAGTTTTTCTTTTAAATTGTCAAATTTCGTGTTATTTATCAAATTTTTAGAAAAGGTTTTTTCCGTTTCTGAATAAATAATGCAACGATACTACTTCATGAGATCTTTTTGCATTAGAAATGCCATTATCCTGACTGTCAAATCAATACAGAGCAACTGCTTGTCTTATTAGTGCAAATTTCACTGCTTTTTATAGTGTATCATGTAGACTTAGTTAACTTGATTTTTTTTTAAATTTTCATATTTTCACTAAAACAATGTACATGTAGTCTATATACAATTCATCCATGACAATCACTTTTACTCTCTATACATTATTTTAAAAAAACCATATGGTTTTATTAGTAGATGACAGCAGTCATTATCAAGACTATTTACCAAATGTGTACCTTGGTTTGTTTGACTTTGTTATAGATGACTTACCTGTAACTTACTCACCTGTTGTAGGTGGGGAGTACTATAACACCGCCGGCACTGTCCCCTACACACAGTACCAGACCGCCGCCTACCCCGCAGACCCCGCCTGGACCATGAGATACACCAACCCCACAGGTATTCTAAGTAAGTCCCTCTCAATCTGGGCATATTCAGCTGATTATCTAACAATCTGCATAATGCTAAAAACACAAGTACATGTAGCTGTTTATATTGAGTAATCTATACAAATAACAGTGTTAAACTTCGCAGTTTCGTGCGTTTCAAAATTAATTCAATATTTACTTCCTCTATGTCATGCAAAATATGGTTAAGTGTTTTAATAAAATGTATCATAATTTTGAAAATTTATTTTAAAAAAAATATTAATCGGTGATAATAAGACTGCTTTATTTGAGTTTTTCGTTGTTTCAGACACGCCATATTATTACCAAACGCCAGTCTCAGGTAGGAACGAACCGAACACAACCGTAGCCGCGTCAGCAAGTCCTTCAAAATCATAACAGTGTGCGCATGCGCAGTTCGTATGACCAGTACGTCAGCAACTTGATGATATTACCATATACACTTTGTGCTCGAAAATATAAACTTTAATATGAGAATGGAATTTCAAAGTCGTGGCATTATGGAAACTGGATGGACAAGAAGGTGTGTTATGTAGAAATGGATGCTTTGCATCTTAAACAAAAAAGTTTTCTATTTGATGAGATGATTTGAAGACTTCAGGAAGATTGTTTTAATGAACATACTGTATATGTGAAAACACAGTGGTATCGAGGATACTGTGTTTGGAATCATATTTACAATTGTCTTACTATTTGAGGGGAGGAAGGGTACATGTATACTGTGTGTAGACGAATGATTGGACATTGTGTGTGTGGTCAGACCGCGTGTGAATGAAAACGTATCAATTGTAGTTATATCCATATGTATATCTTAATTTTCATATATTATAGCCTTGTTTTGTATACTTTTAAAGAATTTCTCTGTACGGTAACGCGTGTTCGGGAGCCTCTTTTTAGTTATCACTGTCATTAACCATCACAACTCTCGATTTTTTAAACATCTTGTGAGAATTTCCGAACCTTTAAAATCGGCACAAAAAGGCTTTGGGGATCTCTTCTCTGTATTTTTTCCTCTGCTTGTACGAACCTAGATCATCATTCTGAACATTTCGAATTTTATCTCAATATTTCATCAATCATAATTTTCACTTTAATTTTGTGCAATATTTTCATTTTTCTCTTTTGTTTTAATTTCAAAAAAGTTGATAGCCATTCAAAACAAAATTTTAATACACACCTCAGTATTATAGTACTCCGACAAAATTATGCACGCTCAGCAAAAATGCTTAACCTTAGGGATCAAATATGATTTGCTCAATGAACAAACAAACTCTTGGGAAAAAAACTATACTCAATACTAATAATTTCATGACAGGTTTTATGATTATGAATCTTGCGCGTGAGTTCTTCACGTGCACAGCACAACATTCGCTTTACTTTTATCGGTTTAAAATCGGCCATGGTTGGTCTACAACACAGAGAGATGGGTGATAATAATGTTTAACCAAAGAAAAAAAAAACTAATATACGGACAGTGTTACTGATGACTGAATCACTTGAAATCCCGGCTCCCTGTGAACGGATAAGGGAAGACTCGATTTGAGCGAGTGCTAGAAAAACATTGTATGCTATTTTTCTTTTTTTTAAATTTGTATATACTTATTTCGTCAGGGTAGATCCCATTTTTAGATCATGCCCTGTGATATTATATTGATATACCATGACAATATTTTTTTTCTCTTATCGTGATGAACAGGGGTCATTTATTCTTGAATCCTGTGCCCTGACAGAGTACAGAACAAAATGAAAGAATCTCTTTTTTAAATTAAAATGTATTACTATTTCAGAACTCATCAATCTTAGGTATAGATATTTACAATATCATGAAATGTTTGAGTTTGCAAAATAAAATTTTGTTATACCTAATGACTGCTTTTGTTTTGTTTTTTTATACGTCTGATTTTAGTGTTTATTTTCAAGTGTTTTAAGTTCAAACCGATACTAAGAGGATGGAATTAAACTGCCGTAATTACACACGAGGAAATGCACTAAATCGTCATCTTTTGCAGTTAATAAGAATTTAAATTATTTATTCGTTAATTACTTGTTGATGATTCTAAACAAATATTGTTTTGTCGATAAAAGATATTTATTTTACCAAACATACTAGTATAAAGCGAGAGAAAAAGACCTGAAACCAATATTTGTAAATTCACGATGAAAACCATTGTCATCGACTGAGATAAAAAAAAATTTCGAAGAGCAGTAGTCCTGCAGCTGAGATGAATTAGCGTTATTTGAAGAAAATGGACACAGATGACATTGATTCAAGTTGAATTTTGTTGTTACAATTGACCGTATAATAACACAGCTGATCTATAGTTTACTTATTGTTTCCCGTTAAATGTCGCAGTATATCTATTCTAGCTGCTATTTTAATTAAATCAAAACCAAATTATGAACGAATTTTTTTGCAAATACGTTTACCATGAGCAGGATTTATAAGTCCTCAGTATAAGGATCCACATATTTTTTGTATCAATTTGCACGAAATAATTACTGGCGTAGAAGCATGAATATTTTCGTAAATTATCATATAATTTACCATCGTTTTACTTGAACAAAATAGATATCTATAAAGACATGAATAGCCACTGAGGTATATATCTATTTTTCACTTTGAACTTTTACGTTAAAACAAATCAAAATGGGTTGTATTGGAATATTTTTAGCTTGAGTCTAAAACCATGATAGATGTAAAATCAAACAGGTGTGTAAAAAAAAAAAAAAATCATTCACTGTTAACTACAGACCTAGACAGCCTCTTACTTAGAATGCAGGGGTGTGGGGTTTTTTTTCAATTTCAATTCAAAAGAAAATAAAATTTTAACTATTTTTCCATGGATAATTAAAACTTCATTTAACTTTTTAAAAAACCCATATACATGTATGGAATTGTTTGTTTAAAAACCCCTGATCATCGCACTTGGCAATTATTAGTTAATATAGACAGGACAGCTTTAAGCATTACTGTTAGAGTACTTTTACAATCAAAGCAGTGTATGTTTCCATAATATTAAAGTTAGCAACGCTGCATAGACACCGCTTCAAATCAACATTCTTGTCTATTTCATTTATAGAATACAGTTTTCCTCATTAATTATTGAAACCTCAACAGCAAACACAAGCATTATGCATTTTTTTTTCTATACATAACTCAGGACCCTTGCATTCTGGTATAATTACATGTTCCTGAAAAGCATAAACATTATACATGAATTGTACCAAACTGGTAAAGACAACCAAAAGTTACCGTTAAAGTCGCGAAATCGACGCTATATCACTCCTTCTGTATATGAAAGTAATTACGGGAAATTTGTATCATAACTTGTTAATAATTAAAATCTATAATTACACGCCCTGTGATCGATAGGATATCCGTAAGTAATAGACCTAACCATTGTGATTAAGAATTCCTCGCGCAAAATGTTTGTACTTAGTGTTTTGCAAACCGGCAGACTTGGAAACGATGAAGAACCGTTGTTATAGTGTCGAAACCGTTGTTATAGTGTCGAAACCATTTTTGAAGTGTGTAAGACTGTTGTAAACCAAAATTATTTTTATAAAAATTTGTTGTCAAATAAGAAAATATTAACAGTACTTTTTTTTCCAAAGTGCAGGACTTTTATAAACCATCTTAATGAGAAACCTGAAAACTTACCAGTTTGATCAGGATGTAAATGTACGTCCCTTGTTGGATACATTTAGCCAAGATAAACTTTTAAGGTTTAGAAACAATTTTTTTTCCCATGAGCGTATCAGTATGTATTAGATATTCTTGCTATGACTGCTATCTAACCTCATCAGGGTTTTGTTTTTTGTTATTGTTGTTGGTTTTTAGGTTGTTGTTTTTTTTTATTCCAAAGTTAAATCGTCATTGGATCATTTCGGACCATTTTAACCTCCTACAAAGAAGAGCTCTGTATTAAAAGAAAACCCATTCATTCTTTCTCCACCGTAGTGGACAGAAACAATGTATCGGACTCTAAGAGTTTTTTTTCGATCAGGCATATTTTTTTCAGTCAACATTGATACTGTCTATATATAACATCAACAAACTATTACAAAAGTATGCCATGCATGCAATTAATTAGTAATACGATTATGTTTGTTTATGTGCATGTATTCTATGGAGATTAACAAAACAAAACAAAAAACAAAAACTAGGAGAGAACCCTATTTTTGTCTCAATCAACGTTTATCATATACATATATCATTATTTTATTTTAGAGATAAATATGAATAAGAGGAAAGTGAATCTTTGTCCAAAAATGAAAAAGATATTTAAATAATCATAATATTAGTATTAGAATCGTAGGAGACAGCCAAACTTCCGATATCTATTTCTGCTTCTTAATTCCGTCAAAATAAGCAATATTATCACAGACGCAATTTGATCTATCTTATATTAAACGCCAGTTAATCACCTTAACCTATAAAATTTCATTTCTTGCGAACACGTGACATGATTTATATCAAAAAACATACACTGATAAAATTCACTGTATTGTGCAATCATTACCTTTGTGAATTTGTTTTTCGTGAGGTTTAATTAATGTGAACATTCGATACAACTAACCTGTTCAAATCAAATATATCTCCTCCCAACTTAAACATATTATTTACACGACCCTTTCCCGTGGAGTATTGTATGTTTGAAATGAAATTTTACCAGCAATATTACTTTAGATGGTATTGTGTCATCATTGCCTGCAATCATTAATGAATTGTAAAGCATGAAACCACTTTTTTGTCTATCGTATTCATCACTTCATTAAACAAATTGTTTTCGCTCAAATAAAACTTTTTACCACATTAGAAACACATGAGGCAGTTTATTTACACAATTTACATTTATAACCAGTGCTAATTAAATTCCCTCCCCAAAAGACCACATAACAACCAATCGACAGGAAAAAACAAAATTTATATGAAATAAGCATGCTACGATGTCATAGCTGTCATGCAAATTTCAAATCTAAATTGAAAAAAAAAATTACATTTGCTTTATTTCTGCAACGCTCATGTAACCTTCCCAGGTTTGTTTTAATCTTATGATAGCATACTTCTGTCCCTTGTGTGCAAGTTATGGTTTCTTTCTATCAAATATGTCGACATGCAAAATAATATGTTGACGTGCAAGATAGTTATGTCAATATGCTACATAAGTATGTTGACATGCAAGAAAATTACAATCAGATAAAAATAATATCAAAATATATCAAATTTCGCCCACATGTGACTTCCAACCTGCTAGATGCTACTTATTTATGCCGATATGCAACTTAATTAATTAATTATGTTGACATGCGAGATAAATATGTTTCATGCAACTTATTTATGTCGACGTACAATTTCTTCCTGTTCACATGCAACTTATAGGTATGTTGACATGCTAGAAATATATGTATGTTGACATGCAACTTATTTATGTTGAAATGCAATCAGTTGCATGTCAACATAAATAAATCAATGTTAACATAATCATTCATCTCGTATGTCAACAAATATAAATAGCATGTTGTAAGTCAAATATGGGCGATATTTGATTTTTTTTTTTTAGATTTTAAATAATTTTGATATGATTGCAATTTTCTTACATGTCAACATATTATGTTGCATGTTGACATAATTATCTTGTATGTCAACATATTAATCACGCATGTCGACATATTTGATGGGGAAAAACTTGCACCCAAGGAAAAGAAGTATGCCACCATACAATCTGAATAAAATCTGACCCCTGATGAAAGATTCATTGCTTAGTTAATTGATTTGAAATGTAACGGTAAAATTTGATTGGCTATGTCCAAAAAACTACGTCATGGTTGAATGTAAAATTAATGTGGTCAGATTGAAACTTGGCAGTTCTTGATTTTTTTATCGTTTGATTAAACTAATCAAAATAAACACTTTAACTTCGGGTAAAAGAAAACTATATAACAAACTAACAGAGATCATGCACCGTTAATATGCGTTTCAATTCTTGATATTTCGGATACAGATTGGATGATGAAGTTTCATTAACACACAGCTAAATTTAGTTTAGCAGACTTATATTACTCGCTACTTTTTTTTAACCCTTTTTATATTTTTAACTCCTTTAAGTTTGAATCCATATGCATTTATATTTTTAACTCCTTTAAGCTTGAATCCATATGTATATGCACTAGGGGAATGACACTACAATCTATTGCATATACATTTCTTGATAACCAAACTACATCAATATGTCAATCAAAGCGGCAGAGAGAGAGAGAGAGAGAGAGAGAGAGAGAGAGAGAGACTAGATTTTAACATATTTTTATTGTACAAAAATACAATTGGGATTGGGCACAATTTCCATAACTTAGACCGCCCTCTCCCAATACAAAACAATGCAATACAGAAAATATAACACCTATTAAGTGTTTATGGGTGGGTACGAAGAGAGAGAGAGACTATAATACTTGGGAAAAAAAGTTCAGGATGTTGATGATAAAATATTTCCTCATTTTCACGCAATTTCATATGATATTTTTAAAAATAATATTTAGATAATTTACAGACATCAAATATTGCATTAACCTTTTATCAGCACGAAATTCAGTTTATCTGCTCCTCGGCAAAATTCTGTATCAAAGCTTTGCCGGCTCTTTCCTTATTACTTTACATAACGAATCTCGCTTCCTTGTGAAAAAAAACATCAAGTAAAATAGAGAAACAGTGGATATCAAAGGTGTTAAAATAACCTAATGGTTTTGTACCAGCAAGTTCTATGGGTGGTAGTCTTTGTATCAAAATCTGAAGTCAAAAGCTAAAAACTTACATATTTTTCTCTCTTTTTCATTAAATATAAGTCAGTGAACTTTCTTTTTTAAAAGGAGGTCTCATCTCGATAATATAATTGGTAACATAAAGCAAAACACACAAAAAGAGTTAAGATACAAATTCAAAAAAGAAACCCCATGTATTTTTAAGAGGACTCGATGGCTTTGACCATTTTTTTATACTAAATTGATCTCCATCAGAAGAAGAGCTCTGTATAAATATAATGGAAAATACATGTTTATTTTCAAAATTTTCTTTACCAAATAGAATTTAATAGCTTAGAACAACTTTCTTTCTAAAACAAATTAAGTAGATTTGATGGTTTATTTGTTGACAACAAACTGAAATACATGTAGTCACAGCAATGTCAAACAAAATTAATACTCTATAGCTTCCTTCAAATGATAATATCTAAGAGTAAATATTTTCGATTTATACATATCTTCATCTACAATTTCCCACTTTTTGCCAAATCTTTTTATTCTCAATGTATAATTGTTCTTATAAAACAAAAACTTAGTATCATCTTGTCAATATGTATACATATTTCAAAAACCTTAAAACGTTATAAATGAATGACATGGTTTGATTAAAATGAAAGTTAATGGTAGAACACTTGCTATTTTAGCAACGTATTTAATGGAAGAACATTTTTAAAACATATCAGTACATTGTTAACGTCGACGTCATGAAATAATTAATTATCATACAGTTTACCGAAACAAATAAATTAAACCAACTAAATATATCAGAATGATCATAAGACAATACAAAATTTAAAGTAACATACAAGCAATTGTTCCTAAATTGGAAACAAATCTTTTTATTCTAAAAAACACACGTGCAACATAATACAGACATATTAAAACGAAAAATCACACACATTTTTTGTTATTAATCATTTTACTTCAGTATAAATAGCATAATTAAAATTAAGTATATATGCACAATTATACACTAATTAGTATATACGTATGTATCGTACATGTACTAGCTATAACACACGTATATATATCGTACATGTACTATTACACACGTAAATATCGTACATGTACTATTACACACGTACATGTATATATTGTACATGTACTATTACACACGTATATATCGTACATGTACTATTACACGTGTAAATATCGTACATGTACTATTACACACGTACATGTATATATCGTACATGTACTATAACACACGTTTATATCGTACATGTACTATTACACACGTATATATATCATACATGTACTATTACAGATGAATATATCGTACATGTGCTATAACACACGTATATATCGTACATGTACTTTTACACACGTATACTAGTTTATATCGTACATGTACTATTAGACTGCATTTCCACTTAGCTGTGATGTTGTCTTTCTTTATGGTAACTTATTTGACCATTTTTAGCATCAGTGTGTCTTTTATTGTTGATTTCGATATCAATATGAATTTTCACTCAGTCTTTAGGAATTTTTAATACAAAATTTAATTGATTTGATAATAATAAATAGAATATTTTTCAGTCTTTGTATTAGAGTGTAAAATTGTTACATTACTGTTTCTAGGCTATATTTATTGATGGTATTTTATTGAAAACACTGAGAATATTCATTAACAAACTATTTTAATCCAACGAAATTACATTGATGACAACTTGTTAGCCAACTGTTCTTTGAGCTAGGTAAAATGAGAAAAAGGCACAAATAAAAAATAAGTTTTTCAATTAGTCTTATTGAGGGGGAAATTGACACTGCGACGATAATCTTCTACCTACTTTCATATTGATATCACCCTGATACTAATATTAGTAAAGACCTTCTGATTTTCAATTTTGATCTCGTTTAAATGATTACGAAATCAGCACTTAATATCACATGGAGAAATTAACTGATTGGAGATGTAATTTCCCATAGGAACTAACAAGGGTCGCTGTCAGGACTAGACATTCCTTTGGCTTGCCCGAAACGTTCCTCAATCGATGCAGAAGTCACTCGCATCAACACTTTTGAAATAAATGGGAAAAGATATCTGCCTTAATATTTTATCTCAATTAATAATCGGGGAGAGACGGCGCTTTTTCAATTGATACCTTCTATTTTTCCCATTATGTTAAGGACGACCTATCATTTCTCTGAAAATTAGGGATGTATGTTATTAAGGGAAAAAAAGTAAGACAATCCCTTTGACCTTCAATTATACTTTTAATGACTTTAAAAAAAAGAGTTTTTATTGTCGTTGTTGCATCAAGATGTTAACCATATTACCCCCCCCCCCCCCCTTTACCCCCTCCCCGTCTTTCTCAGGTTAGTAATTTATTTAGGACGATGCAAATTAATCCTCTTTCTCTCTCTCTCTCTCTCTTTCTCTCTCTCTCTCTCTCTCTCATTTTACAGTGACATACTTTGTATTTTGAAGTAAGTCAGCCGATATTTAGAATCGTTGATAGGGTACAAGTAAAGATTGGCTTAATTGTCATGCAAATACACGAAAACGAATAAAAGTTAAAATGATATTAAGACGCATACAAAAGAAATTTTATGGATCTTTCATCTCGAAGTCATTAGCATTTCGACAAGATTTGATTACTGGGGTCTATGTCGACTTATAGAGTTATAATGCTTAACTAACAGAAAGATAATGCAAATACTTTTATGAATCAGCGTTTTTTTTTTCTTTCTCAAGACCATCGCTGTTTGCCAATAGTGACTTGGAAAAATGTTTAAGATCCTATACTATTTACATCAAAGTAAAACAGAATTACACCATATATAAAAAAAATATGAAGTCGATAAGATGAAAGCGTTTTAAGTCGCGTAATTATTTCCTTTCCATATTACTTGGCCCTATCGCAATCCATCATATTCCTCGTTTTCCATTGAGGTAAATCAGAATGTCCAATCTTTGTAAATGTACCTTTAATAAAAAGGAAAAACACAGGTGAGAGAAACATTTTTTTCAGCAATTAACAGGCGACGTGGCTGAATATTGAGAAAGATCTCTTAGGTGCGATAGAATTCATCTCTGAGTTTATGTGCTAATTAGCGAGAATTTTTCCGAGACCAAATTTGTAGTAGTTAACTTATAATTTTTTCTAATAAAAAAGTGTTCCAAAAAGTTACATGAATTTGAATTATGAAAAAAAAATTATCTCTTTTGTATGGTTTAGAATGGGACTGTGATGCAAATATTTCTAGGTAGGAGATTTGATTAAAATGACAACGCAGTCTCATAGGCACATCTGGTTCAAAGTTAAAACAGGTGTGTTGGGTTTTAAATGATAATTAAAAACTTGTTCTTTCACGAAATGTTGAAATGCTTAGTTTTACAATAAAACACTCATTTTACGGCCTCTTTTCCCAATACTGTTTGACAAAGGGAAGGAATAGAAATCATTATAAGAATTAAAAAAAAAATACTTAGATTAACCACAATTAAAGCAAGTCCACGTACAGATAACAAATTACGTTTTGAAGATGGTTGTCTAGCTGTTACATTAAACTGCCAAATTTTTCAACTTCCTCACCATTAGACATCATACAGATATTCATAAGGATAGACAGGTGTTGAAATCTCAATTCATTCTCACACGAGAAATTTTTTTTAATATTTTTTTTTTGGTGTCCTTTTTTTTTAACCAAAAACACCAAATGTGCAGTAGCAATATCAGTATTATAAGTATGCAGCTATGCTATGAGAGAGAGAGAGAGAGAGAGAGAGAGAGAGAGAGAGAGAGAGAGAGAGAGAGAAAGAGATTGTGACGACAAATTATTTATAAAAAAAAACCCATAACAAAACAATGATGTAGCTACAGGCCCCGTATCTCTATGTTGATTAAGACATGATTTTTACCGATGTTTATCCCTTAATGGAAGCTGCTGTAACAAGCCTTGCTTGGTTATCTTGCAATGAGATCAACTTGATACAAAATGGGTCTTTTTATTCTTTAATATGGGACGATGTCATCTCTAATGGACCGTTTGAATTAGTTTGCTAGTCATCCTTTCAAACTTGCTTTTACGTGTGTTATGCGACTAGTTGTGTGAGCTGTTCTATCGTATTAAAAATGATAGCGCCGTGTTGCAGCTAAAAATACATGTTATTCATTTGACCCAAATAGTAGAACATTAAGCACTATGGAATAATTAACATGCTATTAACATCACAATCTGGGTTGCAAAGTTCTTTTTCTTCTTTAAAAATAATAACAAAAAAAATAATAAAATAATAATAATAATGAATGTCAGTCAACGGATGTTGTTAATATTTTATCAACTGGGAGATTGTTTTAGTTTCGAGTTTAGAATTTCATCACATTTTTCTTATTTTCCAACCAGAATTCATAAAAAGAGATTTAATAATTAAAATTTCAATACGCAGCAAAACACATGTAAAACATTGTCAAATATTAGAAATGCCTATCAAAAAGAGCACTTATTTGGTATTATAATACATTGTAATAAAAAATATATAAAAACATCAATGCATCTATAAAAAAGTTGAAATATTTAAAAACTATTTCTTCTACATTACAATAAATCAGACAGGTTCTTTGTCATAGTGAGAGCAAATTATTAATATATTGAATGACTAAGCACCTGGCGATAACAACAAAAACCTCTCTACAACAGTCAATAGCCCTGTAGATCCATATCTCCAAGGCATTTCTACTCAATTATTGTACTTTGATAAGGAAAATTATACAATTGATAAATGAAAAGATAGAGCATGATTTGGAAATAACATTTCTGGATAATTTGCTATGAATATAAATGTATAGAAGAAGAGAGGGATAGAGAGGGAGAGTGAGAGAGAGAAAAAAGTTTTGTGAAATATGCATACAAATGGCGGTTTCGTTAAATGTATAGAAAGCCATTATGGCCAGTTTCTCTGATGTACTTTTTTTAGTAATTTTATAGCAGAATAAATCTTCCATACGATTTCTTGTTAAGAACTTGAAATATTTAGGTCGTTGCATTTTCAACATTATAATCACATAAACTCGATTTTTCTCTCTCGAAAAATCAGCGTTTTAACGGGTTACCACAATTCGAATCCAAATCCATTCAAAGGAAACTATATATGTAATACATATACTAGTAATCCACGATTCAATTACTTTTTAAATCTAAATCATAAAGAAAACTACTCAAAAGTAATAAAAACAAATAACTTTAAAATTTAATATTTACAGCCCAATTTTCTGGGCAAAATGAAATTAAACCAAATTATTTTGTTTCATTATCAAACTTCTACAATTTGTTTAAAGGGAAGTTTAAAAAGTAATGCATCTCCTTTTCAAATTCATTTTTCATTATTTTTCTCCCATGACTATATATCCCCCCTGCCTATTTGGTATCCGGGTGTACACATTTTTTCTATAAAATTAGGTACGAATACCTGTTTAACAGCTATGATATGTTGTGTTGTGTAGGTTATCTTAAAGTACCCATTAATATTGAATTCCCTGCTTATTTTACCTGTAAATATTAATTACATCGACCAACAGGGAATTGATCCTATGCGAAGACAAGCTTTATGCATACGCATAGTCTCTAAAACCTCCTTTTGAATTTTTCTGTGGTTAGCTACAAAGTAAAACTATAATCTAACATTTTTAAAATATACATAAATTCCCATACATTTTTTATAACACAATTTCCAAAATAGATATATCTGTCAAAAATGTCTCCTGACATTATTCCTAAATATTTCTCTTTGCTGTGTAACAACAATATCCAACTAATTCACATTACGATAAAATCGGCGGATATCTGTAAAAATAGATTATTGATGAAGATATCGCCAAACAAATTAAGATATTATATCTCTTCACATTTTTCCATTTGTGTGCATGCATCGTTCAAACGGAAAATTTGCTTCGTGGGTCAGGTTTCCTTTAATATATACCTTCTGTATTCCTAACCGTAAATCAACCACGGGCCAGGCTTACCTAAGCGAAGTCAAGTCTCGCGAGATAAACTATGATAGGTCCATCACAATTAAGAGCAACGGCATCAATTAAAGGGTATAGTTGTGTGAAATCCAATCTACCAGAAGAGGTCACTCAGTACTTCTTTGTCGTCTGATTTATCAATGGAGGGCCATCATCAAGATCTATTTTCAGTACACTTCCACCCCACCCCACCCCCCCCCTTTTTTTTAGTTGGACAGTTAATATTCAAATATTAATTTTTTTCAATCAATGTTAAATATCATTTTATAACAAATAGATCCTCTTTATGACTTTCTTGTATTTTATGTCAGAGAGTATTATATTTTTACGCTAACGTTTTGAACATATTTTATTGAATAAATAAAAAAGATTGGAAACAAGTTCATTCAACGTACACGTTCCTCTTGTCAGAGTATAGGAAAAGCATGGTGACATCATCAGATTCTGTGTAAATTCTACTATGAGATCATCAGTTTTTGTTGGAGATCAAAAGTAGTTTTAAAAATAGTTTTTAAAATAGTTGCGCTGTAATTAAGAGCTTTAAGAAATTCTCATGGTTATTCGATTTTGTACAACCAGTTCCGAACTATTAAAATTCTTGTTGTTTTTGTTCAAAAACTTTGTCAGAGTATATAAATGTACCAGAATAAAACTTCAACCGGATAAAACATAGTATTAAAAATAGTTGTGTCTTAATAATGAGCGTTAAGAAATTATTCTCATGGTTATTCGATTTTGTACGACCAGTTCCGAACTATTTAAATTCTTTTTGTTTTTGTTCAAAAACTTTGTCAGAGTATATAAATGTACCAGCATAAAACTTTAACCAAACTGTTTTCTAGATATCTTTCCTTTTGCTATTTTATCAATGTAGACTTGTTTAACTAAATCAGCATTTATTAAGTAGTACACTCTACATCTACGTCCCCTGAAAAGCATCAGTGCAGATATAGGACATTTAAGGACATTTCCATTTTTCTCGTTCCGATTTGCACATATCAATGACTGACCTTTGCAAAACACATGTAAATATGATCATCAGATTGTGAGTAATTACTGTGACATCATCAGATTCTGTGTAAATTATACTATGAGATCATCAGATTTTGTTGGAGATCAAAAGTTTGTGGTTCCCTTGGTTCTCTTATCCGACGATTTGGTGTATTAACAATTGACACACTGATCTAGATAATCCGATCACCATTTTAATAACAAGATATAGTACAGTGTGTGTCAACAAGCTACATCGTATTTTACACACAAAGAATTAGTTCTACCCAAAGCTGAAGAAGTTATATATACAAACACAAATATGTTGTTAAAAATGTCGTCTGCCAGGTTTGTCGGACACACTAACACCAACACGAGTGTCTGACATGACATTGTACAGATTTCTGTTTCAGAGTACTGGTTTTTGTGGGTGGGAATTCGAACATGCTCCAATTATTGAAGCCATGGTTCGAACATGCTACAATCATCGAAGTCATGGGTTCGTAAGATTAGGTTAGGGCATGTTCTGTTAGCGCGTCAGATTGGACCAATAAGGTGGATAAAACAACTAAAATTGAAGAAAAAAAATCATTATCTATATATTACATTATTGTATTATATATTTATATAAAAAAGGTCAAAGTATGTACTTTTGAGTTGCTATTATAAACGTATATCACAACCCTAACTATGCCCTGTAGTTTACTTCAAATCGTAAAAATATATACATATGTAAGTAGAAGAATATTAGTAGAGATTTGGGCCATATAATCAGTCTAAAAATCACACATAAAACTTAATTTTATTCATAATTTTCGTATTTTATCAATTCGGATAATCACTGGATTTGCGCTAGCTGTACTTTTGAAACAAATTTCTGTTTTAACATTCAATTAAATTCAACAAAAGTTCATTTAAATTTTATACTCGTAAAAAAAATTCCGGATACATTTCACGACATAAAATAAGTTACAACTTTTTCCCAAAGAGTTGTAGTACCCTATCGATCAACTCTGAAAAATGAGAATTCATGGCGGAAAGACTAAAGATGTACTTCAGCGTTCTACTCATGCATTAGGGAATCTTTATAAAAATAGATGAAATAAAATAGGAGGGTTCAACTCAGGAGAAAAATATCAAAGCCCCTAGCCTCCTTCTTATGGTACTTAAGTATACATGTATATTTAATCTTTTTCCCTTGCTAACCACCCTCCCCCCTCCAACAAATAAAAAAAAACCACAATTAATACCGAATTTTTAATTCCTGGTGTTTTTCTCTCTAATGGTGTTTTGCACACGTGGTTTAAAAAGCTTTCTAATCCATATGTTGCATTGGTAAGGATACTTTATATTTTCTTTCATTTTTACAACAAATACGCTGAATTTCGTCTTATTTACCCATAAATACGGCTGTTACAAATTTTAATAACTTTTTCCATGAAGGAAATATATTTCAAGTATTCAATATTCTAATAAAACAGAAAAACACAATTCACATATTTTCCGACTGCCAATAAGGGTTAAGTAAAGGCATCAGTGCATAATTTACCAAACTTTTGTGTACTCGTAACGTGCGTTATAACATAGCACTTAAAGTATCGAGGATTATGTTAATACGCATCTGTCCCTTCTTAAAAAAAAATTAAGAAGTTAGGTTAGATTCTACTGGCTCTTTCACGTCCCTTCACTTCATTAATTGATCTTGCGTATTCATACACCAAAGATGTTAACAGTATGACACCCTTGTGTAAGAAGCCACAAACAAAAACCAAATAAAAATCCAAAACAAATTTCCCCCGAAACTAGGGTCAATGACAAAATACCCCCAAAAAACCATTACCCACTTATGTCCGATAAACAAAAGATATTAAGGAAATGAATAAATTAAACATAATAAAAAAATAAAATCTTAACCCTTTTCGTTGTTTCTTTTGATGATATAAGCAAAATAAATAAACAAATAAAATAACCCATCAGTGATACTTATTCAGTTGTCATAAGATTGGTCAAAGGGGGGTAAGGGCAATATGGTTTAAACAGCTCTGGACTTCACAAAGAGCGCTCTGTTCTTTCTCTCTGTTCGTGCTAATCTATAATAATCCATCACACAATTTATGCTGATTTAATTACTATTGCGCAATTAAGCGTTGTTATTGAAGTCGTAAACGCAAAATTAAAACCGCAATTGCTGACATTTGAAGATAAATGAGACTTTTATTTTTTGTTAAGAAAAAAAGTTTCTTTTTATTTATATTTCTCTTCTCGGTAGCCTTCCGTCAACTTTGTTATTTTTTTTATGACGTCAGCTTCTAGATTGAGTACCAACGTCACCTCTTTAAAGATATCGGACCTGGATGCCTGCAAAAAAAAAATGGAAAATAATAATATTATGCAGTTTTTAACTGTTGTGTGTGTGTGTGTGTGTGTGTGTGTGTGTGTGTGTGTGTGTGTGTGTGTGTGTATATATATATATATATATATATATATATATATATATATATATATATATATATATATATATATATATATATATATATACACACACACACACACGTCCTAACCCTTTCAATAAAACTAAAATTAAAAATCCTTCCCCGGAAAAAAAATGCCTTAGCAAATGTCCATTAGATATCGCTAGTTTGACGTCATCTACATTTTTGCGTGACAATATATGATAATCTTCTGACAATATTGCCCTACCTCTTTAAATCCGTGTTTAGTGAACATCTTAATGCTGGGCTCGTTATCAAAGCCTATCTTAGCTCGCACCTGTTGAAGATTTAGATGCTTGCAACCTGCAATTCATGACATAAAGAAATTGACAAGTTTATTTTGGAAATTACACAATGTATTGAATAAACATAATTTTAAAAAAACCACGACGGTGTTGTTTTTATTAGCATATGCATGGAATTGTTGAATTGTGCATGGTTTAATTAGGGACTTGGTACTTTCTCGTCTACTGGCACTTTTAAAATGACTTTAACCCTTTTTGAATTCACCAGCTGTCAATGTCATTTTCAAAATAATCATTATTATGCGTCAAATCTACATAGATACAGATTTCAACTAGCCTGCATGCGCGGATCCAGAAATTTTTTCCCGGGGGGGGGGGGGTGTCCGCAGGTTATTTGAGTTTGCCAGGCGGGGGTGGGGGTTCCAAGGCATATTTTGGGTAATTTTATAATGTAATTTAAAGAAATTTGAATTTTACAGGTGGGGTCCGGACCCCTTACAACCCCCTCCCCCTTGATCCGCGCATGGCCTGTCAAGGGTTATGGACAAACGGGTCGAAAATATACATGAACAGTAAAACAACATAGTTTATATTCTATGCGCGGACACGGATCTAGAGAGCGATCGGTGGGGGGGGGGGGGGGGGGGGAGAGTTCAAGTTCGACCACCACCACCCCCCCCCCCCCCCCCCCAGCCTTCACGTGAAAAATTCAAACTTATTTAATTTATACTAAAATTTAAATGACTTAATATACGGTTCGTTAAGTTAGTGAAAACATTTTCCGAATTCCGAATTCTACAACACAAAGAGAACTCACCATAACGGATCATCAGGAACAAAGCCTCCGTGCCGAACCCTTTACGACGAACGCTATCATCTAAGACAACAAAACCACAATTCTTAGGTTTTCAAAATATTTTTCACAAGTGTACTATGTTATAGGAATTTTTTTGTTTGTATTTTTATTTAATTTTTGTCTATCTTTGAATTGCTCTTTTTCTCAACTCCCCCCCTTTTTGGGGGGGTGGGGGTGGGGTGGGTGTTGTGCTAGATACAGCGAATCTAAGTTTACAACGAACGACTTCACAATGCTATTTTGTGATACATCCCTGGCTAGGAAAAAGTGTTTATATATAACACCGATAAAAAACAGGATAACCTAACTTTTAAGTTGCATGTCAACTTAAATAAAGCAGGATAACTAATCTACAGAACCTGCCCATCACATTCATTGAATTCACCTATACATACATCTAATAACATGTGTATATATTTGTTTGTTCACTACCTGCTATCATCATGTTGATTTCTCCAGCTCCGTCACTCTCGTCACCGAAAAACAAGTTGACATCACCAACCATAGCATCTATAGGTACAAAATGAATTTGATAAAAGATAAAATTTTATTTTAATAAAAAAAACCCAACTAGGATGAATTAAGAGAGACTACTCCGATAAAGGATTGAAGAAGAAAACTAATAACTTGGGTTGGTTTTTTTTAACTCTTACGTTTCCTCAATACATACATTTTTGAATCAAGTTTGTATTCAAATTAGTTACTTCTTTTTTCTATTGTATTTAAATGATTTTATTACCCTTTGTATGTGAAAAAGTCTTGAAAAACAACTAATAAAAAAATATGGCCTAAGCAATGATAAAAGGTACAATGTCCTTTTATTTTGTTGAAAATTCTTGGTCTGTTTGCACTTCTTAAATATGTATACCTTAATTTCTATACAATAATACAAGGTACCAAATGCCTATGAATTAATAATTTCTACTACTGTTTGCTTTCAGCTGTGCTGTACTGTGGTATAAATTACACTGAACTGACAAATGAATTATTTAGGGTAAATGTCTACCCTTGTTTTATGGTGGGATAATTCAATTTGATCTTATGATCAAGTTGCTGAACTAAATAAATTATAATGGATGTTCCTGATGAAAAAAAAATTTAAATATTAGGTTTCTGAATCCCTTTGATATTGATATTTCCTTTGACATTTATATTATATAAGCTTCCTGTCATAACTTCATATCTTAAGGGAGTGAAATAAGCATTCAACAACAGTCTTTCGTCAATTATTTACATTCATTTAATACTAGAATCTCACCAATATCCGTGTCTGGTCCGTTATATTTCTCCTTGTTTATTACAATAAATGTGCACTCTGGAAATAAAAAAAAAGGAGGATAAGATTAATAGAATAGATTATCAGGAATAAAATGTTAGATGTCCTAATGAGTTTTTTAAATTTTTATAGGTTTGGGTTTGCTGAATTATTAATTTGTTTAAAGTTTGATCTTTGTTCTATTTTTGAACATACGTAAACATGTATTAATAAGCTGACAATGAATTTCAAAGAAACTCGATTCGATCTAATTTCAAAACACTACACTTTATCAATATTGTAAATATAAAGAGTGACAAAATATCGTCATCTATTCAGTTTCATACATGCACGACATATAAAGTGCTATCTAAATGCATTGAGTTATTTTATAAGTAATTATCTTTTGCATCAAGTTATAAAAAAACCCCATAAAATGCATAATTTGTTGTTTTATCTATTATACCCTAAAAGCAATTTAAATAAATGTAAATATTCATTAGTTTTGAAGCATGAATAATTACTGTCATCATCATTTCTCCAGTTCTTTTGCATTTCATATTCCTCTTCCAAAGATAGAGGCTCAGAAGCTGTTAATCTCTGTAGGTCTTCTGATTTCATCCAGTCATGGTATCTGTATGGGAAAAGGCATTTCATTACTTTGTCGTTATTCCAAATTTGATAATTAAAATGTATATAGATAGTTATTTCAGTTGCTGTGAACAGGCCCCCCCTCTCTCTCTCTCTCTCTCTCTCTCTCTCTCTCTCTCTCTCTCGCTCTCTCTCTCTCTCTCTCTTACCTGGGTACATGTTTCTCTTCATAAGGAACCAGCACAATCTTATCTCCGATTAAAATAGTGTTGCTATTAATTTTCATGTCCTTGTATTTTCTTCTAGGTTTTTAAACAACAGAAGCAACTTCATTTCAACAAAGTTATTATCGAGGAAATTCGGAAAATAAATTGGTAAGGATTGGGTAAAACAAGGGAAATGAGACGTCGATTTTAATATTTTGGTCAATAAATTAATACACGCTCATTTCATATACAATAGAACATAATTTTAATTAACGACATTAATTACATGAATAAACGTTAGCAATTATTTAGCATACTTTCTTTTGAAACAGGTATTAGAATTACGTATATAACGTTGTAGTTTGAGCTAACTGTCCCTTTTGGCATAGGCGCCCCATTAATAATTTTGTAACTGACAAATGATAAGTCTATATTTACGTTTACTCTCTACTATAGAAAATCATCGTTCATGTTTTTTGGAAGATGTTAAAATTTTAGGAATTATTAACATATATAAATCAATATTTTAATAAACCACTCACAACATGTTGTAAACATTTTATTAGTTTACTCCATTTGGTGAAGTTTACTTAGATAAATATGTGTAGTGTCGCTCACTTTTGAGAAAGTTTGACGAGTAGTCCATTTCTATTGGCTGAGAGAGAGAGAGAGAGAGAGAGAGAGAGAGAGAGAGAGAGAGAGAGAGAGAGATATTAATAAACTTTGATTATAGATTATAAGATTTCTGTATAGAGACCGGCGTTCAGTGTCGCTATTCTTACATTATTTTACATCAGAATTTACTTTAACGTGAGTCACCAGTTAGCATACATTTCATTGTCTTTTAAGTAATATAACAAAAAGCTAGGTCTGTATATAAATAGCAGCAGAAATATGTAATATCTTTTGAAAATGTAACTTATTATTGGCATAGCGAATTCAATATTTCATTTTTACACTCAACTGAAAGGAGATTGAAACGGAAAGTTTAAGACGATATGGGCAAAAATTCTGAAATCAGATTTCTTCTAAATATTTATAGGTTTCATTCAAGGAACAAAGTATTAAATTTTAAGAAACATTGAATTCTTTTGAAACATTGAAATTTTTGGCTTATCTTTTGTGTACTATCTCATGCGCGGATCCAGAATTTTTTCCAGGGGGGAGGAGGGGGTGGGGCCTCCGACGTTTATTTGAGTTTGTCCGGGGGGGGGGGGGGAGGTCCGATGCATATTTTTGGGTAATTTTATAATGTAATTTAAAGAAATTTGAATTTTGCTTTTGCAAAGAGGAGATCAGCGCATGTACCTTAAATCAAAAGAAAACTAAATCTAATACTAGAAGACGAAGTGTCTAGAGGATTATTTTGAATGTAAAGAAAATTATCTACACCTGTCTCTATGCTGGACAAGCAAGGATTCTCACAGTTATCCGACAGTTTTCTATCATGTAAATTTCCAACTTACAGAAAATGACAAGTCCTAAAAATATAGTGTTACTATCATTACAGTACCCATTTATATTATGCTTTTATTGAGATAATGATAATTCTGTTCCTTAATTACCCATGTATTCCACTGTGTCCGAAACTTAATATTTTTAATGCTGGTGCAAATTGCGAATTGTTCCTAAAATAAGTACATGCATGTGTGTAGTATATACACGAGGATATTTTTGCGATTTTACTGATTTTTGCGATTTCGCACTGACTCTAAATTTTTAATGGACTCCACTTGATTTTTTATGCTTCAAAAAGGTAAATATCATCGATCAAAATAACTTTCATTTTAGCTGGAGAAATTGCCAGATCCACCAATGCAATCCTGTCTGCCAATCACTATCGGTAGATTTCAAAGTGATTTGTTGAAACCGGAGTGTTTATACACGCTACTTGTGGGTATATATTAAAGCTATTACAATAACCGATATAATATGTAAGTTAGGACTCTACAGAGGGGTTTAAAAAGGGGATTTTTGCGAAGAATTTTTAATGTATTTTTTTCGATTGATTTTCTGCAATTAAAGGGACCTGGACACGATTTCAGATGAAAATTTTATTTTTGATTTTTATGTATTAAATAGTTTACTTGTGTATTTTGAATGATTTACCAAAATTTGAATGTTAGAAGTCGTGTTACAAGCGAGATACAGAGGAAAGTTGGCGAGTTTTCAGCATTTCAGACACTTAATTTTGAATATCCAGAAAAGGGAGTTTTAAATAACCCGTTTTTAATGTTTAAAATGCTTACTTCATCATCATCATCATCATCATCATCATCATAAAATTAACGATAAAGAAGAAAACGTACCGGAAGTGCCTGATTTATGATGAGATTAATTTAATTTTTATCTAATAATTTTTAAGTCTTGTGCTTTCTCTCCTACTGGTCTATAACATTTTTGTCTACAAAAATACTCTTATAATACAAAACTTATTATATACTTAAACTTTAAGATTCCGTTTATTCTCGATAATCTATTCATAATCATTGTCAACCTGTCACTCAGGTTATGGAATTCTATGCAAATAATAATATACAAATATCAGAAGAGCAATTTATTATTTTTTTATTTATTGAAAAAAGGCATGTCGTCTTTGCTTTTTCTCAGCAAAATCTGAGTTACAGCTGCTACATTAACTTTCGTATCCCTGTAAATGTGTATAGTTGCTAAAGACGACATGCTTTGTCCCGACATCGCTGACCTGAGGTATGTCTTTAAGCAACGCATGACGCTGAAACAGCGTTCTGTGGTTGCTGAAGTTACGGGCATACATGCAAGCATTTCCAAACATTTGAAAATGTTAGGATAAAACACATCTTCGCAAGCCAAGGGCTTTCGGTCCGAAGCGAAGTGGACCGAAACTTGGAATTATGGGGAGCGAAGTGGACCGAAAACCCTTGGCTTGCGAAGATGGATAAAACAAAACGATAAGCGAAACAATAAAATCAAACTTTGTAATTGAACAAGCGTAAGACCTGACCATCGCCCTGTTGTTCGATATCTTCTAAAGAAGATGCAACAACGTTGTATGCGGCTAAAAAAGTACTAAAAGGTACTCTTATTTATATCAATTTATTTTTGTTCAATATTTATAATTTTTTAAGTACTTTTTTTTAATTTGCCTTTATTTTTTTTTTTTTAACAAAACAATGTGGAAGCAGGTGCTTCCGTGCTTCAATGAAAGCTACGCCACAGAATTAAGTACATAGCACATCTTCAGAGTACATGTACATGCTTGTGACCAACGCAATGAAAATTTACAGCTTTATAAGCATACATTTCTGTTAATATTTAAATGACATTCTTTCTTTTATACATGTATTTGAAAATATCTTTAAATTACAAGATTTTAACTCGTTCATTTTTAAAGAATAAAATCGGTTAATTCATTGCATTCATATTTTCTGAAGGCAATTTTATTTAAATTGCAATCATAAAAATGTACATAAAAATGTACATGTAAAGCCAAATCTGTTTCATAATGATTGTGAGGCGCATTAGTTCACTTGGAAAAAATACATGTATTTCCGATGCTCATATGCTGTCTATCCGTGATTGCGTCATTTGTGTGGCGGACCAAGCGTCATGGGTTGGAATCTGGTTAGGCTTTAAGTTTGATAGTACGATCTATATTTTGTTTTTCTCTTAAACTTAAAATTCTGTTCGTCTTTAATCGTATTTAATTAATTAAACAGTTGCTCATATTTTAAAGTTTATTCTTTAGTAAGCTTACCAGAATTGCTGATCTGATAAAAAAAATCACCTAACGTAATTGACCATATCTCAAGTATCATGATATATGATAATAATTGAAATACATGTATCTTAATGCTGATATATGCATGTACTAACTATATATTGTACTTGTACACTTGTGCATAATTAGGATAGAAAATTTTTAGGAATACTTCTAACGGTAATTATGGCATATCTTATGGTGGCATAGATCTGCCACCACTTGTCAGATATTTATGTCGACTTGTCAGATGATTATGTCGACTTGTCAGATATTTATGTCAACTTGTCAGATCTTTATGTTGACTTGTCAGAAAATGATCATGTTGACTAGAAACACAATATTTTGTTGTCAACGCGTGTTAGTGCCACCAACTGCCATTTACTTGTCATCATAATATCTGAAAAGTCGACATAAAGATAAGACAAGTTTACATATTTATTTGACAAGTCAACATAAAGATCTGACAAATTTTACATAATTATTAAACAAGTCGACATAAAGATCTGACAAGTTAACATAATTATCTGACAGAAAAAATAAAATGGCCACTGGTTTAAAGAAAATTATCATTCATATTATAAGTCGACTTGTCATATAATGATGTTGAGTTGTCAGATGTTAAGTCGTCTTGTCAAATAATTTGTTGACTTGTAAGATAATTATGTCGACTTTTCAAATAATTATGTCGACTTAAAAAGTTGATTATGTTGACTTGTCAGATCCTTATGTCGACTTGTCAGAAAATATTATGTCAACTGGATGGCGCAAATTGGGCGTGGACACGTTTTAGTGTTGAATTTTTAAACACGTGAATAAGTGACAAGTCGACATAAAGTTCTGACAACTCAACATAATTATTTGACAAGTCAACATCAAGATCTGACATGTCAACATAATTATCTGACAAGTGGTGGCAGAACTATGCCACCATAATATCTATACCACTTTACCACGTGCATGTGTCTTTCGTAGTCATGAGATAAATCTAATTCTTTGATGTGGTACTACTGGGCTTCTGTTTAACAAAAATGAAATTTGAAAATCACTGGTTCTACTGGTTTAACATAGAAATTCACTGGGCTGTGTGTATAAATACATGTATATCCCCAAGGTGATAATTAGGAAAATTGTGTTGAACAAAAGATTGATACATTAAAAATTGTGTCATTACAATGTATTAAATATGCACAGACAAGATAAGAAGTTACCCCCTCTTCACCCCTCTACTCTTTTGAAAAAAAATTGTTTTAAATTTTTGTTTGTTGTAAAACATGTAGATGGAGTTACAGTTCTTGTCACAAGAAAGCTAATTTCAAGTATTCCTATTCAATAGATATAAACCAACCAAAATGAGATATTAAGAATAAGTTTAATTTATTTTGTGTCCATAATCATGTATACATATTTACATCAACAACAATTTATATATCCATAAAAAAAATTATCACATTTCCAGCTGTAAACCATCTTCAGTTCACCTGTATTGTCCAAGAAACTTGATCAGCCTCGATTCTGTCGCGCTTGCTCGATTTTCCTCCGCACCTGATTGCAGTTCAATGTGAGTTCAGCATGTGTCATTTTTAACCTTTCAAGTCTCTCTCTTAGATCATCACTTTCATCCTTTCTCTCCTCAAAATCTCTAAGCAGTGGCTCGTTACCCAGTAATCCACAACTCTGACGCAGTCGCTGGTTGTCAATTCGAAGAGCATCCCTCGCCTGTTTGGTTCGTGATAAAATATCTCTTTTCTGCAACATTCAGAAATGTAGAAATGTAAACAGTTTAGAAAAATAATCTTGGAAAAAAAAGAAATATAAAGAATTACAGTTTATAAGCATGAGAAACTGCTAAAAATAGCAGGAAAAGAGTGATAAATAATATCAATCAGCTGATGTACTACAATAAAGTTACTTCAGAAACTTAAAATAACATGCAAGAACATTGGGTTGTATTTTCATTCTGCATCAATCTCTAAATAAACAAATGTAGAATGTAGGGACTACCGTACTAGTAATACATTTCATATCTCTACATTTTGCAGTACATGTACATTTGTAATTCTATTTTCTTGCTATTACATGTAGTTTTATGAGATAGCTTAATTAATTCCTTGATATATTTTGTTTTACAGTGTGAAAGAAATGAATTTTTTAATATAAATTCCAATACATACCATGGCTGCTTCAGCCTCTACTTCCCTCAGACGACCTTTCTGCACTTGGTTTTCAGCTTGCACAAATTGAAGTTTTTCTTTCAAGTGGGTTAACACTTGAACCGTACTAGTAATTTTCTTTCTTAATTTTAAAATTTCCTGTAGAAGAAAATCAGTAACTTTTGCATAAAACTTTCTGAAAATAAAAAACAGACAAATGCAAAAAAGTAAAGCTAATTCAAGTAATTGAATGAATTCCGTACCTCATTTCTCTCTTCGATTTTCTCATTGTATGTCTGATTTTCAATTTTCAGCTGTTCAAAATCAATCAGATGTAAACCCTCTGCAAGTTCCTCCTGCAAATCAAATGTATTCAGTCTTCAGTCAGCAAATGTATCAGTACTGGTGTAGGCTAGAACTCCACAATTTACATGTATCATTAATAACAACATACAAGGCCATCCTTAAAAAAATGTTTGTTTCGAATTGTTTCCTTGAGGTTTCTAGACCCAGGAGGGAGGGAATTTATTTTTTATTTTTCAAACTTGAAGTTTAACTAAAAATTGTTACAAAAAATAAAAATCTCTGTATAAAAAAAGTTTTTCATTTTTTGCTTATGAAATTTTATCATCAGGGGGGTAATTCAATGAGGCAGGAGGCAATTCCAAACAAACAATAATATTATTTTGGCCAAATCTCCGAGCTGCTGTTTCTGACCTTAGACTTAAGCTGATGTTCTTTCTTCTTTAATTTGTTCTTCAGTTTGATATTTTCTAAGCGGACTGCTACAACATCTTGTTCTTTTTTGTTTTCCACTGAGAGAGCTTGTTCAATGTCCTGGAAAATAATTCAACACATATACATGGATATATGAGTTTGAAACAAAACAACCACTATGCAGGCAACTCTTTCAACTTTGTAGACAGTAATATGGTTGAAAAGCTTTAAAAATGTTTGAAAATATGTTTATTTTCCACATCTTCGCTAGCCAAGGGTTTTCGATCTACTCGGCTCCTCTACTTCTAGAGGAGCGGAGTAGATCGTAAACCCACCCTTGGCTAGCGAAGATGATTTTCCATGAAAGATGCAGCTCTTTCAACTTTTCCGATAATATTGTTGAATGGTTGAAAAGCTTAAAAAACATAAAATTTTGGCTCATTGGTACAAACTCAGAACCATTGTTATCTTTGTTTGCAACAAAATTGAATGTTTAGCATAATGAAACTGGAAAATATGGCCATCTTCTACCACAACTGTTAAATACGGTACCTTGGGTGGAACAGGTTTGCCTGATCTGTTGGAGATGGCGTTTAGAGCCACTTGCTTCTTAAACTCCATGAATTTTTTCCTCTCCTCATCCACTCTTTGTTTCTTATCTTCACACTTAATTCTCAAATCTTCCATTTGATTTTTGTAATTTTCTCTCTCAGCTGCATCTAGTTTCCTTAACTCATCAACTTGTGCTGCAAGATAGATTTGTTAATATTTCACAAACATTTCAATAAGGTTCTTTAAATTTCAACATAGACACATGCATGTAATTCATTTCAATTTTTCTCTAACTAACTACAGTGCATAATTACAATACTTCATCATATTATGGTATCAAAATATGCAAATAAGTATTCAGAAACTTAGTTTTATATTCATTAGTCCGATAGTAATCAAAATTAGTTTTAATTTTGGAAATCTGATAATAAACATTATTATACTTTCATGTTAAATACTGAAATCTGATTGGTTTAGATGCATTTGATAGTCCATTCTATTACCCTCAGCGTTAGCAACACACTTGACAATGGGTAACACAACAAATTGTTACATGCGCGTAAATTATGCGCGTACAGTTTGCCGTAGAATTCACGTCATTTCTATATAAAAGCAATAAAATTTTCTCTAAAATTAAGACATTTAGTATGATAAAATAAATAGTGCCTGTTTGGGAGGGTAACAGTTGAATTTGACACCCCGAGAAAACCATTGTCAACTGTCATGCTTCACTTCGGTTGACAATGGTTTTCTCGGGGTGTCAATTTCAACTATTACCCTCCCAAACAGGCACTATTTATATAATACTGGTATCTAAATCCTGGGAAAAAAATCATGCCACAGGAAGGAAAAAAAGACAAAGACAAATTATAATAGATCAGTCAGACCTGCATTCTGTTACACACTACCTACCCATGTACTTGACGTATTTGGAGTCCTGATCGTTGGCAGTTTTATCATAGTCCTGTCGAGCATCATCAGCTTTCTTCTTCCTGAAATGCTCGGCTAACTTATGCTGCAGCAAGTAGTTTGACTGTTGCAATTCTCTTCTCTCCTCAAGTAACGTCTGTCAAAAATCAAAAGATTATTGTCATAAAATTTACAAAATGGTTGAACATTTCAACCGTTTATGTCCATAATTTAGCATGGTTGGGTTTTTTTTTCATGGGTTCAATTTCCTCTTTTCTAGAATTTGTGATTTCAAATACCTGATTACCAGAACTATTAATCATCTGTTGTTAGAAATTGTTTTTATTTATTTGTTTTCATTTTTTTTTTTGGTTCATCGATTTCATTTATGAGTCATGGTTTGGATCAAAACTTAAAGCTGTGAATGATTTTACTGCATGTAAATATATGGTGTCAAACCTGATATTGGTCAAGGAGAGCCTCTCTATCAAACTGAGGCTGTGGTTCTTCTTCCTCCTCTTCCTCTTCTTCCTCCTCCTCCTCCTCTTCCTCTTCTTCCTCTTCAGCAAAGGGAGCTAAATGCTGGTCTTCTGTGACTGATGCTATAATTCAATTATTGTGCAAGATATAAAAGTTGTCAGAATTCATCCAACAATTAAAATTATATTATTGCAACAATACACATTGTTGAATAAAAATCCATTTTTCTTTCTCAGGATTTTCCAAAGTAAATTTTAATAGACCATTTACAGAACAATTAATTAGTTTCTAACCTGGCCTTGAACCTTCTGGTGTTCCAGGTTCAAGGGCAGCTGTGTCGGGCTGAAGTCCTTCACCTCCGGTCTCCTGGACTGGACTTCCTTCTCGGGACAATTTCTCACCCACAACTTGTGGACTCTCAGGTCTCTCTCCCTCAGCAAATGTATCACTCTGTTAAAATCATTAATGAAAACCAAAATAAATAAAATGATAAACCTCACTTTAATTTCATCATAAAACAGTAAACTACATTTTAGAATGGTGGTGTTTTTTTAGGAGGCTAGGCAGTGGGCAAGTTGGGGTTAAACCTCTATGTTTACCTGAGGTACAGGTGATTTTGACCCCTCTTCCCCCTCCGTTTTCTCTGCAGTCTCCCCCTCCTCTGCAGCTGTTTCTCCTTCTGGTTTCTCCCCTTCTTCTCCTTTTGGTTAAAATGACATTTAATAAAACTCTAGAGATAACTTCCTTCTCAAAACACTGCAACACAAACACATAAATATTCAGAAATAAACAAAGCTTAAGAACAAATCATAATGCCAACCTTCTGCTTTAGGTGCCCCATCCTCTCCCTCTGTCTCAGCTGGTTTCTCCCCTTCCTCTGTGGTTTCCCCCTCTGGTTTCTCTCCCTCCTCAGCTTTCTCTCCTCCCTCCCCCTCTGCCGGCTGTTCCCCCTCTGCTGGTTGCTCACCCTCTACAGCCGTCTCTGTTTGTTCAGCTCCCTCTGATCATGAATAAGAATGATCATCAATCATATGCGTGATTGTTTTTAGCAGACACTAACAATGAATAATTTATTATTATTCTAAGATGTGTTTTTACCTGTCTTCATTCTATGGTGTTTTCACTGATGACAACAATATCAAAAACATATACATTGATATGTTTGAAATAATTAAACCATTAACATACATGAATATTACTTTAATAAATAGCATAGAGCACAAGCCCAGCCCCCCCCCCCCCCATTTTCATTTATATGATCTTAATATGATCCAACTAAAGTACTGAGGATTTTATTATGACTAACCTGCAGGGGGCTCCTCAGTCTTTTCCTCAGCATTAGTATTGGAGTCAGCAGGTGCTTCCTCTGCTGGTGGACCATCCTCTTTGGCAGGTTCTTCTGTGTTTGCTGGTTCCTCTGTTTTGGGGGGTTCTTCCTCCTTTGGTGCCTCCTCGGTGGTATTTTCTTCAGCTGGGGGCTGCTCTGTTTGTTCTGTTGCAGGTGTCTCCTCACTTGGAGCAGGAGCTTCCGTGTTTTCTGCCTCTTTGGGGACAGAGTCAGTAGGCTGTGTTTCCTAAGAATAATATTAACATATATTCTTGACATGAAAAGTAAGAGTTCTGTTGGTACCGATATTTTGATACCAGTTATATCATTTGTACATCACTATCTTATAGATTTATGTCATGATTAAATTTTTAATGTGAATGATGGTCAAGGAATAATTTTGCTGTAGTTATAGATAGCACAAGCCTCGAAATCTAAGGAGTAAACAGATAACAAGTAACAAATCATTTGTCTGGTAGAAAAGTAAAGCAATGTGTTGAGAAATGAATCCTCCAAAACATAATATGCACATGTAACATACACTGATTTTCATATTGACAATAACATAATTTATATCAATTTTACCATAGAAAACTTTCTTTTCAATAGCTCTTTAACAAAAAAAAAATAAAACATTACATTTTAATTATAAACTATATCGTATCACAGAGATTTGATGTTCAATCAAGAGCTTCTTTGTATCAAAAAGTAAATAAAAACATTGCTGAGGAAATTCGAATTATCGCTTCAGCTAATGAAGAGTAATTTCTTATACAGCGTTAGCATAAATATGAAATATCTTGCGTGTAATATACTAAAAAGTTCTTCATAAATCTACTCCGACTTTGAAAAGAAGCCCTTCTTACTTATTAAAAGGATTTTAAAACAAAATCTAATACCTCTTGATCAGCCATTCCGTTTGCAATGTTGTTAGGGTAAACTATCTAGGTGGCGCTGTAGTCGGAAGTGGAGGGAATTTTAAGGCTGAATTTAAGCGCGCTAAAGTTTGGAGGGCCAAGCGATCAAAAGAGCTCGTCCAAGATGATGTCCACAAGCCATGTAGTGTCTCACCCGAGAATTTATGAAGGAACAAGGGGACAAATTCAAGTAAGAATATTTCATAAAATTTAGAATATCTAAAACTTCTTGGTCATCAATCTAACAAGCTGTATAGCCAGGTCTACTATAAAACAAACCCAAATTTGAAAATTGATTGGATTAAATGTATTTTTATCTTTTAATATCAGTTAGCTCCCAAGTTTCATCCTGCTATGAAAAAAAATGTTTGTAATGGTTTGATTTGAATTCCTTGCACATATATGTAAATATGTTCCCCATCCCCACTCGTGGTAAACGTATAAATTACAAAAAATAAGCCTTGGCCACACTCACCCACACCTGACAAACAAAATCATCCTTGGAATCTCCAACTCCCTGGAAATGGTGTTTCTAATTTATACTGTTAAAGAATAGAATGATCCATCATGAGTGTACTGGTAGATCCATATAACTTCTTACTTGAATCATACTTGATACCTTCATTGTCTTATGCAATCAGCAGGGCAAAAAATTTGAAGAGAAAAAGGTGTACAATTATAGTTTTATTCAACTAAACTTTTCTACTATCCTTTCAGCTCATCTTTGGACCTATGTTTTCTGGAAAAACGTAAGTGACCATATAAGTTCATAAGCATATGTTTATTACATTGCATTGTTTTTTCTCCTTTTTCAGGTCCATTACAATCCCTAGACTTAGCTACATAGCTTGAATTACCTGCATAGCTTTATTAACCTACCTAAAATAGGTTTATTTAGCTACTTAATCACACTTTTTAGGTCACCTGAGTAAACTCAGGTGATCGACCTATTGCTATCTGTTTTCGTCCGTCGTCGTGCGTTAACAATTTACATTTTTAACTTCTTCTTAAAAACTAAAAGGCCAATTGTTCCCATTTTTGGTGTGAAGCATCTCTATGGTAAGAGGAATGTAAATTGTGAAATTGGTGGCTCTACCACCACCAGGGTGCCACAGGTGGGGGCCAAATATGCAAAAAAACAGATAAATTTTCAAAAATCTTCTTCTCTACTCCCACACATCCGAGGAAAAAACTGATTGCATGGTTATGATGTCCATGAAGCCCTCTACCAAAATTGTGAAATTCATGGCCCCTGGGTCAGGGGTTCAGGCTCTAGGGTGGGGCCAATATGATCATATAGTAAAAATGTATTAAATCTTAGAAAATCTTCTTCTCTACTCCCATAGATATTTGTTAAAAACTAAATACATGGTTATGATGTCCATGAAGCCCTCTACCAAAATTGTGAAATTTATGGTCTCTGGGTCAGGGGTTCAGGCTCTAGGGTGGGGCCAATATGGCCATATAGTAAAAATGTATTAAATCTTAGAAAATCTTCTTCTCTACTCCTGTATATATTTGTTAAAAACTAAAGGCATGGATATGATGTCCTTGTGTAAAGTGGCATCAAATAATATGTAGGTCATGGGCCCCAGGGGTGGTCCTGTCCCAACTCAAACAGGAAGTGCCAGAATATCTTGAAAATGGTTAAGAACCCTACCCCTAAACCATATATATTCTTGTTCCTTGTGTCAAGGGGCATCAAATGGTATGTAGGTCATGGGCCCCGGGGATGGTCCTGACCCCCCTCAAACAGGAAGTTCACAAATAACTTTAAAACGGTTAAGATCCCCACCCCTAAAACATATATATTCTTGTTCCTTTTGTCAAGGGGCATCGTATGGTATGTAGGTCATGGGCCCTGGGGGTGGTCCTGACCCCCCTCAAACAGGTAATGCCCGAATATCTTGAAAATGGTTAATATCCCCACCCCTAAACCATATATATTCTTGTTCCTTGGGTCATGTTAGTTCACCTGATATATAGTAAAGGACCCCTGGGAACATCATGAAACTTTGTGGGTCATCCCTACTCTATATGATAGCCTCGTTCGTTTGGGAGACTTTATAATCGCCGCGATTATAATTACATCTTGTGATTCTTTTCCCTTGCTTCTTCCTAATGGAGTTATCTTCCTTTGCTTGTTCATATTTAGTAATTATATAATAATCATTGAATATAATGTAATTATAAAGAAGTTGTATGATCAAAAGAGTTATGCAAGGCTTTTTATCATTTGAAACAAAAACAGTTTTTGAACTTTCAAAATAAACAAATAGACTTGTTAATAGTAAAGTAATAATTGGCTAACTAAAATCACTGATATAAAGGTAAAATGATTTTGGTATATATGCCAGATGGTGATTCTCAACGATTGTTGAATATTCAAAAACTGGAACAGGAGAAGTGAGTAACTCATGATGGCTTTTATCGATAAAGCTGGTTTTTTTTTGGGTTTTTTAAAAATGCCCACAGGGAAGAGTTTCTGTCTGCCCCGGGGGGATGGGGGATGGGAGGTTGTTTTAGATAAAACATGAATAATAGCCACCTTGTTATTATTATTTTCTATCAGAGTCTTGCACCTTTTCAATATCAGGTCATGCACTCTTTTATGATCTTTTAAGTTTTTCGCTAAAATTATAGGTTTAATAGTCGTTTTTGAAAGATTTCAGGCAGGGAGGTGGTCGTCATTACAAATTAAAAAATTTTCTATTCCAGAATAAAACTTAATTAAATGCATATATGAGACTCCTTGACAAGTTTGTGTATAGCTTATGCTACTCAGGTGACCGTTAAGGCCTATTGGCCTCTTGTTTCTCAAATGAGCATTTGTACAAAAAATCACACTGAGGTGCAGCAATAATTTTCAACTTTGAAATGATCTGAAAACAATTCATAAAAAAAATTCACTCTTTAAACATTTGATCTTTCAGTGCATTTGTAGTCAAAGTTCTAAAAGTGTTGAGGCTATGTATAACTGTGTATGTGTTACCAAACAGCTACTGTACTTCTTAAATGGAATAACAAAGAAGAACATGATATCTGATTGGTAATAATTCAGCACAATGTTAAGTTATCACACTTATCCATGCCTCATCGCACACAATGTGAAATACAGTTACCTGTACTCAAACAATGAATGAAATGAATGTTGCTCAAAAGCAGCGATGTATTAACGTTTTTTGCTCTGGTTTGCTTTTCTAAAACTACACAGTACAAATATAGACTGATAGATACTTGAGACTTTTTGTCTGTTTTACATATAAAATGCCAAATTTTATAAAGGTAGCTAAATAAACCTACCTCAGGTAGGTAAATAAAGCTATTACAGTACATGTAGTAGGTAAATCAAGCTACATAGCTAAATCAAGTGATTGTACTGGATCTGGGTTTTTTTAAAGGTAAAAATAATGACCCAAAAGATTCCAGTTCAGATTTATTTAATTTTGCATTTTATATATATAGCACAGAACTAATGAGGAGAATGAAGCGATATCAAATTGCCAACTACAAATGCTTGGTAGTCAAATACTCAAAGGATGTCCGATATGACGAGGAAGGAATTGCAACACATGACAGGTATGGTATTGGAATTTACTCTGTGTACATAATAATATGACATGTATTGTACTACCAGGCGCGGATCCAGAAATTTTTCAAAGGGTGGGGGGGGGGGGTGAGGGTAAATTTGCTGGCTGGCATGAAGTATATCATTGTCTCAAGTAGTGGTCTCGAGTCTACGTCGGTGGGAGAGGATTGTACATGTTGTAAGTTTATGAGATTTTAAAGAGTAAAAATGAAAACATGAAATTAACCTAAATACATGTATTGGTGATCCTGTTATATTATGTTTTATAAATTTGCATTATTTTTAAGAAAAAAAAGATCTGAAGAAAAAATTCAATTACATTGTAATTTTGTAATTATGGGTTTCTATTAAAAAATCTTGTTTTCTAACAACATTGCAAAGGTTGATACTTTGTCATATATTTATCTATAAGTCTATCGTTACCAAATTTCATAATTTTTATTTTTAACTGAGTTTTCCAAAGGAAAAATTTGGTTATTGGAATGGTGAAATTGGCGGTCGGGTGGCTGCCAAAAGATCTCTCAGAAACCTCAAGTTAAAATAAAGTTATATAATATTGTGCAAGATTGGTTAATCCATTGAACTAATCACTTGTATACGGTGTATATATACATGTACAAATAGTTGAAAATAAGAAGTTATATCTTTGAAAGTCAATGTAATTTAATCAAATTGTAACTAAAGGAATTGGCATTAAACTTATTCAGTTCAATTTAAAATACATGGAATTGAACTAATCACTTGTTACATCTGTGATATTTTATGGAAGCAAGATTTGTGAAAGGAGGAAAATTTTTGATCAATTTCAAGTCCTCTATTTGTAAATGAAAGAGTGTTAATGTTTTGTAGGCAAACCCTGGCTGCTATTCCAGCAGATGTGCTAGACCAAGTGAAAACACAAGCAGAGAACTGTGATGTCATCGGCATTGATGAAGGACAGTTTGTAAGTTGATGGTGGGCATTACTGGCTCTGTTGAAACTCTGTTAACACTTCTCCTGTTAAAATTTTGAGAGAGAAAGAAAAAAAAGGGGATACAAAATATTTATTAATCAAACTGCTTAATCCTAAAATAAGTGTAAAATTGTCATCTACTTTATACAGTCAAACTTTGTTATCTCGAACTAGATGGGACTGTTAAAAAACTTCGAGATATCCGAGTATTCAAGATATCGAGGGTAAAAAAAATGCTTAAAAAATAAGTGGTTGGGACATACAAATAACTTCGACATATCCATTGTATTTGAGATATCAGTGTTCGAGATATCGAAGTTCAACTGTATTTGTTGAAGAAAAAAAAATCATGCATGAACAAACAAGACAATGCTTAATACTCAAATGGACAACAATTTATGGTTTATCAAATTTTAACATGATACTTCAATGAGAATCATTCCACTCATGACTGAATTCTACTTGTACATGTATTTAATGCATAGTTTGATTTATTTCAGTTTGTAGATGTTGTGGAATTCTGTGATGAAATGGCTGAGCGGGGTAAAACTGTGATAGTGGCCGCATTAGACGGAACATTTCAGAAGAAGGTAATACATGTACAATGAAGCAAACTACAGCTATAATGCTCCACACTCTCCATCCCCCACCCACCAAATGTGGAGAAAATGTAAAACTACATGTAATTCTTACAATTTTATGTGGAGAAAATGTAAAACTACATGTAATTCTATTACAATTTTATGTGGAGAAAATGTAAAACTACATGTAATTCTTACAATTTTATGTGGAGAAAATGTAAAACTACATGTAATTCTTACAATTTCATGTGGAGAAAATGTAAAACTACATGTAATTCTATTACAATTTTATGTGGAGAAAATGTAAAACTACATGTAATTCTTACAATTTCATGTGGAGAAAATGTAAAACTACATGTAATTCTTACAATTTCATGTGGAGAAAATGTAAAACTACATGTAATTCTTACAATTTTATGTGGAGAAAATGAAAAACTACATGTAATACTTACAATTTTATTTATACAAGATTGATACAAGATTCATACTTTGAAGTTAAGGCATTAGGGTTCATGGTTTAATGAAAATGAATGGTAAAAAAATGAAGGTCATATATCAAGTTTAAAGTAAAATTCTTTTGTTTTCATTTCAATGTTGCCATGTTCAAGGACTTACCATTAAAAAAAATGAAATACTAGAAATATATGTGTTTGTTCTAGGGATTTGGTAATATTTTGAACCTGGTACCTCTAGCAGAGAGTGTGATCAAACTGACAGCTGTGTGTATGAGTTGTAACCATGAGGGATCATTCACCAAACGGAAAGGAACCGAAACAGCGGTAAGGGGGAATTGTCTTAATTTTATTATGCATTGTGACAGTGAACATCCTGGAATTCAATTTTCCATTTTTAAAAAAATTCTTTTTATCCAAGTGTGGAGGCATACCAACCTTGACACAAGACAAAAAATCAACTTAAAATTTTAATGTAAAGATTGTACTGCATAGATATCATACATACACTGGTGCAGATGTCCAAATGAATTTGCAATGGCAGATGCAATTCCTTAACAGATCAATCAAATCAAAGAGTTGTTTCCCTTTTTCCATGATATGTACATGTAACCTTCATGTAATCATCCTCCTAATGAGAATTTTGCCTCATAGCTTAAAAATTTACAGGTTGAGGTTATTGGAGGAGCAGAGATGTACCTGGCCGTCTGTAGGAGGTGCTTCTACTCCCCCGCCAAATCCTCCCCCACCAAGAACAACAAAACCCCCACCATATTACCAGGGAAGGAGGAGAAGACAATAGCCAACCGAAAGCTGTTCCAGTCACCCTCCAAGCAAAAGTGTTGATAGTCAGGGATATCCAAACGTTCGAAAATTTGCTCTCAGTGGGTAGAGGGCATCCACATTTAATACATGCAATAAATGGATTTTTTTATTTGGATGTGTGCTGTGCTTAGAGAGAGAGGTTGTTGTATTATTTCAAAAGAGAAGTGCATAAATATTGAGAAAGGATAACTAATGAATTTTCAATCATCAGGCTCGTGCTATGAAAAGTACTTAAAACTTTTTGGTCACTTTATGTCTATAACTAAGAAAGAGTGCAGAGATGTTAATTGATTAAATTCATCTCTTAATGTAAAAGTATTTTTGATATAAATTGGAAAGAAGATGTAATTAAAATGTGCTGCAAGTTTTGTGGTATCATACATGTATTTTTGTACTGTACACTACAATGTACAATGTAGAAATGTGTCTGAAATCCAATGAATCCTGTTAATTGTACGTCTTTGTATAGTAATGATATACGGTAGTTTGAAAACACTACATTTTTTATGAAGATTTTAAATTATTATGTAGAAAAACAACAATGGGCATCAACGCGTCTGTTACCGTAATATATTTATTAAAAAATTGTACATATTTTTTTATTAAAACTATCCCACTGCCATAAAATTTTTGTGTGTTATATACTTGAACTGAGTGTCAGTAAAATTATACTATGATTTTTAATGAATAATTCCAACTAAAAAATGTATTTTGATAAAGATTTAATGAATGAGTCTTATTAATGAGTATGTTATTGTATTTTCAATAGCACTGTTATCACTGCTCATAGTGTGCATGTAATTTTGACTATTTTGTTTTATGAAGTCTTGATCTCACATAACTGAGATATTTTTACCTGTACTCATCTCATGCAATTTTATGAATATTATCATTTAGCATTAAATATGTGTCTCATTTACAATGTGTCTTACTGGTATATCATATGTATTTACCAGCCCATTACTAAAGGAGCATGGTAACAATTTTGGTCAAATTTTCTTTTTCTTTTTTTATTGGTTACAATACTTCAGTATTAAATGCATTTCTAATGATCAACCAAAATTTGAGGGTAAGTTGTAGAGTTATAAGAAAGATACAGAGCTCACAATTCTTTGTTTATACATGTACATAAACAAGGCTTGTGCCATGTTTTTGTTTACATTGTTTAAATATAGTGGTAAAAGTTTTTCCAAGCTAATTTTTTATTTGCTAATTCATTTTGAACATAAATAAAGTTCCTGGTGTTTGTCACATTCACTTTAGGGCTAAGCCTAATATTTCTTTTCAACTTACAAAATTGAAAAAAAAAAAATTTCCTGAGCTTTGTTTACAACAAAGAATTGTGAGCTCTGTATCTCGCTTATTACTTGACGACTGACAAGCCAATAAAAACGGAAAAATAAATTTTTGACCAAAAGTATGACCATGCCCTCTATAAAGCCACATTTTAAAAAATGTTTGCCCTATCTCAACTCCATTTAAACTTTTTGTATGTATCTGGGGAAAATTTTTTTTCTCAAAGTTGCATGGAGAAAAACTGAATTTGAAACCATTTTGAACCAACAGAAAAAGATTGAAAATACTATATTGAAAAAATGATCAAACTGTTACAATATATAAAAGATATAATCTTCGCTAGCCAAGGGTTTCTGATCCGCACAACTAACGGAGCACTGCGGATCAGAAAACCTTGGCTAGCGAAGAAGAAAAGAAATTGAACGGCGCTTTTCTGTTATTCAAAGAGGAAAGGGGGATTACCAGTAACTGGGTTTTAACGATCTCCGATCCTCCGCAAAGTTCGATAACTCTAAATTATCCAGATTTCTTTTATTCATACCATAAATCTGACTTTTATACAGACAATTTTAATTCAGTATAATACTGCTAGTATAACCATCAGTCACACAACTACATGCTTGGCGTAGTGGATCCACGGAGCTCTCCCACTTATATACATTTTGGTATAGAGTTCAGGCCATCGATGCTCCAGAACTTTTTTTAAAACTCAACTTGTTTCTTTATTCCATTATATCCATCATAGGCGAATTTGCAATAACTTTGTAAAATGCATGGATACCCTCTAAATTTTCATTTTAAATCATTTCATTTATAAAGGTTGAAAGAAAAATATTCTTATGATGAAAAAAATAACTTTGAGGCTGAGGATCAGAGAACCTTAAGGTCAACAAATTGTTGTATAAAAAAAGGGGTAAGAAATTGAGCATAGAATGGTTTATTGATTACGGTAATGTTGGAATAGAATATACCCTGTACAATTACATACTCTATATGTGGAATACTAGTACATTTCTGAGTTTTAAATTGCATTATGTTTATGATTGGACAACTTCGCACAAACAATAAATTATCACTGGTGTTGTGCAATAATAGAATTATTTTCTCTTGGCAATCAAAAGGGGTCCAGACAGTAACTCTACTAGGCTAAAAGAAACTTTGCCATTAAGATTTTGGGTTTAAAAAAAGTAAGAGAGAAAAAATAACGTAAATCTCATTACTTATAAGAAATACAGTTGAACTTCGATATCTCAAACACTGATATCTCGAATACAATGGATATGTTGAAGTGATTTGTAAGTCCCAACCACCTTTTTAAAAACTAGTTTACCCTCAATATCTCGAATACTCGGATATCTCAAAGTTTTTAAACAGTCCCATCTAGTTCGAGATAACGAAGTTTGACTGTATTTTTAATAAAATCAATAATTTTATGAAAGAAAAACCAATTCTCTTGGAAATTTAAACCACCCAAAAGGTACGAACACAGCAAAGAAAACCAAAAAATTTCAAACAAGTGGTATCAAAAAACTTTGTCAACAGTTGATGTAAGCTTAGAATATGCCCAACCAAATATGTATAAGCTCTGAATAAGTTGTGCTAGGCTTGTTATGTTCAATTTGTTTAAAACTACTGTTGAACTTTGGTATCTAGAATACTATGGATATGTGGAAGTAAATTGGGAAGTTCAAACCACTTACCAGGGTACCCAGAATTCATGATTACATGTACAGTTGAACTTCGATATCTCGAAGTTTTAAACAGTCCCATCTTGTTCGAGATAACGAAGTTTGACTGTATCTCAAAATTTGCCATTAGTCCCATCAAGTTCAAGATCAAGATAGCGAAAATTTACTGAATGTTATATATTATTTAACAAACAACTGCAAAATACATGTAGTACATAATATATAATTATATAATAATCGAAAATTGCTTGATACCAATTTTTTTTTTCTATATAGTAAGAAATGATAAATAATTTTATATTTTTCACAAATTTTTGATACTGTGTGGGTGAAAAAAAAATTAAATGTCAGAAAATGTGACAATTAAATTTACATAGCAAAAAAGTGTATTTTAGAACAGGAAATTTTTTTTTCATCATCATCAAAACAAAAAGCTTGGACCGAGAGTACTTGGAGCTGAATTGATCTGCAAGGTACGTATTTTACCCAGTTCATATGTAATGTCACTTTCTATTGGTCAATATCTCGTTAAATAATCCAATGACATATCCTCTTGTAAAACGTAATTGTGTCCGAACATCAACATGTCAAAAAGGATGAACGAGAAGAATTAGGTCAATTTCTTCATCGATTGAATTTTAGAATACTCAGAATGTTTCAGCGATCAAAAGGGTGGATTCCTGGTCTTTTGTCCAAGCCGAAGAATCCACACTCCTTGGAACATTTGAAGTGAGTAACAGTTATAAATGATCAAATTCTATTGTGGGTATAATCAAATACCGTGATGTCGTATACATCACTTATCATCATCTTTGATATCTTCAAGTTACAAAACATCGTCACGTTTGTGTGCGTATTTTCACCACTTAACCTTATTGAACTTTTCACCAGCATTGTCTATCTTGTGAATTCATGAACTTTGTAGGCCTATTTGTTTAATAATGAAAGTGAGCCTACAGTCAGATGTAGTACATGTACGTTTGTCAACATGCAATTATATTAATTCCTATACAGTCGATCATTCATGTAGTAAATCATCAGCATTTGAAATATCAATTCAATTCATTTCAATTCAATGTAATTCTCACGAGATAACACCTGCACGCCCTTTAGAAACATTAAATTACCACTGCATTCTTGATCATGTTCATCAGAAATCAATATTTTATGTGATATAAATGTGCATGCTTCTCGACCTTCATCAGCTAAATAAAACATATCATGTCCATGATAAACAGTATTATCCAGACCAAATGTTCACAAGATTATATTGATTTTGTAACCAACTTAGCAATGAATTATGAAAATGGATGCCCAATAACTGTCATGCATACTGTGATTACCTTGAAAATGATATTTGTATTCACAAATAGATCATATTTTTTGGTAGAAGATCAATAAAGTCTTTACAAAGTAAATGCCTCATCTACATTTAAACAAGGCAAAGACTTACCAAGTGAACGCTCATCACATTTCTTTGCATACATGATAATATACAAATACATGTTCATGTAGATTTACCAATGATGCAATGTCTAATGTTGGCAGTTGGCACCTATTATGCATGTTAATTGTTGTTGAGTCATATTCATTTTCATTTAAATTTTTTTTTCTAGATTTATATAAGTAGATAATATGACCGAATGTGGTGCATGGTTTCCAGAAATTATTCATGTACACCTGTCTGCTCTCTTAATAGATATCTCCATAGTTTGCTGTGCAAGAATCAAACTGTGACTGAGGGTAACAGAAGTCTGTTGGTGGAAACCCTGAGATCCATCTCAGAAATCCTAATCTGGGGAGACCAAAATGACAGCAGTGTGTTTGAGTGAGTGTGTGTGTGTGTATATATATATATATATATATATATATATAATAAGCACAAACATTGCAATAACTCTCAAATTGCCATATACCTGCCCGTAGTGAATGATATAGATATATATAAAGCACAAGGAAATTCACTTTGTTGGAGCTCCACCTCCGCCCCGACCGAGGCTTGAACTCACGACCTCCGGAACCCATTCTCCTAGCAGTGAGCGGCCACCGCGCTAACCACTCGGCCATCTAGGCAAGACTTGCCTAGATGGCCGAGTGGTTAGCGCGGTGGCCGCTCACTGCTAGGAGAATGGGTTCCGGAGGTCGTGAGTTCAAGCCTCGGTCGGGGCGGAGGTGGAGCTCCAACAAAGTGAATTTCCTTGTGCTTTATATATATATATATATATATATATATATATATATATATATATATATATATATATATATATAGTGTACCAAAAATATTGTATACAACATCCATTCCATGTGTATTTTTATTTTCTTATAAGTTACGATACTCTCTTTGAATGTCATGAAACCCAAATTTTCATTGACATATATTTTTATGAACCATTGGTACATGTACTTGTTGGGAAATTAAAAAAAAAATGTACCAAACAATATATCAGCTGTTGTACAGTGTATTTGTTGTTGTTAGAAATGAGTAATATTTCAAACTGTCTTTAACTTTCAAAACCATATACTACCAGTATTTAATTAATTGCAATGCAATTCTATCATTTCAGATGCCCCATTAAAAATGTTTTGATTAAGATTTATTTTGTCATTTTTTCCAGCTTCTTCTTGGAGAAGAATATGCTGTCATTTTTCTTGCGATATCTACAACAGAAGTCTGGCCGCTTTATATGTGTACAGTTATTACAGACACTCAACATTTTATTTGAAAATATCAGGAATGAGACCTCACTTTGTAAGTCCAGATGTTTTAATATACAGCAGGGTCTTTCCTTAATGTATTCTTTTAAAATCATTGCAGCTACATTTTTTACTGATGTCTAGTTGAAATCATTTGGTGAAACAAATATCAAATCATTTGATCATCATGCATATGCAGTAAAACTTGTTGAGTCCGGATGTTGTGCATTCTGGCATGTTGTACAATGTGGTGAAATTTTTCAGTCCCTTGACATTTTCTTATCATTTTATGTTTAATCAATGTTGTGCAATCTGGATCTTGTCTATTCTGTAAACCGGCAGCAATGTACAAAACCGACCGCTCATAATTAGTGAGAGTTATCTCCCATATTCTGGCCACTTATTGATCGATCATTCTATGAGGCCTTATGTGGGATCATTACTGCTCAATTACTGATGAATTTTCCTGTCAGTACTCTTGATTCAAACAACGGTGAATCCTCACTAGCAACTCATTTCAGTTTGTATAGTGTATAGTCTTGTTATAATACGCACTTTTTTCAGTCAAAATTAGATCAAGATTGGGGGATACGCATATTATCCTTTATGCTGTCACTTTTAATAAAAAAAACACTGTGTTAAGATTTGTTAAAGTTAAAACCTCTTTTAAGTTCTAAAACAAGGAAAATTATTTATAAAACACTTGTCATTATTTGCTTGCCCATCTCTCTCTCTCTCTCTCTCTCTCTCTCTCTCTCTCTCTCTCTCTCTCTCTCTCTGTTTAATAGTGCATTGTAACATGATTTTTACCTTATTTTCAGATTACCTGCTGTCAAACAATCACATCAACTCAATCATTGTCCACAAGTTTGATTTTTCAGATGAAGAGGTAGGATCAAGATGCAAAATTTAACATAATCTATTTCCTTAGAAATTAACAATTTTAAGTGATGATAAATTGCTTGGTTGACAGTACCATATTTAATACTGAATGTTACTTGAAACTAGGTTTACCAGTCTGCATTTGTGTACCATGTTGTTTCAATATGTCAGGAGATATCTTTACTATGCAATTTATCAGCTGTTTTCATTATTTGTGTTTCAGGTGATGGCGTATTATATTTCCTTTCTGAAAACACTGTCGTTCAAGCTGAATAGGCATACAATCCACTTCTTTTATAATGAGGTAATGTTTGCGAGAATTTTTAAAGTGATACAGATTTTGTTTAAGGAGAGCAAGACATGCAATGCATACAGATGTATCATATACAAACATAAGTAAAAAAAGTAATAAATTCTTTTGCATTATGCCTTGCTTTCCAATCATCTCTTTTGATTGTCAATGCAGTGACAGAGAGATATGTGCATTGCAAGTGTTCCTCATAAATTCATAATGATAAGCATTACAAGTTGATTGGACCGAAAAAGCCAATATGATTGTTCTTTGCCAATTTTATATATACATATATCATGTTTTATGACAATTTTAAATTATTTGTATTAGGGTGAGAACCTAGTAAGTTGCAAGAACTTGTGTTCGAACCCTTTGTATATTATATATACAATAAAATATGTTCAAACTAAACTATCTCTTTTGATTGTCAATGCAGTGACAGAGAGATATGTGCATTGCAAGTGTTCCTCATAAATTCATAATGATAAGCATTACAAGTTGATTGGACCGAAAAAGCCAGGGAGCAAATTTTTCACTTATTATACATTGGTCTAGACTAGAATTTGATGGGCTTTGCATCTATATACCTGGTAATCAATAAGAAATGTTGTTAGTGATTACTGTATGCCATGATAAACTGCATTAAACCATGATGGCAATGGTATATATAATTTTATTAAGACTTTACTGAAAAATGTTTGCATGTTACTCTTTTAAAAAATTCAAAATAATACATTAGAGCAGTCTATGAATGCAGTTGATATTTGAACAAATTAGCTATGTACATCACAGTTAGGTAGGCAAATAATAACACATTTTTTTCCTTGACTAATATTGGATTGAACTCCCTTTCTTCAGCATACCAATGACTTTGCGCTGTACACAGAGGCAATCAAGTTCTTCAATCACTCGGAGGCCATGGTCAGAATCGCCGTCAGAACAATCACACTCAATGTCTACAGAGGTGGGTTACACCATTCGGACAGTACTAAACATTGCTAGGATCTTTCACTCCTTTGAGTCCTCATGACACATCTATAGTTTTAAAAACTAACACTATGAAAATTTTGTCTTATACCATCATGTATTTAGAAGAAAGAATGAAAGGGCATATTGATAAATTGTGAGATTTTAGAACTAAAATTGCAGTTGTCATTTCCAGTGAAACATTGAAGTCAATAATTTTCTGTAATGGGTTGACTATATACATACATGTACATGTAAATATTGTTAAAAGTTAATATACACGAAGTGACAGAGTCTTACATACAGGGGTATATAATTTCTCAATGCTTTTGGTTTCCTGTAGTGGATGACAAGGCCATGCTGCGGTACATCAGGAATCGCACCGCTGCTCCCTACTTCTCCAACCTGGTCTGGTTTATTGGGAACCACATCCTTGACCTAGATATGTGTGTCAGGAATGATGCAGAGTGAGTTCCCTTACAATGCAACACTACTGCCTTAATTTCAGTCATAGATCAAACAAGTTGAAATGTTACAAAAATGTTATTTTTCAATTTATATGTTTTACATGCTTTTGGCATTCTGCACATGTGAAATCAAAATATTTTTTACTTTTAAAATATTTGAATGCATTGGTGAAGGGTTTTACATGGCTAGGGTGATGTGACTATTTTATTATATATCTTTACCTCAATAACAAAGTTTGATAAATTTTGATTATACGTGTATAAGATATGAAATTAAATCAATAAACTAACTGAATGTTGAATCTTTATTGTACCAAGATGTCAATTATGATTAGTGAAGTTAATTAAGTGATTTAGAAAATAATTTAATGAACTAATTTTTTTTTTACCATCCATCCTTCTTTATTTGAAAATTTCATGATAATTGATTGGAATATTTTGTTTTTCTAGCCATCAGAGCCGTGATCGTCTAGCCGACCTTGTGGCCGAACACCTGGATCACCTCCATTATCTGAATGACATCCTGTGTCTGAACATTGACGCGCTGAACGATGTGCTGACGGATCAGATCCTGAACAGACTCCTGATTCCTCTCTATGTCTACTCACTGACCATGAGGAAACGGGCTGCAGACAGACTGGTATGGACATTGTAAAGAATAATTACCTGTTTAGAAATACAATCAATATTTTTGCTGCAGTTTGTGGAAGGAATTGATAAAGTGCCTTAAAAAGTTGATGTTTTAAGAGCCCAGCAACAAATTGTACATAGATTGATATGAAAACTTTATTTTACAAAAAAAATGCTGTAGAATATTTTGCTGGCTCAATGTTTGTTAAGCTATTAAATCCATTCAATATTATTTTTCCATTTGCAGGGAGACAGAAAGCATGTCGGCTCAGTTGTGTCCCTTTTCCTTCTATCTCAGGTTAGATGGAGTTCAATAGGAATGGTTTTCCAGTATTCTACATTTACAATTCATGTTCCTGTGCATTTTATATCACTCTTACTGAAAATTAAATAAAGTAAATGACAGGCTTAAAATATAATGTCTCAGAACTAATAAGTGGTTAATTCTTGTCTATGGTCATTAGATGTTTATAAACAAGTATCTGTTATATTGTTAATTTTTGTTGCAGGTGTTCCTCATCATCAGTTACGCCCCTTTAGTGCGTCAGCTGGCAGAGATTATCTTTCAGGGAGAGATCAGCTTATCCAGGAAGGAGGCATCCCCAGAGATGGTATTTAGATTTTTGATAATATGAAAAGTAATATATTTTTAAATGAGTTCTATCTTATCTACAGTGCAATACACATAAATTCTTATCTTGAATTTGAACTTATGAATTTCAAATTTTCCTTACATTATATACTAATTTGAAAAATCTGAAATTTCTCTTTTTATGTGTAAAGGTAATTTTATGCTCATCAAAGTTCAAAATATGTGTGCATTATATTCCCCTTTGTTTCACAGAGAGTGAGAGAATTTGTGCCCCCAGCAGAAACGCTGGAGAAGACCCTAGAGAGCAACAGGGGGAGACAGGACGCGGCTGAAGACAACGGTACGCTAATTCATGCCGGGAATTCAGTGTTCTATGCGAGAACCGAGTCTCTAACATCAGGAAGGGGCACTGGTGATGTCGTACCAGATTCCGGTATTTCCATTTCTTGGGACCATTCCGTTTTTGGTTTCCTGTTTCCTCTCCTTCACTAGACTAGCTATTATCTTCTACGCTGTGTGATTTGGTTGAGGCCTCATTAGAATCTTCTGAGTTTATTTCTTCTTTGCTTTTAACAAACTAGTAACCTAATTTTTGATGTTGATCACGTTTTCTTCTCTTTTAAACTGAAGCACATTTATTTCAAATGGAAGTTGAAACCAACACAATAGAACTAATGCAAAATTGTGTTTTTAAGATAACATATCAACATTTTACATGACAATAGTTTTATAAAATGATGAAAATAAACCAACAAAAATCAAATTTCATACCATATTAACTATTACTTGTTGTAAATGTATTTAAACCCACATTCACATCTATGTTTAAACCAGATTTATCAGTAAGAATTGCTAAACTGTATGCTTACTCCATCAGATAGGTTGTATAGGGCCAATAAAGTTTAATACATGTTGTATATCATCTCTACAATGAGGATCAAGCTTAATGCTGCTACCTGCCACATAAAACGCCTACGCACTTACACTTTGACGCTTCTTTTCATCAATGCTTTATGGCAATAGAGATTGATAAGCATTAGCGAAAGAGAACAGGTTTTTTTTCATTTACAAAATCTTGAGTTAACAAGGATCAGCATCAAATTAATTTATTTTATTTATAAGAGCTATTAAGATAGAACCATCATCCAACTTCATCATAAAGTGATGAATTCATTAAACATACACCTGTTGGAAGGTTAAATAACATCTGAAGTCCTGAAACGTTCTACTTTTCCTGTTTGATCTGTGAGCTAACCCTGAACACACAGTGAGTGAACTGTCTGAATGCAGCTTTTCCATATTTAGCCTATGGTTTCCTTCTTTTAAACTTTAAAAGTAAATCCACTAAATGAATCAAATACAGAAATTTAATCTGACATGTAAACAAGGTTCAACATCAAACCATATTCCAAAGAGGCTAGTTTAATAAGATTATTATCATAACTCATCATAAAGTAAGCTCTCAATAGAACAAGCATCTCTGATCAGGCTTAAAATAACAATATGGTACTACAATAATCCTATCTCTTGGCTGGCCCTGACCAGTTGCCAGGCAATGTTCCCTTCCTGGTTTTAGAGAAGTAAGTCTCCTTACAAATATAATCATACTTCTGTACTCTATTTTACCTTTCTGTGTACATATGTAGCATTCCTTCTTTGATATTAGAGGTAACAGTGATATATCAAGTCCTTTACATATAATGTGGCATATTACATGTAAAGGACATCACTGATATATCATATATCAATTGAAGTAATCAATTTTAAACCAATAACTTGTTTTAAAGAAATCGATTACAGGACAAAAATGAGTGCAATCGATTAATAATCGATTACACAAAATTCTACTATGTAATCAATTACATTTTTAAGTAATCGTGCTCATGCCTGTAATATGCATCAAATAAAATGTACCAGTGTCAGTGAGTTTAAGGGAGTGTAATAAATTGTAAATTTGTAAAAACAATACTTGTAGTATTGGTCTGCTTTTATGTTAAAAAACAAAACCAGCATGATTTATTTTACATATTTTATTACCTACTTAACTGGTGCGATTTTGTTTTTTATTTACTTATATGTTTCTCAATATTGGAAGTACTAGTACTGATTTTGAATAGCAAGTTATTATCACAGTACACTTTATTAGTTATGTGTTTGGCAATTCATTCAATTAAGTGTTATAACGTGTTAACACATTAAATGTAGTATTGAATTGATGAAATACACATACTAAAGCAATGTTATTCATTATGATATTACTATAAAAAGACTTTTTTATCACTTTACATGTATCAACAAATATTTTTTTGCTAACATTTACTCATGACAGCAAATTAAAATCAATCTGAATTGTATCAAAATAATAACAGTATATTGTGAAATATAATTTTATGGATTCAAGACGATAACATTGATTTAATGATTTTTTTCTCCAGAGATGCCCCAGAGTCCGAGTAGTGAGGTTTTCTCAGGCGGTGAGGACATGTCCAGTCCGAACCAGAACTCGACAGACGAGGAGAAACTCCTGAGCACGCTCGGACGCAGCCACAGAATGGACATGCCCGGACCGACCAGTGCTGAGCAAGGCCCAGCCACATTCTCTCTGGATAACAGGTTGTTAGTCTAACTGAAATACTGTAAAAGTGGGGATACTGTAAAACAACTTTTATTTGTGACAAATTTATTTTGGTAATCTACAGGTATACCTGGTTTAAAGAAACTTACGATAATTTCGGATGGCTCAGTCACAAAATTAAGTTGCTTCAAAACAGTTGTCACTGTAAATTAGCAAAATAAGTTTGTCACAAAAAAAAGTTCTGAACAAGGATTCGTTTAATAAAGAAAGGAAAATGACTTCCTTTTGGGTCTTTTTATTGCATTAATATTTTTACTAATTAATAAAAATTTTAATTTGAAGGCCTTACCTTGAGGCTGTGTTTAACGCGCTGGAGTGCACAGAGAATGATTACGAGGCCCTGTTTGCCCTCTGTCTACTGTACGCCATGGGTCACAATGAAGGTCAGATTTATCTCCTTCAGCTTGTCTAGCTATTTGTCTTATTCTTACGTAAAAAAAGTTTAATTGCTTAATGCTCTTTTTGTGACATTCCATGCCGGCTTCTTTTGCATTCTATTAAAATTTTAATTAATCATTTTAATGATGTTGCACTCAAATGCAAAATGTGCCTTTTTGATCTTTTATGCATCACAGAAGGTATCTTTTGATGTGGTAGTTTGTGATTTGATTCTACAGATTTATTTTCATTCAGATCTAGTCTCTATCAAATGCACATGCCCTTTGTATATGTATAAGGTGTTCAAAATTACTGTAAACGTATTGCATTTGGCTGTGTATTCTATTTAGCGTTATTAGCGGAACGCAGCTTCCGCTAAATCAAGTACATCACTAAATGCCATGCACACATGTAAATGAATAGGAACATTTAGGAATACGCTAAATCAAATCCACGCCAACTTGTTCAAAAACTACTTTCCGACAAATATCGTACACGCCAAATATAATACGTTTACAGTACCGTGTACTTTAAAACATTTATGTGCTTTGTGATATTTTCTTCACCCTTCTTGCTCTATATCATCATCCTTATCATCATCTTCATCATCATCGTCATAATGAGTATTTATTTATACCCGTCTTTGTTATATTTATCATTACATGTATCATGATTCTACAAATGTCTGATTGTCAGTAACCTAGTGTTTAGAAAAGTAGAGTTGACAGTCGATGTTGTGTTTGTTTCTGTGTGAATAAATGTGAAGTCAGTGTATTTCCTTACTGTTGTTCAGTGGGTAAAACATGATTTTGACAAGTTTCAGTGTTTTGGTATTTGTGTGTATTATTTGTATAAAGCACATTAAAAAAGAGGATCGGGTAAAATGCAACTTTATAACTAGTAGTTAAACTACCACTATGCTGTTGTAACTAAATTGCAAACAACCCCCCCCCCCCCCCCAGCATTTAGTACTGGTAGGTTTTAGCTGAATGATATTTTCAAATTTTCTTTCATTCTTTTCAATCTCTTTATTAACATATTGCCAAATGAAGAAGAGGTTTAACATATCATGGCATGCATCAAATAAAGCATGGACCTAATAGATAATTTGACCTGTTTATTGAATACTGTTATATATTTGTAACCAGGTATCCACCAGGAGTTGATGGATTCTGTCCTGATGCCAACAGAGAGGTGCGAGGTCAGTATGTTACCATACAGAACATCTGTCAACAATCTACGAGCGTGTTTACATTTAGCATATTTTGTAACATAATGCTAACTACTGTAAATTCCTTATTTTACGTGATTCTGCCGATTTGTATTAAATCGCGAACACATATTTTTGGTTATAATTTCCTATAAGTTCAAAACTGTTTGAAAAATAAAAGTGAGATTTTAAAATCTGCCAGGTAGCTTCTCGCGATTTTACGCGTTTAATAAGGAATCTACAGTACCGGTACTTGAAATGGAAAATCATTATAAGGATAACTTTATAGTTCTTGTAACTCTCTGTGGGGGCTAAATTTTGTAGGAAGTAAAAAAAATACATGTATATATGGAGGTATCAGTCCCAGTAAGAAAGATAACTCCTGTTTATGTACACAATATTGTGGGGGATGTACCTTCGTGGATAAGTGGTCTCTACAAAATCCACGAACACTAACAATAATGATTCCACAGTATGTTCATGTATTACTGATAGGTAAAACTATTTTCTTAATTAAAAATACTGTTTAAAAAAATTAAGATAAGTAAAATTAAAGTATTGTCCGTGTTACAGACAAAAGACCATTATAATGTGTTCCTGGTGGAGCGACTGATCAGGATCATCAATCTGGCTTGTCAACACGGTATGTATATTGTGAGGATGTTTAACATTAGTGAGCTTAGACAATTAAGTTTGGTTGAATTATATTTCTTTATATGAAACTTGATTTGGTAGCTTTCTAGTGAGAAACTCATAGATGAAGTATGTTTGATAAACAGTTGCTGCATCATGATGTAATGAATGAATATGAGTTTCGAAAGTTGATTTCAGTAGAGGGTGAAAGCAATCCACTAGGAATGTTTTTTATCAATGGAAAACTACATATTTCATTTTTCTGTACTTTTAATCAGGGAGTAAGGTGCGGCTGTCGACCCTGGAGTTGACGATCCGATTACTGAAGCTGTTGGTCTACAAGGAGGAACAGTCCTTCCTCCAGGATAGACATCTAGCATGTATAGAGAACGCTAGAGAGTGTAGCACACAGCTTCTCCGAAACTTTTACAAAGTAAGTGTCCTTAACGCATAGTGTGTGTATAGAGAATGCTAGAGAGTGTAGCACACAACTTCTCCAAAACTTCTACAAAGTGTCCTATACATATGCATGTTGTGTGTATAGAGAATACCGGTACTAGAGAAGGTAGGTAAACTTAACACAAAGTGTATATGTAGAGAACACTAGAGAGTGTAGCACAAAGTTTCTCTGAAACTTCTACAAAGTAAGTGAACTAAATACATAGTGTGTATAGAGAATACAAAAGAATTTAGTACACAACTTTTACAAAACTTTTATAAATAAGTATACTAAACACAAAGTGTGTATAGCAAATGCTGGAGAGTGTAGCACACAGCTTCTCCAAAACTTCTACAAAGAAAAAGGTCTATAGTGTGTATAGAGAATGATTTTTGAGTGTCCTAGGAAGTTTTACAAAGAAACGACCCTTACCACATAATGTGTATAGAGAATGTAACAACCCTTACCACATAATGTGTATAGAGAATGTAGCACTCAACTTTTTTTAACTTTACAAAGTAAGTGTCCTTAACACTTAACAAAAGTAATAGAAAATGCTTGGGAAACGTTTTTTTGGTTATATTTATTTGTGTATAAGTATATTGACCATTTCTTGTAAAGAAAATGCTAGTTTGTATTTTGATTTTTGCCATGAAAATGTTTACACTTTGCATCAATTTCATGGTGAGAGTACTACAGCAATGACAAGAGTTATCTTTCTTCTTACAATAAAAATGTGGGGTTTTTTTTCAGAGTGAAGAAATCTTTCTGGATATGTTTGAAGATGAATACACCCAGATGATAGTAAGCAACTTTTGAACATTTTTTAAGAGACAAAATTTAAAAAGATTTAAATTTGATATTTTCATATCTGCATATTCACAATGCCTTACCTTATTGTCACATTTCTCAAAAGTGTGTTGAGGTATGCAATCACAAAACTATGAAATTATGAAAATGAACTGCAAAGATAATATTGGTACATGGGGGGGGGGGGGTGGACCCTAACCCCCACCCCTAGAATATTCAAATTTATCAAATTAAGTTAAATTACCGAAAATAGGCTTCAGACCTCCCCTGGCGGGTTAAACTAACTAACATGCAAGTTGTTAAGGTACCGGTATTACAATATATCGTTTTATTTTGATTGAATGATACTTGGCCGAAATTGATTTTTCAAGTTGGTGTAAAATAGATTCAGTGGATTTCTGAACATTAAATGATGTACCAGATTTAGTGGAAATTGCTTTTGGTCAAAACAGTAAAACATGATACATTGCCAAATTTTTAGTGTTTACTGTCTGTTATCATAAGATACCTTTTCTCTGTCTTTAAAGCTGAACACCGCTCATAAATAGGCATCGTCACTCAGGCACCTGGTATATAAACCCTTCAATTTCGTTACACCCGATTGCACACCTGAAACTTGTGGCCGACTTGTAGTATTCCTTTCGTGGTCTTTGGATTTTATGCATTTATTTCTTGTTTATGTGCATATTCTATTTGTAAATAATCCATTGACCAATTTTTTTGATGTAGTATTCTCCTGGCTTGAAAAAAAGTGCGTAAAATTTGATAATTTCATCGTGACCGAGTAACACGGCGAGGAAAGATGTACATACACAGGTGAGACCTCTACAGCGAAGTACTTTGAATTGTTTAGAGGTCTTCACCTTATATAGGGGTTGTATGGACAGCAGTGATGAAAGAGAAATATGGCGAACAGTGCCTATTTACGAGCGGTGCTCAGCTTTAACCATCAAAAGTGAGGGGAACATTGAGCCTTAATATGATTCTTATTCAAAACAACCTTTTATCTAACTATTTAGTCCCAAACTTTAGAGACTTTGGTGTTTATGAATAAAAGTTTAAAAAATAAATACCATACATAATTTTTGTTTCTACTAGATTAGTGATATAAGATAATATACAGATCAGAATATGAAGTTTAAATTTTGTACGATATAGCAGGCTTAGATCATCAATGACTTTAGTTAATGTACATTATCTTATTCTCAAAAGTGTCTCAATTTGATTTATTTTGCATGAAAATGCACAAAAAATTCAAATTGAAAGAAGTATAATATCATTGAAAAAATCAGCAAACACAATTTAAAAAAATAAAAATTTGAAAATAATGCTCAGAGCATTAATGAATTTTTTTATGGGTTTGAAGAGGTCAAACAAACAAGTTTTTAAGGTTACCTAATTCATTTTTTCTTCTTGGAAACATCAAATGACACATACTACATTTATTTACATATTTTATGCTCCAAGGGCATTCTTTAAGAAGGACAATTAACTCAAGTACTGTTAAATGAGGCTGGAATGATGTGGTTTTTTTCCTCTTAAGATTTTTTCCATTAAAAGCCATTTTCATATTAATGATCAAATGTTTACATAAGCTTCGAGTATCATTAAACCATTTAGAGCTAAGTTATACAGGATGTACTTGGCCATTTGCTTTTCTAGGAAATTTTACTTTGGGGACGCAATTTGTATATGTATATTTTATATGCCCAAATTCTTCTAAGTGTGTGGCCCTTGACATTTAATGGATGCGTTTAACGGGGCTAATTTAACCCAAATTTATTGTTGGTGTTGTTTTTTTTTTTGATTCAAGGTCAATATTTAGATTTTCCTTAGATTTTTGCCAATATTTGCTTTAAACTAAAACTGGATTTTATGAACAGATTTTAAATTACATGTATCTGCTGCTACCAAGTTACCTTGTCCTTTGAGATTATCTGCAAAATAAATAAAGGAAAAGTTCATTTATCTGGAAAGTTTTAAGACTAAAAACCATGAATCACCTTGTTTCTTAGATTAAAAAAAAACCCTGAAAATTCTTCAGAATTTACTTTTTGTATTTACCTTCGGAAATTGAAAATGTTAAAACAGTTAAAGGGCAATGTTATAACTGAATTATTCATGTGATTCAGAAAAATTCTGAGAAATAAAATTCTAGGTATTTTAGGGCGTTTTTTTTCCCCTTTGTTCTAATATATACATTTGGTATATTAAGAAAATTAAATGTATCACTTTTTTTTAATGGCAAAAAGTTGGGAGGGGTGGAGGGTGGGTGTATTTATAGATATATCTGATAGTAATGGGACATATTATTACTGATTTGTTGCATGCAAATGCATACATATCTTTGCAGACATCTTATTCAAGAGCAAGTTACAGAGAAAGAAAAGAGATTATTTACTCTCAAAATTATATATTTTGAACAACTTACCTTTAATATATACTGTCAAACTTCAGTTTCTCAAACATCAGTAAATTTGGATAAATCAAAGAGTTTTTGGTGTCCAGACAGCTCTTACTAACTAAAGTATGATGAAACTCCAATATCTTTAACCCACTGATATCCCAGTGAGTTCCAGATATCTAGGTCTAACTGTAATTGTGGTAAAGAGCAGCGGTGTGAATAGTTGTGGGGATAGGGGTGGTGGAAGGGTTCATTTAGTTTTGGGGATAGGGGTGGTGGAAGGGTTCATTTAGTTTTGGGGATAGGGGTGGTGGAAGGGTTCATTTAGTTTTGGGGATAGGGGTGGTGGAAGGGTTCATTTCTTCAAGAATACCCTGAAAATGATGTGTTCTTTCTGTATTTTCTGTAGAGTCGACCTCTAAATGTAGAATATCTGACCATGGATGCCTCCATTCTGCTCCCCCCTACTGGGACTCCTCTAACAGGGATTGACTTCAACAAAAGATTACCATGTGGAGAAGTGGAACGGTCCAGAAGGGTAGGTTACACTTGTAAGACAACCAGCTTCTGAGGAAAAAGAGTGAAGAGTCATTTCCTTTGCAGAAAAAGACATTTCACTAACAGTAGATTTTGAAAATTTTGATATCTATTATAGTCTGTCCCAAGATATTTATACTTCACATTTGGACGATTTTTAATAAAAATACACATACCTGTGAAAGAAGTGCAATTGAAATCGATGATAGGGAAAATTTCCAAGAAAACGTCATTCATACATTATCATTTTTCCCTCGTAAAAATTCACAGGAACGAAAACAGATTTCCTACGGAGATTTATAATGGGGAATGTTGACATCTTTTCTCCATTCGGAATTACTCAGTACATCTCGCGCAATATTTCAACGTTATCATCCGGGCGTCTTCATCTCCTTAGCAATGGAAAAACCCCGTAGACATTTTATTATTAGCCATGTATTGATACCCGACAAGCTAGAGGGGGCGTTTCAAAGGGGAAATCTTGGGATTTTTTCATACTATTGAATGAACATCGTCTGAACCAATAGGTATTTATAAATATCGAATAATTTAAGGAAATATGCGACAAAAATATCTTGGGACAGACTATAACAAGTTTTAATGACTATAGATTGATTATTTTTGGGAAATGAATATTAAATTGAATATTAAAGTAATGCATACTACCTTTTATATACACTTATACAGTAATTATTCAAATTAAAGTCACCATCACCCTTAGTAAGAAACATTGAAAAATTGGCAAAGATGAATTTACAGTTTTTTATTACATTTTAACGAAAAATTTAGTGAATATTAATATATATATATATAATGTAAAAACTAAATGAATCATTGTAATTAAAGATAGATTGATGCTGAAATATAGTACTTTATTCAGTTACAGTTCAGTCTGAATAAATTTTTGTGAGAGAAAGAGGAGAGAGAGAGAAAATCTTTTTATGAAGTCTTGGTTGTAATGTTCTCTATGTGCATCATCATTAACAAGGATACCGTACTTACATGGGTATACTGGTACAATGGTACATATTTTCACATATTCTATCCATACATTTGACTGCCAGGTAGAATTATTTAAAAGTTGCTCCCCTTGACTTGTTTCTTGCCGACATCAATAAGGATATTAATTGATATTAATGATTACATGCTTATGTTATGATGATGTCAGTCAGAGAAATTATTTTTTTGTTTCCTTTTCGTTTTCTTTGAATGCTATTGCATACATTCCTTTATTGTTACAAGCCCCCCCCTCCTCTTATCCTTAATCTATTTAAAAGCAGTGTGTGTAAAGTTATTGCTAGCGCTCTTGAGCGCTAGCAACTACGTTAGTCCTTTTCACTGGAATACGCATGCTCGACTTCACGGTACGGCATTCTGGGAATACTACTGTAGATAAACTGTTCGGAGTGTTCCATGTCAAATTTCGTTTTATCATCTACCTATGATCTGAAGTTTAATGCCAAAAAGTAATAGTAGCTTAGCTCTGATAATGCCAAGTTATTTCTAAAATTATAATAAATAGCCAGCTTTTCATAACTACCTTCAAGCACGTAAAACCATCACGGATATGTTTTCCGAGCTTGCCGGAAATGTTCGAGAAGATACGATTGCTACAAAACAGTACCATTTCTTATTTTCAACTCAAAACTGACATTACGGTAAATACAGAATGATTAAAGGACAGTTAATGAGCTATGCCATTGCCGATGTGAAACCCACTCCGATTCACCAATCTGAATTGAGTCCCCCACCCCACCCAACCCAACCCCAATTCCAGTGCACCACTGTACCTTCCTATTACATTGTAATAATAAATCGATTCATAAAATTAAACCAATAGTTTAGAAATCTAATTTTGTGTTTTTGAATGCTACAGCGCTAGCTTACCAATCTTTTTAAAAGATAAGCTTGTCTGTCTTAAAACAATTGCTTATTCATTTCTAGGATATCCTGACTTGATTTTTGTGATAAGATGCTTTTCCTAGAAAACTACAGCAGATCACAAGTGTTGATAAAATTTCAAGTTTTATCGGATGGAAAAAATTGATATAATTATGCATGTATCAATTTCAGAGAAAACCTGTCAAGAAACTGTTACTACCATATTTATTTTGAATTAGTTATGTATTCATATAATGCATTATGCTTTCTCAAAAACCTATTTTTATTTGTTCCAATTAAGGAATAAATATATTATGAACTGCTATTTATGGTTAAGTACATTTCAAATTTCAAAGTTTTATATTATTCTGTTTGAAGCTGTGCGTGATGATGTAAATTTTAGTATAAGCGTGCATAATTAAGGTAACTGTGGGGTGAATGACTTTCTGAAATCATGCAGGGGATTTAGATATGGCTGTATAAATGATGCAGTCTGAAATCTATAAAAAAAAAAAACAACTCAGACTTATGAGAGGTTATAAGAATTTCCAGCAAATTATTAGTAAAGTTTTTGTTTTTTTTTTCCTCATGTGTTAATATATTTGTCAAAGAAGATTAAAACAATTGGAGTTTTATGACGTACGCATGCTAACAGTTCAGATTAATACTGAGAGTTTGACCCTTGTTTAAAAGGCTTCAATGATTAGCATTGAATGCTTGTACAAGATGTTAGGTTCTGTACTCTACTTTCTCTTTTACCAGTTCTTGGAATCGCCGATTACACATAAGTTTTTGGGTTACTGGGTCGAACCATGACACTTTACATTGGCAGAGTAACAGAATGGTCCGGGCTTGAAATAGACATGGCTAACGAATACTGCAGATTTCCCAGAAATAAACTTTCTTTAGAAAGTTTTTGAATTCATATTGCATAAGACATGATGAACCCCATCTGTTAATTCCAAACAAAAATCAGATTCAGTTAAATATTAGTTCTTGCGGTTAAATAAGATTCCAAACATATTTCAGAAACCTACAGTTAACTAATCAATTTGTAATGTTTCAGAAACAAAATCACAATTGCAAAATTCAAATTATTGTAGACACTAACTAATTTTTTTTATTATTTTGGTACAAGTGATTTTATTTCTAGATTAATCAGGCTGAGACAGTTTTGGCACCGCGGAGTTAATTTTTCACATTTTCATACCGTTCACTGGAGCTAATACCAGTAGACCAAATTCATTCAAACTTTGCACTAAGTATTCTTGGATAAAAGGACTTAAGTTTGTAAATATGAAGAAATGTGCCCTCTTAAAAAGTTAAATAATTTTTTTTAAAACCCTAAAAATAGGGAACGTCATCTGAACATCTGAATAGAGCCCTTCACGATAACTGCCATTCTGCACTCTTGCAGGGGAAATTGATATATACTTTTCCGAAGTTTTAGTAGGTAGATAATTAAATGATGTAAATGAAACAATTGATGTTACGTTATATTTTATCAAACTATGTCATTTAATTTTGCCCTGCAAAAGAGCAGTACTGCAGTTACCGTGAATGGGTCCATAAATTTTTTAATCAACTGCAACAGAAATATATATTTTAATAGAAGAAAATTTCTCCTGTTTTTTTTTTATTGGTTTGTTTGTTGTTTTTTTATTTTTTGGTTTTTGGAAGAAGGAAAAATTTAATATTATTTTATTATTTTTTTTTGGGGGGGGGGGGGGAAGTCCCTAGAAAAGTAAATGAGAGGACTTAAGGTGGTATGGGACATCTGTCGATATTAATGTGGATGAAAGAACATTATAATTAGAATATTTTCACCAGTTTAGAATTTTAACATTTTACAATATTTAATAAAAAAATAGCTTTTGAAAATATTTGGAGAGGTAAATAATGTAAAACCCCCAGCGGGATTTGAACTCATGAGTCACAGATTCTTAGTAAACACTCTAACCCACTGGGCTACACTGTTAGGTGACAATAGTGCAGGGAAAGAAACTACTTATAAAATTACACTTCATTTTATTGTTTATTTCGATAAACAATTCGTCACAACATGGAGGTGTTCCATACCACCTTAACCCATTGGTAAATCAATAAGTCTGCACTAGCACTTTTTAAAGCACTAAGCATAGCTCAGCGCTTTATTGTCATTAGACTTCTACTTCCGGTCCATCAAATATACCGCCCCTATGAGCAGAAATGAACATCATTTAAAATGGTTAGGGAATCAGTTTCAGGGGTTTACGCACATAATTGCATGGGCTATTGTGAATCTAATGTGCGGGGCTTGCATACGTCATTGCAGGGGGCTGCCACGCAGTGATGAGGAAATATAGTGCATATACAGAAGCTGAAGTGTAGAAAAATCAAATCGATTCTTTTTAACTGGTCTTGCACAAAGTAAATTTCCTTCAGAACCAAGCTAGGTTAGCGCTTTTCCGTACTATCAATACTTTGATTCATAGAAATTTTTCAACTGCAAAATGAGTAAAAATTATAGATATATTTTATATTTAATATTTTTTGTCAACAAATGGACACAATTATACATACATGAATGAATCTATTCTATGATTTTGGCTCAAATGAAATACAATGTATATCATCTGTTACCATAACTATTTTTTTTAGCTCACCTGATCTGAAAGCTCAGTTGAGCTTTTCTGATCACTTTTTGTCCGGCATCCGTCTGTCTGTCTGTAAACTTTTTACATTTTCGACTTCTTCTCCAGAACCACTGGGCCAATTTGAACCAAGCTTGGCACAAAGCATCCTTAGGTTAAGGGGATTCAAGTTTGTTAAAATGAAGGGCCACACCCTCTTTCAAGGGGAGATAATTAAAAATCATTGAAAATTTGTTGGTATTTTTCAAAAATCTTCTTCTCAAAAACCATTCGGCCAGAAAAGCTGAAACTTGTGTGGAAGCATCCTCAGGTAGTGTAGATTCAAGTTTGTTCAAATCATGACCCCCGGGGTAAGGGTGGGGCCACAATGGGGGGGGGGTCGAATTTTTACATAGGAATATATAGAGTAAATCTTTAAAAATCTTCTTCTCTGAAACTGATCAGCCAGGAAAGCTGAAACTTGTGTGGAAGCATCCTCAGGTAGGGAAGATTCAAATTGTTCGAATATGATTTTGAAAAATTTTATTCTAGACTTATTGAAGACTGAACTGACTAAAGTTAGAGCTCTTCTAGACAATTTGTGTTTTAGAAGATTTTTCCCTATATATTCCTATGTAAAAATTTGGCTTCCCCCCTTCCAATTTTGGCCCCATCCTACCGTCAGGGATAATGATTTTTCAGGAGTAGGGTTGAGCCACATGGTTACAAAGGAAAACATTTAAATTGTTCACAAAAACTCGAATGTTTTTATATATTGTTTTACTTATATGCAAGCATTTTGACATATTGTTGATTCTTTAAAATTGTATAGACTCTGGCCCCTGGACAATTCTTAGACCTCACAAGAGGGTTCAAAGTTTGATGTAGGTTTATAATCCATATATAAACAGTTGTTTAAGTCTTATCATCTTCTTGAGAACTGCAATGCTCAATATGTGATATGACTGTAAAATCACCCTGTTACAAAGGGGCTCAATGATAAACATAAGAATATGCAGGGGAATTTTTTTTTATACAGGATCTATTATATGACATTGTTCAGATATTTTGTGTATGACTCCATAAAGCTGATTTTATTATGTCTATTGTTGCTCAGGTGAGCAATGTGGCCTATGGGCCTCTTGTTTTGTACATCCATTAGAATGTAAATGAACCTGAAAAAATGATCGAAACCAATTTTCACTATAATTTTCTAGGAAAAAAAAGGGCAGATTGGCTGGGGTTGTTTTCAGATGCTGTAATCATTAAAGGATGTGTACATAAAGAGGGGGAGGGGGGATTACTTTATCAGTTAGAATACAGTTTGTAATCTAAGCGAATTTGAAAAATACATTGTACGTGTACTTATTACATCCAAATTCATGAAAATTTTGATAAAACTTAATGACTATATGTGTATGTACTAACAGAATATGATCAGTGAAAAATTGCTGCTTACACCTGGTACTGGGTATATTATGCAGAGCTTATCAAAAAAACTCGAAGATTACAAATTAGACCCAAATGAGCCTGGTAACAAAACCATTCTTCAAGCTTTTCTTTGGAGGCATTAAAAAAACTGCCAAAGATTGACAGAAACTTGTACACAACACCAAGCTTTGGGTGGGCATTCTTTAAAAAAAAGTATTAACAAAGTTGATTGATCAGGATTTGGCTAAACCCTCTGGTATTCTTTGTGTGAACAACCAATACCAAAAGAAAATCACTAGATGGCAGACTACAGCAAATAATGAAATATAAATGAGCCCTTTGTTTAACTTTGCCTAAACAACGTGTGTTCAAAAGGACTGATGATTGTTATAGTTCATGTGGAGACTTAAAGGGCACACATGATGTTTGTGATACTCTTTTGCTGGATTTCCTCTGGAAAGCAATTGCAAGTACCTGTAAAAGAAATACAGGTGAAAATAAAGTGCATTTCCATCGTAGTATTATGGAAAAGTGCATTCACAGTGCTAAATTAGATAATGGAATTCAAAATATGAAGAAACTGACTAATTTTGTTTAGGAGAATTGTCAAATTCTGGGAATTCATCAAGCTTTAATGTCATTTTGTCAATTTAGTGAGCTTCTAATGTCAGATGTCAGAACCCAAATATGCTAATAGAAAGCAATAATATGAAGTAAATATGAATGTCAGTCATTCGGTACAGAGATAATATGTCTACTGTTGTAGAAAATTATCACTGTAATTTACTGGTTCTAAGAAACCTTTTGGATTTTTAGGTCACCTGGGTAAACTGTAAATAGGGTGACCAATTGCTGTCTGTTTTCTTCCGTTGTCGTGCGTTGTGTGTCATCCGTCGTGCATTAACAATTTTACATTTTTAACTTCTTGAAAACTACTAAACCAATTGTTACTATGTTTGGTGTGAAGCATCTCTATGGTAAGAGGAATATAATTTGTGAAATTTATGGCTCTTCCACCCCGAGGCACCACAGGCGGGGCCAAGTATGCAAAAAAAGCCAAATTTTCAAAAATCTTCTTCTATACTCTCACACATGTGAAAATGAAATGTATCTCATTGGCATGGTATATTCATAGAGCTTGGCATCTTAAAAAAAATCAAAAAATATTCACTCAAATGTGAATTTTTTCCTAAATTTTATAAATGCTCAGAAAATGAAAATTATGCTAATTTAAGTAAGATTTTTTGTTTTTCATAAATACTAATACACCAATAAAAAAATCTTGCAGGAAAATTGTAACTACCATAATATCCAGTATTTTCATCATATAAACTAGATATGTATTGCATGACCTCTGAGACAAAATTTAATGAAATAGAATGTAGGTATCCTTTAATTGCATAGATTTAACTTGTTCAAATTATGATTACACATGATAAGGTAGGTCTGCAATGGGTGCTGAATTTTAAACTGATATACATCTTAGAAAATATCTTTAAAAAGCTATTACTGTTCAAATATGGGGAAAAAAAACTGCAGAAAATAGTATTCCAATGCTATATATAATTTATATATCACAATATATTTTCACCCCTACCCTTCTATAAAATATTGAATCTTTCATCAGAAAATCATGGTACTTAACTTTGCTAAATATTAAATTTCTCTAGTTTTTAATTATTTAAAGTGTTTTTAGTCAAAGTACTGTGTTGCTCAGGTGAACGATGTGGCCCATGGGCCTCTTGTTTCTGAATGTGATCAGTGACAGATTTAGGAACTCGGAATTCAAATTGCATTTGGTGAAAAGTTGTTTCTATTCAAATCAAGTTTTAAATGCAGAGCAGAATAGAATTTTCAATAAAAATTAACTGTCCATAATTTATATTAAGATAACACTTGGTGAACAATTAGCATTGTTGTCATGGTTTTTTTTTTATTTCTGCTCAGAATATGACAAAATATTCTCAATAGTTTTTCAAAAAAAAAAGCAATTACCTAACATTAAATGAAAACCTTTTTTTCACCTGAGTAATGATGCTCTCAGCCATTACAGTTAAGCAAACAGTTTTTACTCAATTCTGATCATTAAATATTTCACATGTCTGGCACTTGCTCCCATCAGTTTCACAAATTGATGGTGAAAAGTATTGTGAAATGAAGAATGGCTGATGAAAGAAACCCTAATAGCTTAACTATTGAAGGGACAATTTAAAACCACCAGTGGCTGGTTACTTTTATGTTAGCTGTACATTACCGGTATGTAGTCTGATAAAAACTGGGAGACATATTGCAGAGGAAGAAAACGTTATGAAATTCAAATAGAAATAATTTACATATTCAATACACCTTTGTTCTGAAGAAATAATTATTCAATATATTGATTTGACAGATGTTATAATTTAAAAGTAGATTTTTTTCCATTTTTTTTTTCATGGTCTTGAGTTGAAAATTGAATAGAATGATCCATAAACTTAGTCTAATTAAGTCCGTTTCCATTACAACAAAGAAGGAAATAAGTTTTTATGATAGCAAGGCCTCATCAAGAATGACGTATAGCTCGACTGTCAGGAAGAGCTTTTTTTAGGCTGTCATTTTCAAAGCTTCCAAGAAAGGATATTTGCATGGAATTTGTCACTTAATGCACTTAAATGGTTTGTGGTTATGCCAGGTTTGTTGACAAACCTTGAAGGTTGTATGCATGAAGCTGTTGAGTCATTGTTGATGGTAATATGAGATAGACTGAACTGTAGCACATTGTACTTGTAGTAGTATATTTAGCTTAATAATCATATAATAATGTTACATTTTGCAAAACTCAGAACATGCATGTACTTTTTCTGCAACTGGATTCAAAATGTAACATTTAAAACTGTGTATGTTGGTAGTGTGTCAGCATTTCATCTACCACACTCCAATGCAATTTGAGTGCTAAACTATCCCCCTTCTCTGAACAAAAGCCCAATCTGTGCACTTTTCCACATAGTACTACACTCGCACTTTGTGGTGTTTTACCGGTACCATGCAGAAGTAGAGAGATATTAAGTATAAATGTAGGAAGCAAACGGTGTAGTGTGTTGAAGCTTGCATTATTGTTATTTGGTATTGTACAAAGTGTACGTCGTAACAATTGTTTCCAATTCTCAATATTTAATGAATTTTCAACTTCACACTTTTCAATTATTTGTTAGGTAGAAATGCCGATTACATAAGGTAGCATCAAATCTCTTTTATGCTGATGTGCATTAAGTATAATAAGCACCTCTAAAAGTTTTCTGCAAAATCAGACAACAAGCTTGTGTATATCAAAAACTGACAATATCGGACTTAATTTTTTTTCATTTGTAAAAGTTTGTAATGCAGTGTTGACCTTTTATTTGACATAAATAAGAGAAATAATTTGCTTTGATTAAATGTGTATTGGTAATAAAAAAAACCCAACAATATTATGTAACTCATATCTTTTGAACATGTAGTTAAAGCTAAGATGGCCGACTGGTCTAGCCATGTACATGTACTGCATACACAGCTGTACTGCATACACAAATAAAAATACACCAGTCCTACAGTGTAACTTCAAGCATAACAGATGGCCTTTGAAATGATATAAATTGTTTGTTCATTAAAATAGCTTGAATTGAATTTTTAACCTTCACGAAAAGTAAGATTATTTGATTAGGGCCCAACTCTGTGTACATGCCCTATAGGGATCACTATGTCATCCTGTGTCTGTCTGACATCACTTGTCCATAGCACAATTTCTTTCCCCTTTACCAAATCTGGCTCTTTCTTCACTTATAAAAGTGCCTTTTGGTAAAAGATGTGCAGTGACCTTGAACCAAGTTTTGTAGCTAAAGTTGAAGGTTATTGTACACCTTTTAAATCCATTTGTGAATATATTTTCTTTTCCCTTGGCTCAATTTTGGTCAGACTTAATCTACCAAATGATTGCCTGTGTGTAAAAGGTGTGCAGTGACCTTGAACTAAGTTTCTGTGTCAGGGAAAGGTTTCAGCAGATCTAAAAAAAAAATCATTGTTCTGACAATAATTTCTGTACTTGGCCTTATCTGCCTGTTACAACCCACAGAGTGTTTGAAAAAAGATAAGCTATATCTTTCTTAGTAAGAGGTTAAGGTACCGGTAAAAGCAAAGTCCTCTGAAATAATATTTGATCTTATAAAATGTCGTTTATTAAACCTTTATTTTAGCTTGACCTTTTGAGATGGTCACTTCTGACACATTCTCATGTAAGTGACTGGAGGGGGGAGGGGGCTTAAGCTTTCAGCAAGAATCAAATTGGAAATAATCACTTCTCAAACTAGTAATCCCTTAGCTTTTTGGCCCTTCATTGAATGTGTTCTCCCATTTAAGGACTCTGGGTGATCAACAAATTTATAACCCAGCAGATCTACCTTAAAGTTTTAGATATGACTTGTTTAGCTATAAACTATTTTCTAGTAAAGAAAAATTTGATATATTTATATTAACTTTTTAATTTGAGTAGGTAGTTTCATTTATCCTAATTCAGAGCTCTTCTTCTAAAGGAGATCAATGCAGTCTAAATAAAGACCACAACTATCGAGCCCTCTTAACACCACTGCTCATGGTGTATTTTAAAATGTATTTTGTTGCAAAACATTTGATGATGCTGTGGTTAATATAATTTCTAAATAAATCTCTTCATCCCTACTTGTTACTTAAGTATTTTAGAGAAAATAAGGATCATATGAATTTGTGGTATGTCGAAGTATTTTCAAGAAATAACAATCATTTGGTCCTTTGATTTAAAGTGCTTATATGAAATTTTTACAAGCTAGCATATAATTTTGTGTTATTAAGTAGCTTCAACAAATAATAAGTATCGTTAACGACCTCGTTTTAAGTACTTTCCGGAAATAACAAGTACATGTATTCAGTGATCAATTTGTGACTGTCCTTACAGTAACAGAATGTGTCAGCTGTTATTTCAATACTAGATTCTGGAAGTATCATTGCATGAATAGGGAAAACAATTAAAATTTGAAAATAGAACACTTCAAGGTTTAAGGGATTTTGCTTTTTGAAAATTTTAGAGAAACTTAAATATTTTTTTGATTGATTTATTTTAGGCCATCCGAGTATTTTTCTTGGTGAGAGATTTGTCCTTGACCCTGTTAAAAGAGGAGGAGCTACAACTTCCCCTGAATCGCGACCAAGCCACGGTCAAAACTAACGACATCCTAGACCTCAGTAAGTGAAGAACTGTTCATAAAAAAAAGTTATTAAAATGGATTCATTTACACTTAGGTAAAAATAAACTGTAAATAAAGAAATCTATGTTACATGCAATTACACTTGGGAAGAATGATTATATTAGTATAAATGCTTACATAAGTCATCTATGCAATGTTAAATTAACAAAAAGATTTTACTGTTAAAAAAGGTATTAATGTTACATTTAATTACACTTGGGAAAGACTGAACTTGCTGCTGCTTGTAGAAGAATTTATTTTACAAACAATAACACTGAGGAAAGATTAAACTGATTATAAAGGAAATTGTATACAAGTACTTTTGGGAAAGACTTTCCGGTAACTGTTTAGAAAGGAATTTATGTTGCATACAATTACTCTTGGGAAAGTCAGATTGATGGTTTACTAGGCCACATTTGAAATATATTTGGTTGACCAACTAATGAAAAAGTATCTCACTCAAAATATTTTGATTAACAATCTGAGCATGTTAAATTTGTTGTTGTTGATATTAGGGCTGGGACAATACACAATTTATGTATTGATATGTATCATATTATGTCGCTATACAATACATATATTGATATTTCCCTTTCAATAAAACTGAATTAAATCTTACAAGAAACAAATTTACACTGCCATTGACATGGTGGTCATTTTGAATGCACTTCAGTCTCAGGATTAAGGGTTATGAGTTCTTTTTGAATAATATTTCACAAGTAAATAAAATCAAAGCATTGAACAAAAAAGGTGGGAATTGAAATTTTTTTGTACTGATAATTATACTAATAAATTGATAATCATTACCAGTATATTATCGATATTTTGATATATTATCCCAGCCCTAGTTGATATCATGTAGTTGTAATTATAGCAGTTCTATGGAGAGGTCAAACAAATAATTTTAATAAAAAAATGACCAAAGTCATGACAATACTTTATATTTTTGGAGAACAAGTGAGTATTTTAAGAAGAAAAAAGGTAATTAATAAATAACATGCCACTTTTACATTTAGGAGGTGTTTTCATTTGTGGGCATTATTTAACATCAAGAATTTTCATACTTTAATTTATGAACAATTAGTCTTATGTGATGTTCAGGGGTTGTTTTGACTGCATTTGATGATAATTAAAACAAATTCAGCCACTTGCCTTCTAAGAAACCTATGATTAATCTTGAGTATTTATACCTCTAACCTTTCAGCTAGGTCACTAAGTTCTGAAATCCAAATTTTTCTAGGCTAATTATTTTTTTTTCACTTATCTTAATTGATATTGAACTGTAAAGGTATAATAAAGCTTAATCCACAGCCGGCACCTTATATCAATTAATGCTGAAATCTTTGAGAATTTTTTTTTTAATCTTGAAAAACACAATTAAGAATAGAAAAACAGGTTTGTCTTAGACAGAATTTTTTTTTTTAAAATCTGAGTTCATGCAACACAATCTAGCATGCATCTGTTTTGTAGATATTTCTTGCAAATTTTGATATGATTAAATGATCTGGACTTAATTATACATATTGTCAGATTCGGTCAGGAGTATAGTTGTTGCCAATCTAAATTAAGGTCACTTAGGTAATAGATTGCGTTAGTCATCTGTATTTGCATCCTCCGTTTTGATATATATTTATTTTACTAGGCTTTAAGGGCAACATATCAAAAAATTTATCCCAAGATGACAGGAAAGCCCTTAATTGTTATGTCGCCTGGCTGACGCCAAAAGCGCAGGGATAGAAATATCACATATGTGATATTATAATATACTAAGGAGAAATTAATTCAAAAATGTTTTTTTTTTTTTTTAACCTTTTTAGCTTCTTCTAAGAAAGTATACAAGGCAAGTCTTAATCAAATATGTATGGTATATGTTGGAGAATGGTATATGAAATTATGAATATCTTGATCTCTACTCCTCAGGGACCATACATTTGGAGGTGAAAATGAATAAAATTTTATGAGATCTTCTTCTCTATACTTTAGCATTAATCAGACAAAATAAGTATATAGTTATAAAGAGCAAGGCGGTCTCTATGAAAATTGTGAAGTTCTTAGCCCCCAGGGTCAGTGTCTGGTGTTAGATGGTGCAGCATTGTTCATACAGTGAATAAACATTCTTTTAAGATATTGTTTTCTACTACTGGTCATCTAAAAGACAAGCAGAAATAAGACTAGAACTGAGCAAGTAAGCAAGCCTCTACAAAAATTGTGAAATTCATGGTGCCTATGTCAGGAGTACTGGTGTAAGGGTGGGGCTCTATTGATCATATAGGGAAAATGTATCAGATTTTGAAATTCCCTCACTCTAAATGTTAATCAGACTCTTCTCCTTAATATCTATCAAATAAACTAAGTTAGTGGTAAGGGTGAGAAAGGAAGTCTTTTTCCAAAATTGTAAAATTCATTGTACCGAGGTGTCTGTACCTGATGAGGGGATTAATTCAGTTGATCATAAATACAATGTATTATATCTTGATTTTGTTTAAAGAGAACTTAATTGGTGAACAGGAAAACAGGCAAATCATCTACCACACTTCGCACCACACTTTATACAAACAATTTTTTTTTTTTTCATGAATTGAAGAAAGTATTTTTGAGATTTCCAATTTTTATCCATACATTATGGCCATTTTAAAAATGTATTGACAATGCCTTCTGGGCTTTTACAATACCTCTAACTCCTATATTTATTGCACAGTATCCTGAATAATGTTCCAATTCTCTAGAGTTGTATATATTCAGGTGACTGTTAAGGCCCATGGACCTATTGCCTATACAAATAGTATAGTCGGTTTATCTATACATGCAGTCTGTACCGGCATGTGTGTAATGTTAATGAGTTATGCACTCTGTATGAATGCAAGATATAAACTGTTTCATCCACAGGCTCCTGTCGTGATACATTTTTTCTCATAATAAACATAAATACCATATAACTAATAATACACAAGGTACCCATCGCCGCCATCTTGAATTTATTTCAAACTGTCACATCAGGTGGAATTTTTGCTTAAAACTCATCAGTAAAATTATTTTGCGATTCTCTCCATCTCCTGATGGGTCATTCAACATCTAAGCTTACAACTGATTCAACCAAAATGGCGTGTTGCATCTGTCATTAATAAAAATCACCGTCTTATGTTACTTTAACCCAGTGGCATTGAAAACTTATTTTTTACTCCTATTTAGGTTATTTTATGCCAGTAACTTCACTGATGTACTTCGTTTGCAGTTTTGAACATGATTATAGGCCATTTTGCATTTGACATTTGATTGTGAAAATATATATAAACAGTTATCAAATTAACCTTTGATGTTGTACTTGGATCTCGAAGTATCTCTATAAATTATACAGTTGAATTTCGGTATCTTGAAAGTTGATATCTCGAATACAATGGATATGTCGAAGTGATTTGTAAGTCCCAAACACTTAACTTTTAGGTATTTTACCCTTGATATCTCGAATACTCAGATATCTCGAAGTTTTTAACCAGTCCTATCTAGTTCGAGATAACAAGGTTTGACTGTATATGTTTTTATTGAATCTGTCACAAAAAATTTTAAAAACAAAAATATGAAAATTCTACGTACCTGCAATAATTAGTGGGGGAATTAAAGAACAGAAATACTGAGCTGAGACAAAGATCAAATGATTTAGATTTTCCTGACTTTTTACCAATGTGTCGAACTTAAAAAATTCTATCATCAATTACCGGTAATATAAATATTTGAATGCTCCAACAACCTTGCAAAACGTCAGTATATATGAAACAAAACATTAAACTGAATTCAGCAGATGGAAATATTTAATTTTGCTCGTGGTATATTTAATATACATTTCCTTCATTCAGGGCATGTATTTACATATTAATGTATCACTGTTGTAATTATTATTCATGTTTCTTAGAAATGATTAAACAGATTCACTACATTTGTTGCCTTTCATTTTATCTTTTCACACTCAATGTCTTTTGTAAACCTGTAAAGATTGAGTTTTCAGTACTAAGATTTTTGCATTTTCCAGAATGATTCTGCCTTTAAAAGCTGGAAATTTTCCTGCATTTTCTTTTCATCACTGTCTGAGATATATTTGTCGACACTAATTGTAACCTTAAATATATATTTTGTTTATATATATCTATATCTACAATCTACATGTATATTTTAATTAATATATATTCTGGTAAAAGAACTCAATTGCAGGTAATCATTGATAATGAATTATTTACAAACAGGTAGATAGATTATAAACCTAGCTGCCATATTCCATCCGCCTTTCACCTCCTTTAAACAAGATTCAAGGTCTTTTGCAATCTAATACATGTATTTCAGTTTTTCATTGTTATATATCAACTCATCTTAAAAATATTCTTTGGTGTCTGATTGTGTCATAAAACCTCAAGGTGAAGCTAGAACATGTACATGTATTATTTTGTTCCATGGAATTTTTTTTTTATATTTTACAACCTGTTTGTGAAAGATGCATTGAAATGAATAGAATTTCAAATGCAAAACCTGTAGAGTTCCTTTCCATATATATGATCAAAACAATTTTGAGAGCTATAGAAAAAAAAGTAGATATTATATGAATGATTGATAAATGATGATATTGAACTTTTCAACTAGATGTAGGTTGAATCCTTTTTTCTTGAAAACAAAGTCTTGATGAATGTCAATGGCCATATTCGGGATTTTCATAACCTGGAGTTATCGTTCGCAACACGAGTTATCTCCCCATTAGAGCAGGTATTGCACTATGTAACCAGTATAAACAAATGGTTGAAATAAACGTTTTTTGTCTTGTTTAATCGGTAATTGATTTAAATTGTCATTGTAAAAAAACGAATGTGCAATTAAAGGATGCTGATACTAAAAAAAACAGTAGGGAGATTTGACGAGCGCGTTTAATTGTACCATCCAAGCTCGTAACATATGGTTTTCGAAAGTGGATGGGAGGGACTCACTATTCATTTCCTTCTTTTCACAGATTCACAATTTTTTTACTTGATCCCAAAGAAGTGGTGGGGGCAGTTTCATGTTTATTCACTTCTTTATATGTAATTTTATGAAAAATATCTGCTGCAAGAAGAAGTTGGGGGGGAGCTGCCCCCCCCCCCCCTCCAGCTCGCCCTCAATGATGCTACGCGCCTGCCATCTACCAATAATTAATGCAGTTGCTGGCGGTGAAGTGCGTGGTTTCAGGAGAGCGCAGCTGATACATGTACATGACGTACATTGTATTATCAAGAGACGTGGACATGCAAAGCTGTCATACAGACATGGATGGTTTTGTCTGTCCACCTCTCTAAAGAGAAAGTTTCATTCTATCAGTAGGTCAAGGTACAAAGATATGCATTATACCTACGTATCTGCACTGATCATTGGCGGACGTTACTATACTTCCTCTTGATGGATTTTATTTAGATTAATTAATGACTAATTTCAATTTCATTATCATGCTTTAGGAGATAATGGATAAAAACATTTGCAACCTAGCTTTTGCGTCGCATGTGACATGCAATCATGTTTTCATTTAAAGTTGCATTGCGATTTTGATCGTCAACATTCACGTTTATATTTATATAGTTCATTCCATTCATAAGTTTTCATGAAATGTTTATTCCCTAAAATGGTGTTTGCTATAGATGGTACGTAAATAAAGTACAATTCAATTATATAAAGGGCGCTGAGATAAATGATAAAAGTAATAAAGGTACTGAAAGTAAAACAAACAAACAAACATACACAAAAATGTGTTTAAGCAATCTCATCAAAGGCTTGAAAAAAAGGATCTATTATTTTAAACTGAAAACAAATTCTAATTTCAATGAAATCTATATTATAAAGCACTGCGCTCTAATTTAACGCTGTCATTCCTCTTAAACCTATAATATCTATATTACATGTATACAACGAATGTGTTTTGTTTAGGAATTAAAATGGTTGTCATTGATTAAACATCCTGCATGACAGGTTGACAGGTACAGCTGCCAGAATTGATGACCGTCAGTGTCTGGGTAGATACAAATAGTATACCCACTGCATGTGTATTTTTTTTTTCATGAAAGCATAACATTTCAAACGAATGCATCTCAACAGACTAGCGCAAACACCAGGGTTGGGGGGGGGGGGGGGGGGGGGGGAGAGCAGACCGACCGAAAATCATGTCGAAATACAATTAAAATATTAAATTTATCACATCATAAATTCCAAAAATCCCAGTCAGTGAAGTTGGCGGGGGATGGGGGGGGGGGGGGGCTCGTACATGTATCTTTGAATTTAATCAGAATTATATATACCGGTATGCTTACTTCCCCTGTATTGTTTTTGCGTTGTCCTCAGAAAAAGGATAGGGACAGTTCGTTAGGAATTTATATTTCTATATTTGATTTCTAGAAAAAAAGTCCACTTTTCAACTCCAGCCCTCTCTAATATTTATAACATCTTTCATTTTTACGGAACAGGGTGGGTTTATTTTATCAGAGAAATCACTATACCACCATCCATCCGCTTAAGCTCTGAAATTGACAAAAGGAGTAATTGTCCCAAAAATAAGAATCCAAATGTCTTTCACTCGCAATGTTTGCTGATTAATAAAAAAAAAAATAGGTATATCACGTTATACATGTTATTGATTGTAATCAAACGCATTCTTTGCGTTCACTTTAATTTTTCATTTAATTATATATATATGTAGATAACTTTTGATGTTTTCTGTTTGGTAATTCAAATATTATCAAATGTTTTTGTTGTAATAAATGTTGTTTTTTTAAAACTCCCTCACTGCTTACTCTTCTTCGAATAACCGGAAGTAATGCATACCTGCTATAAGGGGAAGATAACTCTTTCAGTAACGATAACTCAAGTTTATGGGAAGACCCAATACCAGTATGTTGATAAATCTGCTCTCGCCTTTTTGATTCATTGAACAGACTACCACATATTTGTTTTTCGTGTCCCTAAGATCACATTTTTTTTAATCAATCTTTTTGGCAGTCCGCCAGCAACTTTAACCTTCAACTCTAAATTTATTTAGCACTAAGAGGTCAAGGTCTTAATATGTCAGCAAAAGGTCAGTCATTGATAGCAACCAATGCAAGGGTCAATCCATCTTCTTCCTCAGTGATACAGTGTTTAACAAATGTATCTTTTTTAGCTCACCTGAGCTGAAAGCTCAACTGAGCTTTTCTGATCAAAATTTGTCCGTTGTCTATCGTCGTTGGCGTCGGCGTTGGCGTTGTTGTCGTTGTAAACTTTTCACATTTTCATCTTCTTCTCCAGAACCACTGGGCAGATTTCAACCAAACTTGGCACAAAGCATCACTGGGTAAAGGGGATTCAAGTTTGTTCAAATGAAGGGCCACACCCTCTTTAAAGGGGAGATAATTTAGAATTATTTAAAATTTGTAGGTATTTTTCAAAAATCTTCTTCTCAAAAACTATTAGGCCAGAAATTCTGTAACTTGTATGGAAGCATCCTCAGGTAGTGTAGATTCAAGTTTGTTTCATTAATCATGGTCCCCAGGGGTAGGGTGGGGCCACAATGGGGGATGAATTTTTACAAAGGAATATATATATATATATAGAGAAAATCTTTAAAAATCTTCTTCTCAAAAACTATCGGGCCAGAAAAGCTCAAATTGGAGTGGAAGCATCCTCAGATAGTGTAGATTCAAGTTTGTTTAAATCATGGTCCCCGGGGGTAGGGTGGGGCCACAATGGGGGGATGAATTTTTACAAAGGAATATATAGAGAAAATCTTTAAAAATCTTCTTCTAAAAATCTATTAGGCCAGAAAAGCTCCAATCGGAGTGGAAGCATCCTCAGATAGTGTAGATTCAAGTTTGTTTAAATAATGGTCCCTGGGGGTAGGGTGGGGCCACAATGGGGGGATGAATTTTTACAAAGGAATATATAGAGAAAATCTTTAAAAATCTTCTTCTCAAAAACTATTAGGCCAGAAAAGCTCCAATTGGAGTGGGAGCATCCTCAGATAGTGTAGATTCAAGTTTGTTTAAATCATGGTCCCCGGGGGTAGGGTGGGGCCACAATTTGGGGATGAATTTTTACATAATATATATATATAGAAAAAAATCTTTAAAAATCTTCTCAAAAACTAATCGGCCAGAAATGCTCCAATTTGAGCGGAAGCATCCTCAGATAGTGTAGATTTAAGTTTATTTAAATTATGGTCACCGGGGGTAGGGTGGGGCCACAATGGGGGATGAATTTTTACAAAGGAATATATAGAGAAAATCTTTAAAAATCTTCTTCTCAGAAATTATTGGGCCAGAAATGCTCCAATTTGAGCACAGGCATCCTCAGATAGTGTAGATTCAAGTTTCTTTAAATCATGGTCCCCGGGGGTAGGGTGGGGCCACAATTTGGGGATGAATTTTTACATAGGAATATATAGAGAAAATCTTTAAAAATCTTCTTCTCAAAAACTATTAGACCAGAAAAGCTCAAATTGGAGTGGAAACATCCTCAGATAGTGTAGATTAAAGTTTGATTAAATCATGGTCCCCGGGGGTAGGGTGGGGCCACAATGGGGGGATGAATTTTTACAAAGGAATATATAGAGAAAATCTTTAAAAATCTTCTTCTCAAAAATTATTGGGCTAGAAATGCTCCAATTTGAGCACAGGCATCCTCAGATAGTGTAGATTCAAGTTTCTTTAAATCATGGTCCCCGGGGGTAGGGTGGGGCCACAATTGGGGGATGAATTTTTACATAGGAATATATAGAGAAAATCTTTAAAAATCTTCTTCTCAAAAACTATTAGACCAGAAAAGCTTAAATTGGAGTGGAAGCATCCTCAGATAGTGTAGAGTCAAGTTTGTTTAAATAATGGTCCCCAGGGGTTAGGATGGGGCCACCATGGGGGGATGAATTTTTACATAATATATATATATAGAAAAAAATCTTTAAAAATCTTCTTCTCAAAAACTATTAGGCCAGAAAAGCTCAAATTTCAGTGGAAGCATCCTCAGATAGTGTAGATTCAAGTTTCTTTAAATCATGGTCCCCGGGGGTAGGGTGGGGCCACAATGGAGGATGAATTTTTACATAGGAAAATATAGAGAAAATCTTTAAAAATCTTCTTCTCAAAAACTATTAGGCCGGAAAAGCTCCAATTTGAGCGGAAGCATCCTCAAATAGTGTAGAGTCAAGTTTGTTTAAATAATGGTCCCCGGGGGTTAGGATGGGGCCACCATGGGGGGATGAATTTTTACATAATATATATATATAGAAAAAAATCTTTAAAAATCTTCTTCTCAAAAACTATTAGGCCAGAAAAGCTCAAATTTCAGTGGAAGCATCCTCAGATAGTGTAGATTCAAGTTTCTTTAAATCATGGTCCCCGGGGGTAGGGTGGGGCCACAATGGAGGATGAATTTTTACATAGGAAAATATAGAGAAAATCTTTAAAAATCTTCTTCTCAAAAACTATTAGGCCGGAAAAGCTCCAATTTGAGCGGAAGCATCCTCAAATAGTGTAGAGTCAAGTTTGTTTAAATAATGGTCCCCGGGGGTTAGGATGGGGCCACCATGGGGGGATGAATTTTTACATAATATATATATATAGAAAAAAATCTTTAAAAATCTTCTCCTTAAAAACTATTAGACCAGAAAAGCTCAAACTTTTGTGAAGGCATCCTCAGATAGTGTAGATTCAAGTGGGTTTACATCATGGTCCCCGGGGGTAGGGTGGGGCCACAATGGGGGGATGAATTTTTACATAGGAATATATAGAGAAAATCTTTAAAAATATTCTGGGAAAGTTTTCAGTCCAAAAAGTAGTAACTGGTGTGAAAGCACGGGTTGTGCAGATTAAAGTTTGATCAAACCATGATTCCCTAGAGAAAAGTGGGGCCACAAAGTGGGGGGGGGGGGTTATATAGGAATAGAGAAAAATCTTACAGGTACAACAACAAAAGGGGCTATGTATTTACCATAAAAATATGTGGATAAAAATCGGCAGATGTTTTAAAAATTTTTGAGCAAGATCTACTGTACTTAGTTGTCAAGATATTTTGATTTTGATACTGTAATGCTAATTTGATCAGATATAAGGCTATTGTTGCTCAGGTGAACGATGTGGCCCCTGGGCCTCTTGTTTATGTACTGAGCAATATTTTGCATCTATCCTCAAAACTGTGTTGCCATTTTCAATGCAATGTGGGCCTTAAATGTATTTCAGTATTTTAAACATTTGATGTGCTTTTCAAGGTAACATTTAATCTTCCATCAACATTTCTTTTGTAACTTTGTATTTTTTTTCCTTTTAGATAACAGTGACCTCATAGCTTGCACAGTAGTGGTGAGAGAGACGTAAGTGATTTTTAGCTCACCTGAACTAAAAGCTCAAGTGAGCTTTTCTGATCACTTTTTGTCCGGTGTCCGTCTGTCTGTCTGTCTGTCTGTCCGTAAACTTTTTACATTTTCGACTTCTTCTCCAGAACCACTAGGCCGATTTCAACCAAACTTGGCACAAAGCATCCCTAGGTAAAGGGGATTCAAGTTTGTTAAAATAAAGGACCAATTCCTCTTACAAGGGGAGATAATTAATAATCATTGGAAATTTGTTGGTATTTTTCAAAAATCTTCTTCTCAAGAACCATGTGGCCAGGAAAGCTGAAACTTGTGTGGAAGCATCCTCAGGTATTGTAGATTCAAGTTTGTTCAAATCATGATCCCCGGGGGTAGGGTGGAGCCACAATGTGGGGTCGAATTTGACATAGGAATATATAGAGTAAATCTTTAAAAATCTTCTCTAAAACTTATCAGCCAGAAAAGCTGTAACTTGTGTTTAAGCATCATCAGGTAGTGTAGATTCAAGTTTGTTTAAATCATGATCCCCAGGGGTAGGGTGGGGCCACAATTATTGGTCGAAATTTTACATATTAGGAATATATAGAGTAAATCTTTAAATATCTTCTTCTCTGAAACTGTTCAGCCAGAAAAGCTAAAACTTGTGTGGATGCATCCTCAGGTAGTGTAGATTCAAATTTGTTCAAATCATGATCCCCGGGGGTAGGGTGGGGCCACAATGGGGGGGTCGAATTTTACATAGGAATATATAGAGAAAAATATTTTAAGATATTCTTCTCAGAAGCTGATTGGGCAGAAAAGCTGCAGCTTGTGTGGAAGCATTCTCAGTTAGGGAAGATTCAAGTTTGTTCAAATCATGCCCCCCAGGGGTAGGGTGGAGCCACAATGGGGGGGGGGTCAAATTTTTACATATTAGGAATATATAGAGTAAATCTTTAAAAATCTTCTTCTCAAAAACCATTTCGCCAGAAAAGCTGAAACTTGTGTGGATGCATCCTCAGGTAGTGTAGAATCAAGTTTGTTCAAATCATAGTCCCCAGGGGTAGGGTGAGGCCACAATGGGGGTCGAATTTTTACATAGGAAATCTGAATATAGTGAGTAAACCTTTAAAAATCTTCTTCTCTGAAACTGATCAGCCAGAAAAGCTGTTACTTGTGTTGAAGCATCCTCATATAGTGTAGATTCAAGTTTGTTTAAATCATGATCCTCAGGGGTAGGGTTGGGGCACATAGGGGGGTCGAAATTTTTACATATTAGGAATATATAGAGTAAATCTTTAAAAATCTTCTCCTCTGAAACTGATAAGCCAGAAAAGCTGAAATTTGTGTGGATGCATCATCAGGTAGTGTAGATTCAAGTTTGTTCAAATCATGATCCCCGGGGGGTAGAGTGGGGCCACAATGGGGGGTCGAATTTTACATAGGAATATATAGAGAAAAATATTTAAAGATCTTCTTCTCAGAAACAGATTGGGCAGAAAAGCTGCAACTTGTGTGGAAGCATTCTCAGTTAGGGAAGATTCAAGTTTGTTTAAATCATGATCCCCAGGGGTAGGGTGGGGCCACAATGGGGGGGGTATAAAATTTTGACATAGGAATATATAGGGAATTTTTTTTTAAAAATCATCTTCTAAAACACAATTTGTCTAGGAAAGCTGTACCTTTTGCCAGTTCAGATAGTGTAGATTAAAAGGGGGGGGGTCCAATTTTCCATTTTACAAAGGAATAAAAATTTAAATTATGCACTCAATTTAAAGCTCTAATGTTATTGTATATGGCTTTACTTTGTGCAAGCATTTAGACATATTGTTGATTCTTTAAAATTGTGTAGACTTTGGCCTCTTGACAATTCTTGATGATTCTTCAGCCCCATAAGGGGTTTAAAGTTTGATGTAGGTTTATAATCCATATATAAACAGTTGTTTAAGTCTGATCATCTTCTCGAGAACTGCAATGCTCAATATGTGATATGACTGTAAAATTATCCTGTTACAAAGGCTCAATGATAAACATAAGAATATGCAGGGGATTTTTTTTTATACAGGATCTATTATACGACATTGTTCAGATAATTTGTATATGACTACGTAAAGCTGATTTTATTATGTCTATTGTTGCTCAGGTGAGCGATGTGGCCAATGGGCCTCTTGTTTGGGGTTATCATTTGCTCAAATCAAAGCAGTCGTATCTCACAAGCAATCATTCTCCAATGTTAGCAAGTCAATGCTCTTCTTTGTTTTGTTTTTTTTTTCAATTATTTTTATCATATCTACAACGTATTTAATGTTTTATTAAACTATAATTCATTATTTAATTTTTATTTTGGTGAACATAGATCTATTTAATCAATATTGAATGTTGAAGAAGGAGTATCACTCTTTGATAGTTTAGTAAAATATTTCCTGGATTGAATTTAATGTCATCTTTGCTAGCCAAGGGTTTTCAGTCCACTCCATTCCCCATAAACCCCTGGCAGATCTCATTACGAAAACTCGGTGATGCGGTGGGGCTATTTAGTGAGCAACTTGAGTTACGCCCCTTGTATATTTTCATTTTAATTGAATGAAACAACAGGTAATATACACTCTACGGCATAAATACAACTTGAAAACATGTTGACTAGCATGAGAATCAGAATTAATGATACTATAAAATAGGAATGAAGACATAACCTAGAGAAAGCAAGGAATGTTTTATTTATAGTGTTTGTAGGGACCTTGTACAGAGAGTGAAAAAGTCGCTATATATGAATGCATTCAAGCCATAAAACAAGGTATCGTTGTCGTAATTATTGTGGACAAAAGAAATTAAATAAAATACAGCTCATTGAACCTTTAAACGCAATAACCATAAGCAAGGACATATATACTAACGGGATATGCAACTTCTTCATTTGCCATGTTTACTTCCCATACTACGATCACACGAGCCTTGACAAGTTGTAAATATCTGTTCAATCCAGTAAAATATATCATTTTTTAAAGTGATCTGGTTAAACCATCCTTGTGGAGGTATTGTACTCGAGCATTTGTGCCTCAACTTGTGAAAAGTACCGAATGTTTTACCAAAGATCACACGTGTGTTTCTTTTAAAGTTTATTTATAAGCGCTTGTTTACAATGCTGCAATTGGATCAGCTACTCGCAGCTGCAGCCAATCATAAAATGGAGCTTGTCACCGAGTTTTCGTAATGAGATCTGCCAGGGGTTTATTGGGAACGGAGTGGACCGATAACCATTGGCTAGCGAAGATGATTAAATGTATGTGGGTTTTACATGTTTTGTATAGATTTGTAACAGTACATCAACCACATGTATGAAACTGCAAATAAATGTCTCTGCATGGTTATATAGATGTCCCTTAAATAATTGATTGACATCTTTTAAGTACTGTAGTCTTTGTAGCATTTCAGGAATTTTCTATGCTTATTTCAAACATACAATTTATAGAATTGACATCTTTCCAATAGTTATTGTGGCATTTAAAGATTTTATTATCCTTCTATTATCGTGAAATTAAATTTGAATTTTTGAATTAAAAGGCCGTATCCAGTGATTGACATCTTTTTAGTACTTTAGTCAGTATAGCATATCAGGATTTGATGGTCCTTATTGAATTTTTGAATTAGGAGAAAGCAGGAGAGACGGTTCTTGGTGATTGACAAGCTTCAGATGATTCTGGTGGAGCCTGACACGCGGCGACTTGGCTGGGGGGTGGTCCGATTTGTTGGCTACCTACAGGTAAGGTCCTAGTAGTGGTACCTGATATGCACAATATACAAGTTCATGTGAATGTGCAGTAATTATAGTATAACCTCGTGGTGCACGAGCTTGGAATGCCAGACAGTGCACAGGTAAATGTTGGTCTCAAACAGATGTGTGCAATATGATAGGATCAATTGCTTCTAAGGTGTCCTATAAAAAACTTGGGGGGGAGGGGTGGGGGAGTTGAAGAAGAGTGTTCTGGTTCTGTTAATTATATCCACGCTCCAAAGGAGAGGGGTGAACACTGTTTTACCCATGTGTGTGTGTGTCTGTCCGTGTCAGATTTCTGTTGCATTTTTCTTAGCAACTATTAATCGCAGATGCTTGAAATTTTAACACACTCATTGTTTAGGTTTGCCATATGGAGGGATTCATATTTGTACCAATCAGACTTCAACTTCCTGTTAAATGATGACTTTGTTTATTTTTTGGACTAAATTTTCAAACAAATTTTCGTCAAAGATTTCTTAGCAGCTATATATCACAGATGGTTAAAATTTTAACACACTCTTTGTTTAGGCATGCCATATGGTGGGATTCATTTTTTAACAAATTTGGCTTTGGCTCACAGATATCTTGTTATATAGTTGTTACCTGCACAGCTATGGAAACCTGTCCAAACTTACATATTATGGATGCATTTTCATTTGCATTGGCATTATCTTTAGACTGACCCTATCCCTTGGTAATGTTAAAAAAGTACCGGTATTTGTTTTACTAAAGGATGAAAAGTGTTTGTGCTGTGGATGACTGTTACTTACATGCCAATTCATCTATTGTTTAAGTATTGTCTTCATTTAATGATAATAACTCTTGTACTTTAATTAGAAATGTTATTTCACTCAGAGTGAACATGAAACCTTTGAAAGAAATAAAATCGAAGCGATACAGTTTTAAGTATTGGAAGATCAACGCATTAAAACACACAATTTGTGAATATTTGTTAACATGGATTAAAGTACCTAGAAGTTTCTCTGAAAAATATCTTTTTTAGAAAAACATGAAATATGAAATATGATATTGAACAATTATCAAAAGCATTAATAACTGATGTTTTATGACATTCAATATATTTGGATCATCTGACACTGACAGGATGATTAACCTCTTGCCCTAGAATTAAAGCGGTTACGGCAATGAATCTCTATAAAACTTTAAACATTTGAATATTTGCCCAACTTTTACAACAGTTAGGTATATAATGACAAATAGTTATCATTACATTATAGACTTTCCTGGAAAAAGACTATGACTCTTCATGTAAACAAAGATCTTGTGATGAAACTGTTGAAAATGTCATACATTACAGGATATGAGAAGATCAGATAAGCTACTAAGCCAAAGGGGAATTTACTTGCATATATTAAGTTCAGTCTCATAAACAAATACCTGTAAATGCTTAGTATTTTTTTTTATACATTGATGGTCCATGAGCTTTATCAGCTCAGGCCCCACCGTCACCAACTTTCCTCAAGTCAATACTCAGCCTCAAGTCTGAGTTTTGACCTCAAATCAATGCACTTTTCATAAAAGGATTTGAGTAGAGGATGGAGTGGAGTGATTTGGAAATTTTGGTGAAGGCGAGGCCTGACAATATATTTGTTAGTCAGAGCTCCAACCAAATTGTCTAGAATAAGTCGGTTATACCCCATTTGCATGCATTGTAATAATACAAAATAAAAAAGTTAATTTAGGCCGTTATTCATATTACGCAGTATGAAGACTTTTAGATGGGTGGTTTGTACAAGGGGCAACTTATAGAAAAACTCAAGAAGGATATGTTAATACTGAATAAAAGTTATCAAATTTGATATCCAAAGGAAGCATACTTGTTTTATTACATTTTTTATTACATTTAGTGACTTGAAATTACAGACTTAATTTTCCTGGAAACTTGACAATTGTAGGTTATAATCAAGTACAATGAATTAATCATAAAATCCTTGACATTAAATTCAGTTACGTAAACTTGTGTAAACTTTAACTTTAATCATGAACTTGATTGAATATTCAGTCTCTCAGGCATTATAGCATTGCAGATATGAAGCTGATATTTTGATTTATATTCATAACTTCCAAATCAGACTTGAACCTTGCATAGATTAATCTACTTTTTAGCAGATTTCTGGCCCTCTTGGATGTAAAAATTTTAACTTTCAATTTTTTTTAAGGCCTAAAACTTCCTTTCCGATGTTGCTGCATGTATTGAGCTTATTTCTTTAAATGATGACACTTAATCATAAAGATGCTTAATTTTAATCGTGCCTGCTGTGTGTTACATTGACACTGTTTGAATCCCTCCCTAGACAAATAGAACCATTTTAACAAGAGCTTGGACTTTGGGTAGTTGTGTCAAACAGCATTGTGACGTAATCCTGTCTATTTCATGTAGGCCACTCAGCCATTGCTCATTGAAATCAACACGATTTGTCAGGCTTTTGAGCAAAGACTACGCAATCGCTGTATATTTCACATGAAACCAGCGTCATTTTTAACTTGTTTTGACGCAAGAAATAGATAGTCACGTCCTACTGAAAGTCCAAGGCCTTGTTAAAATGGTTCTATTTGAAAAACCAGAAGCAGCTAATTTTTTTTTTTTAGAAAATGAATGTCAAATGTCAGCTGGTTAAATTTGAAGTTTTTATTTTTATCTTGTTTACAAATGGAAAAGAAAATATTTTCCATTTAGGATGTGTTTGAATTATTCTAATGCCAAACACCAGTGGCTTAAATTATCAAAGAGGAAAAGAATTTTAGAGCAAAATTTGCAAAACATACAGCACACACACAAAGGAAATCATCTTTGAGTTTAAAAAATTCAGACTAGAAATGAGGAGAACTAGTATTACATGTATATATGCATGCCATTATCGCAAATCTTACATGAAAGTATTCGCTACGACCGATGTAGCATTGCGTTGAGTGATGACACTTTCTAATCGGTGTGTATTTCAATTGTGATTCGAAATAAAGATTCTGATTGGCGCATTTATATAGACCCGCCCATTTATCAAATGCATGTTGAGAACATGATGCTAACACGTGGAAAGATATGTCGGAGAAAGAAAACATCTCATGAAGATGTACTAGCAAGTTAAAAAATGATATTAAACAAACGGGGCGATGTTCACGTACATGTGTAAATAATATTAATGAAAAGAAAAAGAAAAGTTCCCTAAAAGCAGGAATCGGCACATATACATGTAGATTATCAGTCACAGATTGTACTTCGCTTATCGAATTATGTTATTCAGTTCATTGTGAAAAAAAAAAAATCGCCAGAAACTGTTTAGTGAACAAATAAATTTTACGTTACCGTTCATAATGTACCATTTACTGTATATATGGAAAATCGCATGAGTTGAACAGTTTTTCCTCACAAAAAACTTGTTGCAAAATGTAGATCCACGGGAAAATTCGGGTTGACACGCCGTGAAATCCATTAGACGTTTTACAGCATATGTCTTCACTGTTTTGTTTACAATAAAATCTTTGAAACATCGTCAACAGCTCCGTAAAATGAAGAAGTGTGGTTTGGTTATATACTTGGAAAACTGTAAAATTGTGACTCGATCTGCACGTGAATTTTACAATCCGAGGTCGATTAGCGTGTTTGAGAGAAAGTCAGTGTCAACGTCAGTAGTAAATAGTGTGATGAATATCGAAGAACAAATAATAAAATGAATGTTTCTACAGACTAAGTGAGTTACAAAACAACGTTTATCACAGATCAGTCCAAAATTGAACACGTTTACATGCCGTAAATTTCAAATTTTTGGTATGATTGAAAACACATGCACACTTGTAGTTTTAAGTGTGTCATATTAATCGGTCAAAGTTCAATAAAATGCAATATAGGCTATGTAATATTTATTGTCAATATCTGTTGTGAATTCTTTGGAATGAGCTACAACAAAATAAATACTGCCTCATCTTAAATTGATGCGTTAAACAGTTAAAATGATTTGAATTTATCGATGAAGTACTGATGTATTATATTGAAAAATGAATTGGGGATTGAACCTGTTTAAACAGCGTGTTTTTGACAATTGTTTACACAAAAAAGAAGATGCGATTATTGTGAGAACTCTTAGTCAATTCTTGCAGTGATTTAGTTTTTACAGTTCAGATACAGAGTTAACGACACATCTGGCAGTTGGTGCATAAATTATCAATACCACGTTAGCAGGTAAGAGTGGGCGGGTACTAAAACGGCCAATGAAAATGCTTGTTTTATAACTGCAACTCGCGATCCCAATAGTGTCGTCACTCAACGCATCAGTTTATCGCTCGCAGTGAATACACCCAAGTAAGATTTGCGATAAGCAATTTACTTACCAGTTCACTTATAATTAGCAGAAGCTGCTTTCCTTTAAAAATGCTAGATGAAAATATACATGCAGCCATATCTAATTTATTTGCATTTCCCAGTACTGTGGAATCATTTTTGTTCGTGGGTAGCCAAATTTGTCCTGGTTTGTGGGGACGTAATTTCGTTGGTAGAAATGTGGGGATGATTTTAGTAAATATTATACAAATGCTTGTATATACGTTCGTGGGTATGTTAATTTGTGGGCAAGGGTAACCCACGAAAGCCACGAACATTGGTCCCCCACGAACAATTAAGATTCCACAGTAATTAAATTGGTACAGCATTCAGTTATATCTGGCTTTAATCTTTGAACTATTCTGATTTTAGCTGGATTTAAACTATTCATTAGCAGTACCTGATTTTGTTCATGTTTCTTCTTGGAATGTTCTAAGTATTTCTAGGATTTGAGGACAGTAGCTACTTTACCAAGCAGTAATTTATGCAAATACATGTACAGTGAGGTTAGTGTTTGGGTTTTTTTTTTTAATTACCAAAGGACATTGACTTTTCACATGTATGATAAGAAAGGCCTTCTTGTGGTTGTAAATTCTCATCTCATGAAAAATGAGATATTCGCAATATCATGACAATTACTGCTTCACATTTTGTTTGCAGCGATGTCTATGTCAAATTCAAAATTCTGCAAAGGTTCAAGTGTGTGCCATTAGATATTTTGTTTACAGGGAAATATTCGCCCCTTTCGCCTTTGTTTTCAGCAGTCAAGACTGGGCAAATTTTTAAATTACTATGTTTATTAGATAGAGTATCTATCACACAACTGTGTCAGGGCAAATTTAAAATTGTTTGCAAGTGTAAAAGGGTGGGAATAAACAAGGGGCAAAAATAACTTGTATACAGTAGAATATAACGGCTATGTAAATTAAGTAGCCATAAAAATTTTAAAAAATATTTTCAATGCTAAGTCAATGCAGTAAATTTTCATTGCATGGTTTAAAAAATGTCTGTAACATATCCTCAATTGAAATAGATTTTCAGTTTAAAAAAATATTTATTTCAAAGTGAATTCTTTTGGATTATTTATGACCAGGTGCAAATATTGACTTTCTAAAAATGCTCAAGAAGGTATTAGATTTTGTTTGCAAACTACTGATGTTCAAGTTCCTGAAAATCAGTAGGCCCATATTATGTTGAAAATCAAAGGTTACCTTGATTGATAGCAAGCCTTTTAACAGCCGCTTGAGAGTTGTATAAATAAAAAGAAATGGGAAATTCAATAGCCTTTTAGATGAAGGATACTTTTTTCTAAAAAATCAAGGTCACTTTTTAAAGGTTCTTTGAAATTTCAAAATAACTTCCAACCCTACCGTCTAACACAGAGTCATAGTCTGGAGGCAAATTCCTATCAAAATTTCTCCTAGAATTTGAATGAAATCCATAATTTAATGTTAATTCTTGCAATAAATCAGAAGGGAAATTTACATGTATAGGAAACTTTGATGTTATGTTTCTTTGTACAAAAAAGTCATGAATTATTTCACAGACTATTTGAAATTAGTTTTGAATTTTTGTGAATGGCATATTCATAGTTTTGAGAAAAAAAAAAAAGGGAAAAGTTTTCTTCAGCACCACTCATTCATAATAATTGAGTTTCGGGGAGTAGAAATTAGCATATTTGCACTGTAACTCTTCAGTAGCATTCATAACCAAGAGATTTATTGTTCTATACTTACTTATCCTCTCCGTATTGTTCTATAGCCTAATTATAATGCTTTGATTTCCTAAAACACTTGCGAACTTAGTAGAAAACTTTCCCCCTTTTTAAAAAATCCTGAAATATACCAACAACCAAAATCATAGTGAAAATGGAAATCTATATTTATAGCTGTCATCCAAAATTAGCATCTTTTAACATTTCCATAAATGCAGCAGTTTTTTTAAAACAAACATTGAACTTGATCTAGGACAAGAAGGAAGAACTAGAATTTATTTTGTCATATTTATATCAATGATTTAATGATAACATGACTTGTGTCCAGAAGCTGATGTCATTAAAGATCGATTTCTCTCTCTCTCTCGATCTCTCTCTCTCATTGGTAATGCATATTAGGTTAGTACAGTGTATCATCACCTAGTTGCTCTAATAAATTAATTTTCAGAAACACGTATTATATTATAACAGGTGTTGCAAAGCACACAGTTATGAATGAATCCTTATGTAAATTCATGTTAATACTTATGGTATCATTATTTTTCATAAATCATAATGTGATATTTGCCTAAAGATAAAGTTTTAAAGATGCATTATGAAAGCATGATTTGATAGATAGTTTTAAATTCTGGACTTAAGGAGACTTCTTTATGGAGATAACAATGCAGAAAATGTGTCTGATTCATTCTATGGTCCCACTTTTCAGAGCTACATATTATTTGACATCTTAGGTCCGTGTCTTTTCTCGAAAGCTTTTAATATATTTCTGAAAATTATAGGTCTAGATATTTGTTTCATAGTACAAACATCAGAATCTATAATTTTCAGAAATCATGCTTCAGAATAAAGTGAATAGACTTTTCTCTTTAACTTTGAATTATTTGAAACAGACAGATCTTCAAGAGCCTCAGATCATTGTATAAAATAAATATTGCTGCAGCAAAACTTTCCAAGAAATCAATCTACTTTTATAGAAGCGAGCTTAGGAAGTGCAGATGATAAATGAACATCATGAGATTATTGATATTTCTTTCAAGCATTAAATTTTTGTGTGTGTGTGTTTATAGATTACCTTTGTAAGAGAGGGGTTTACAGGAAAGTATTAAATGTCAGGATACAATGAACACTGACTAAACTTTCTTATTTATCATCTTTTCCAAACATTGCAATCAATCTATACCTAGAAATGTGTACGTATAAGGAGCACCTCAATGAGTGGATTTCTGCCTACAAATCAATTTTACGATCTTGACGTTCTTAGTTCTGAGAACTTGTGTTGGGTAATCTTATGGTGAGGTTAAACAGCTGTACAATTGTTGTAAGATTGTCAAGATAATGCAGTTTGCGATAAAATCATTAGACCATATATTTGTTCTTTTAAAAGCTAATAATTATTGACAGGCAAGTTCTATGGTTCATAAGAAGCCAGGATGTATATTAATGCTAATTAGTCATATAGATTTCCGTGAGCAGAAGAAAAAAAAATACAAATTACATAAAATCTGTTCATTTAGTACAAGTTGAGAGATTTGAAGAGTCTGCAGGAAATGCATAATAGGGCAAATATTTTTTGTGTGTATGTCCTTGTTGCCCTAGTTTAAAATGACTTACAGGTAAAAATTTAAAAGAGGAAAAAACATAATGCATGTAATATGAACTAAATAATTCACTAAACTGAAAAAGGCATATATGAGTACCTAAACCATTCATCTAAGCAGAAAAGGCATTACATTTCTTAGTAAACATTTCTTAAAGCTGCAAAGGCAAATACATGTATTAGCAAATAATTCTTTTCATAAACGGAAAATCACATAAGTCGAGCAAAAGCTTGAAACAAAATTTTTGTGCAGAAAAAGCAAATTATTAAACATTTTTTTAAGCAGAAAAGCATATGTGTAAACAGTGCAATAAGCAGAAAAGGCATGAGGAGTGACTAACTCATTAAGAAAAATTGGCATATGAGTAAAATAGTTCATTAAGGAAAAGTTATAATTATGACCAAACATTTTATTCAGTAGAAAATTTGACACGTAAGCAAACAGTTCATTGTGTATATATTGATCGTTTGTCTGTGATTTTTTCCCACTGTTTTACACTGTCTGCGTATAATCTTGTTAAATAATGAAGAGCTTTACAAAAACATAAATTATATACAACCCAGTGAAGCTTTTAATGCAGCTAAGATATGAAATATTAATCTATGTCAAAATAATAACTATATTATTATGACATAGCAGGAAAAAAATACATAACACGCTTATGCAAGTATGTATTTTTTCTGCAATGCTCGCTACCTTCATATCTGCAAGAATCACCAGAGAGTATTTTATCATTTAAACGTTGTCTCACTGATGGTTCATTACTGATATGAATAAGTCAGATTTATATTCTTGTTCTAAAGACTTCCTGCCAGTCATCACTTCATAATGCATGATTTTAAAAATATGTCACATAGTTAAATGCAAAAGGTAGTAAAAAAACTCTCAGATGAAGTCAATCTTCCAAAGGAGAAAATCTCTCTCTCTCTCTCTCTCTCTTTCTCTCTCGCTCTCTGTGTCTCTCGCTCTCTCTGTCTTTCTCTGTCTCTCTCTTGCTCGCTCTCTGTCTCTCTCTCTTTCTCTCTCTCTCTCTCTCTCTCTCTCTCTCTCTCAGCGTATTTGTTACATACTAGGTATACACCTTTACTTGTTTAGTGTTTCATTCAAATAGATACGTGAAACTCACTATACAAGCAAACAGAGAGAGCCCATCAATTTGAAAAGTATGCATGATCGACATCATAAGATAAACCGTTGTTGGGAGGAAATCTAAATTTTCCGAGTAAGGGCAAAGTTTAGAAATAATGACAGATAAGGGGTCTCTCATTCAACTCAGCAATGTTAATGCTTTAAGATTTGTGGATACCACAATTGCCAAAACTGGATAATCTCTAATTACAAACTTCTTAAATCTCTAATTACAAACTTCTTTAAAATCTCTAATCATGTACATCATATTTAAAGGCTGCTGTTCAATGAGGTCTTATGTGAATCTTGTTATATTTTATGCAGCTTTAATTACCACTAAATATGAGATATCAATCAATTAAAGAAGATGGATAGAGGATACAAGAATAACACATTAGTTCGTGTTTGGGTTTTTTTTCTGTAAAGAAATGAAAAGAGTCATTGAATATTGAAAGAACAATGTTTTGGGGTATTTAAGGTAATCAGAAAATGTATTGCATGCTCAGATTGCTAACAATAATGGATTTCTTTCAAAATCTCATCTTGTTAAAAAATTACCGATATACGATACTGGTGAGATATGAAATACAAATCGTACTTCAAGTTCTCTGCCCCCTAAATGAGAAAGTGCAGAGAATTTCCAAGAATATTCTTTTCTACTCTTGAACTTCTCAAAATAAAAAGAATTGTGCGTACCGTAATTGATATCGTGATAAGAAGGATTTCTTTCTCTTTCTTTCTAATATGTGAATTTCATTTACTACCAGTAATTTAAATATTTTTTTTTTCTGATAATTTGATTTAAAATGTGCTAGGTCATTTATTCAGAATGTTTGAGTTTTTTCATTATATAAGTATGAACTAATTCATTGATAATTGTTTCAGATAATAACACTTATATACATAAGTACTCATATGTGACCATTAATACTACCCTTGAGTTCTTGTAACCCTGAATCTGCCATTATTAGATTATTAATTTCCATTAAAAACCAAATGATAAGAGTATGGTATGAAAAAATACATTTTCATTTGGCGAATACCATTCAAGAGCCAGCAGCAATAATTTCTAAATTGCATGGATATTTTGATCTATTTTATCAGTCGGGTCTTGCATCCAACAGCTTTTTTCTAGGAAAGGAACAAGATGGTTTTCTAGGAAAATTCATTTCAAGGCTAGTAATATAGAACGGGTTTCCTCTTATTCCAGATAATCGTTATTTTAGCGCCTGCAGTGCACTTGTTTTTTCAATGTGTCTGTTTTGCATGTCTTTTGAAAATGTCAGGGATGTCTTCTGGTTAAGTAAACTGTCATATTGAGATTCAAAACAATTCCAATAAAACGTGTTGGGTGTAACGAGCTAAAAAGCAGGAATCCTTCTATGAAATGAAGTCAGCTTTTAGAAAAATAAAATTTTAATATTTTTAATGTGTTTTGCAAGTAAAGAAATGCTCTAGTCCAAATTTCTTTAAAAATGCTCTAGTCCAAATTTCTTTAAAAGCATAATAAGGATAAAGTCATATTTTCTACAATTCATGTAAAATGCTTTTGATTCTTCCCACTAGGTATTTTTTTAATGATTTTTTATTTTTATTTTGAAATACTATGCAAGCTAAACCTCAATTCATCTTTAAATAAGAACAAGGTGCATTCTGTTTGCATGCGCAGATTTATATATTCCTAATCTGACCCCTTATGTGAAATGATTTTCCTGGTAAAAATTATTCAATCACTGTACACTTATCAAGAAAATGATTGATGATGTGGTATAAACATATTACAATTTAGTATCTTGATACATATTTTCAGAGGAGGTTCAAGGTTATGCAATTTCAATGAACTGATTCATTGAAAAAGGTTTTACTAGAAAAATATATCAATTTGTTGAAACATTCATAACGATACTCATTAATCTGATATTTATTTGGCTAAAAATCAGCAGAGCTACTTAGAAATACAGATTTATCAATAGTTTTCTAGAAACCAGTGATTCTAGTTTAGATCGATGTCAGCTTTTCCTGTTATTAAGTGATGTGTTTGTTGTTACATAGTGACAATAAATGCATAGAAAAGCATGTTTAGATTTGACATTTATCGTTTATAATAGACTCATATGGATATTTCAGGCCTACTTCTGTGAAATATGTATTCACAGAAAAGTTATACGCTAAACAATTTATTTTGGAATTAGTGTGAATTACACTAGAAAATGATGAATTTAGAATTTTTTACCAATTTTTTTTTTTTTTTTTTGTAGGATGTTGAAGTTACGGGAGACAAGGAGGATAGTAGGTCTCTCCACATCACGATCCACAAACCAGCCAGTTCTCAACACACTCGCCCTGTCCCCCTCCTCAACGCCAGGTTTATCTTCGATGATCACATTCGCTGTATGGCAGCAAAACAGCGATTGACCAAGGGACGACTCAAAGCGAGGCAGCTCAAGATGCATATGATCGAAAAGCTGATCGACATTCCTGGAGATTCAGCCTGTCGACAGCGCCCCCTCCCAGGTACAGACATGTTCCCGGCCATTTCCTGTTTTGCTTTTTGTTTTGTCTGACGTAATTCCTTGACCCATTGATGGCAGCTGTTGCAAAACATCAGATAAAACAAGTCCCGAAATTCTAAATTCAGACTTATACAACCAACATACAAGTTTTTGCCTAATTACAGTGTAGTTAAGTGTTTTCAGTGTGTATGACATGAGGGAAGATGGGGGGGGCATGAATCCTTTTACATTCAATTTAGAGATGAGACATGCACTTTCCTTGCCCTTTAATTCACTCAGTTGCATCAGTAAATGTGAATTTTATTCATGACCATCATCTATGAAATGGGAGGGATGTTGGCGTGTGGGGGGGGGGGGGTATGTCTCTTCATTGTCTGGCATTGAATATAGCTGTCCTTATTGTGAAGCTTGAATTTGTTTTCACATTAATAGAAGATAATAATGCATGTTACATAACTTCGAAATTTATTTGAAGCAGACAGGTAAATTAGTCAAAATATGCTTTTAACAATATATATGTGCATATGAAATAATGTGTTCAATTTAAGGTTGGTTTTTTTTCGCTCATCTTTTGATGGGTTGTAGACTGGAACAGCTCTCTGTCTACAATCAATTTCATTCCTTATAAATATTGCGTAATAGTAGTTGCAAATGACAGCATCACAGATTGTGACTTATGCAATGTGGGTACCATGACATGTTCAAATTGTAGCAGACTGAGTGTATTATGTATCCTAGCTGTGCTTTTTTCTCTCATGTTAAATTGATTACTGGCACATAACACTTACAATTACTGATCATAAACAAGTAAAATTGGAGAACTGAAGTTTGTTCAAGTGCATATCGCAATCAAATTACAATAAAAGCAAAAAAATGTCTGTCTCAATCCCAGACAGTCTGCTGCATGTGTTCACATGCATCATTAAAATTTATAATATCATGCAGACTTGCAGGTTTTTACAGTTTAACTGGAAATGAGGGGTACAGATCGTTAAGAGATGTTTATTAATATATGGCTACCTTTAATTATTTTTTTTTTTGACCAGTTCTGTTAGCCAATAACAAAAAAGGGAACTGAATAATATCATATCTCTTGAGATGATAATTTTTAAAGATAAATATTCTATATAATAAGGAAATACGAGAACAACTAGCCAATTTTTTCACATTAGAAAGAGTTAACTAAATGAGCATGATGTAAGGGCCAGTGAATTCCCTTATCAGAGTTTAAAGTCAAGAGATAGCTGTACTCTGCCCTTAAAAAAAACTAAAGAATTAGGAAAGCATTTTAAAATTGCATGGTTTCTAAGAACTGATTGAATGATATGTCTTTGCTAGCGATAAAGAAATGTAGGTCATGGTGTCAATAGAATGCACTCCTGCTTCAATATATTTCCTGACGGTCATGTCATCGTTATACTGTCAGGTCATTATGTGTTACACTTTATTTTTGGAATGTGACTATATACTGGCATATTTAATATGCAATTCTTAAAAAAAGTATATTTATAAACTCTTAATTGCCACTACATTTTGTACAGATATTTAATGTAGGCTGATCCAATTTATGGTAGGAAGATCTAATTCAGATTTTTTTTACAAGTGAAGTTAGGATTAAGATCTTGATCTTTATTTCTGAAGCTGGAACCTTTAAGCAAACTAAATGCAACATCCAGTGATCCTATGCAACAGTTGATGCTCGGTCAATGTGGTTTCTGAGTATTCTCTTTTGAAAAGTGGACAGGCATAGCGGCAAGTGGATGTAGGCTATGCCTGTCCACTTCTCAAAAGAGATTAGTTTCTGAGCTGATTTTCAAGAACTGTATAGCAAGGATGTTGCATGGATTTGCAATTGAGGAATTAACTGCATCATATATTGAAGAATAAGACATATTCACTTCTTATTAATCAAGTATGATTATATAGTGGACCCCGCTTAATATAATAGTTATTTTGTCAGGAAAAATTATTATATTAACCACACTATAATAATAAGCACACCCAGATAAATTCAATGTGTACAAGTATGATATGTGCCTATTCACGTCATGTATTATTACTATCTATTTCTAGATGATGTAATGTCCACAATAATTAATGATTTCTTCTAAAACTTTACTTTTAATGCTTCGTACATAAAAGTTAATTTCATGAATAAAGTTTACTATTACAAGCTTGGAAAATTGCAAGATCCATCAATATGCTTCCAAAAAGTTGACATGCTTTCATTAGCTTACCTGAGCTTTTCTGATCAAAATTTGTCCGTTGTCTGTCGTCGTTGGCGTTGTTGTCGTTGTAAACTTTTCACATTTTCATCTTCTTCTCCAGAACCACTGGGAAGATTTCAACCAAACTTGGCACAAAGCATCACTGGGTAAAGGGGATTTAAGTTTGTTTAAATGAAGGGCCACACCCTCTTTAAAGGGGAGATAATTTAGAATTATTTAAAATTTGTAGGTATTTTTCAAAAATCTTCTTCTCAAAAACTATTAGGGCAGAAATTCTGTAACTTGTATGAAAGCATCCTCAGGTAGTGTAAATTCAAGTTTGTTCAAATCATGGTCACCGGGGTAGGGTGGGGCCACAATGGGGGATGAATTTTTACAAAGGAATATATAGAGAAAATCTTTAAAAATCTTCTTCTCAAAAACTATTAGGCCAGAAAAGCTCAAATTTCAGTGGAAGCATCCTCAGATAGTGTAGATTCAAGTTTGTTTACATCATGGTCCCCGTGGGTAGGGTGGGGCAACAATGGCGGGGATGAATTTTTACATAGGAATATATAGAGAAAATCTTAAAAAATATTCTGGAAAAGTTTTCAGTCCAAAAAGTAGTAACTGTGTGAAAGCACGGGTTGTGCAGATTAAAGTTTGATCAAACCATGATTCCTTAGAGAAAAGCTGGGCCACAAAGGGGGGGGGGGGGTTATATAGGAATAGAGAAAAATCTTCTTACAGGTACAACAATAAAAGGGGCTATGTATTTACCATAAAAATATGTGGATAAAAATTGGCAGATGTTTTAGATATTTTGAGCAAGATCTATTGTACTTAGTTGTCAAGATATTTTGATTTTGATACTGTAATGCTAATTTGATCAGAGTTAAGGCTATTGTTGCTCAGGTGAGCGATGTGGCCCCTGGGCCTCTTGTTTTGTTTTCTTCTTGTACTTCGGTTTTGACTAAATCTAATAAGGCATTCATGGGACAATTCCTTTTTAATAACTTCTTTCATTAAAAATCAAATAAACCACAAAGTTATGCAGAATTTTCTTATTTTCTTTGATTTATTTAGCCCATTCTTCCTATAAAATAGAGGCATATTAAAAAAAAGACTTTGTCACTACTTCACTGCAGTACAAATCGTCAAATGAAACATCATGTACCATATGCTAAGCCATGTAAAATGTCCCATTTGTTATAAATTTATTTACAAAAACATGAAGCATTCACTTATTCAAACTGTAAAAAACCTCAATATTACAGCGATGTCACTTGTTAGGTGCATAGGTAACATATGGAGAAATGGTGCACATTTGACTAATTTGCATAGCGGCCATATTGTTATCACAATGGCGATTTTCAGTACAATAAAATATATAGAAAGGAATGAGAAAAATCACTAATTTAAAAAAATGGTATTTCGGAAATATTTTCTCCTCATTTGGTTTTGTTATTTACTACATCCGGGATCTGAATGTGCTTGTTTTGTTTACATGAGATGTTGAGATGGCGGTTCCTTTTGAATCTGAAAAATTGAAGCGGGGTGTTGTAGTAATATAGTGTGTTTTAGTGATGAAAGACGTCATGAAGGGATTTTGGAATTATTTTTAAAATACTTGCCATTCATAGGTAAAGTTGTTCCTCATATATTTACAAAATTTATATTGCAAACAAATTGTGTCAGAAATCTTGACTCAAATTAAACACGTCTTGTTGGTTCCATTTTACTTTCAAATTAGCATTTTTAAAGATTTTTTCAGTAAGCTATCGGACTTGCAATAGGCATTTAGGCTTTATATTGAATCATTATTGCATATTTCTATAAGAATAAAAATCATTATAAATTGAATGAGATTTTTCAGGTTAAAATTCTATTTAGTTCCAAGCTGATTTTTTCAACTGTTTATTTATTTACTCATTTTAGCCAGTATAGTCCTATTTTTAGATAATCTAGTGGTTGAATAGGGAGGCATTTAAAGTGAATTTAAAGTGTGAATCACTGATTGTGGTGACATAAACATACACAGATAATCTATGCATTGCCTTAACACGTGTTTTCATTCAAAAAATGAAGTTTTGACGTAATAACACCAATATCATATAAAAAGGTATGTAATTTTCATTCGTAAGGGAGATAATATTACAGACATGAATATTAATGAGAACAGTGTCACGTGGATTTTAGCTCATGAATAAAGTGTACGTGATTTCTTCATATGAAGTACCCAAGCCACGTGCAGTGAGGTGTGACTAATCCCGTCTGGCCAGCAGTCGGTAAATTTCAAAGTGATTTGGGAAGTCAGAGTGTTTATACAAGCTTCTCATGGGGGGCTAGCTTGAGAAAAAGGTGTGAAACTCAATTGACAGGCGTGAACTTTCTATTATATTAAGCGGGGTCCACTATTTAAGCTATAATAATAACCGATGTAAAATACAATGATTTATTAAGAAATGGTTTTGTGTTTGTGTTGCGTTTTTAAAAGTATTATCCCACTCTCACAACAATGTTGTGTTTTGCTGGGAGTCCCGCTTGTATAATATATAATACCAATGTTGGTTTTATCTTGTTAACCCGGGATATTACTCACAACTTGTGGGTCTCCCAAATCTGTACATTGGAAACAAAGAAAACACAAAGTCAGGATTAAATAAAATAAAGATATTTTCAATTTATTGAATGATGGTAATCCCAAGACTCTGGGAGTGTATATACAAAATCATCTAGTGGATTCCCAAACTTGATGGGATGGTAATACAAATATAATGAATAGTCCCCTCGCAAAAATAAGTAAGTTCTATATCCCGCAGATGCGGGAGTCCTGTCACTAGAATCCCCCCACAAAATAACTAAGTTCTATATCCCGCAGATGCGGGAGTCCCGTTACTACAATTCTCCCTATATCTAAACAAAATGTTTCATCAGCTCCCACAGAATAAATAATTAAACATTTACCCATCTAGAAATGTTGTTTGCCATGGCTAATCGTGGCTAGTGTCCAGAAGTGGACGAGGCTGTCTGCTGTTGCAGACTTGCAGAAGTGCAGAACCCAACTGACTGTTCAAACAACTGAGCTCGTTATTTATTGGCATCGGGATCGATGTTTGTGACGTCATGATGTCAACATACGAATACTCGCCATAGTTCGAGCAAAGCAGTTTACAACAGAGAATTAAATCACACGAATAAAAGCGCTGTAATAATGAACTGGCATGTATCATTCGTATAACAAATCAATCATTGGAATCTGTAACTGGAAAACATAAAATCAACAATGCATTACGATGTACATGGGATGAAACAACTGACCGACGATGCCGTCGAGGAAATTCTGGATAATTTCTCGCCGATATTTTCGACAATGATTTGGTAATTGTAAACAAAGAATACATGAATAAAATATCTTAATACATAGTAAATTATCATCATACGATGTATTAAACAGAAATTCACTTCTTGATATGGTCCATTGGATTTTTGTTGCATCAGGGAATGTGTATTGGGATGTGAGAAATAAATTTCGTAACATTTGAAAAACTATTATATTAACCGAACTATAATATTAAACAGGTATTATACTAAGCGGGGTCCTCTGTAATGGTGACAGGTTTTATTTGTGATAATTATGATGAATAGTGATACTTTGATACTTGAGCCTAAGCAAGCTATGGTAGCAGTATTTTGTTTGGTGGGGGGTTTTTTGAGGGGGGGGGGGGGTGATGGGCTTCTTTCAGTGACTTTTCCTATGATATGCATCAAATTGATTTGAAATTTGCTGGTATAAAGTGTTTTTTTATACAATATACATACTCATTTATTAAATCAATAAATTCCTTAACCACACTAGATCAACAGGTGATAAATATTAAATAGTGTGAAACTTTTGTTTTGCTTAAAGTTTATCTGGTTTGTGTTTTAATAAATCAATAATTTTTCACTCATTAATAAATGTAGACATTAGGGTACAGCCTGCATGTGACAGTCTGCATGTGTAATATACCTTTTGAAAGTTAAAGTTTCTGTCAAAAAATGAGTGTCAATAACTCATGGAAGTGTTGGTTCATCAAACTTAAGGGGAAGGGTAGGCAAATTTTTGTCAATTTTAGATCATGCAGTGCAAAATTTGATCAAGCTGCTGCAAAAACAACAGGACAAAAAGAAACTGAAAAGTATAGAATATTTTTAAAGTTAATGCATTATTTTACATGACTGCATATGTGTGGGTGTTAATAAAGGTGAAACTCTTTTAAACAGGTAATTAATCACTAGATAAAGTACAAAGATATCAATAGTGCTTCTCGATGAAAAAAAGGAAGAAAAGTGTTTTTAATGTTCTTTATGTTAGACTGCCACATGAGGAGTGTGGGCTGTCTATTGAAATGGCTTCACGAATGACAAACCTAGCTGTAATGAACCCCTGACAAATGTATAAGCGAACCCTGTCATAATAAGATAAAAAGCTTTTCCGGGAAATTACTATCATCAATATGGCTATAGTTGTAGGAATACAAATTTCTTGTACAATTTTAATTTTCCCAAATTCAGTAGGCTTCATTTTAGAAAATTAAGCTTCAAGTGTGTGATAAACAATCCTGTTCAAGTGATATTGCCTTTTGATAGCAATGTCTTAAAAATGAAACTGGTTTTGGTAAAAAAAAAAAAAAAAAAAAAGAAGTGACTATTGGGGTTTTACAGTGACATGTTTTGTTTAATTGAGTGTTATGTGTTTAAGGCAGAAGTGTGATTTATTGGAACTTAATCCAACTGATGAAAATACAGAATGCATTGATCAAATGTTTAATAATGAATTTGTCAGATTAAGGAGATAGTGTCCTGTTGTGCAACAATGCCATTATACATGCATGAACACATTCAGTGCAAAAAACTAAAATTGAATGGACAAGCTGATGGTAACCTAGTAGCTTTCACTGGGGATTTGAAAAACAATTAACATTCAACTTCCAAACTGATCCGACTAGAGAGGACAATAAAACAGCTTTAGATAACAGTGTTTTGCAATAGCAGTACAGTTTGCTGCAATAAACTAAAATTACAATTAATAAAAGCTGCTCAGTCCATAATTTTCTTCATTAAAGTACTAAATAATTTTTCATGCCAATCATTTATTCCTATACAGAGCGATTAACTTCCCTCAAGTAAATTATACTTATAGAATCAATCTCCATTTAAAGATAGAAAAACATAATAAATATGCAGGAATTTTTTTGGGAGGGGGGGGGGGGTTAAAAAAAAATTGTTTAAAATACATTGCATTGCATTGTGGTGTAAAAAAAGAGGAGTGCATTAGGTTTTGTCCCCTTTTGATTGGGTTAGTTCACCCTGACTTAATATGCATTAGTTAACGATCTCTGATCCTCAGCAGTGTTTGATAACTCTAAATTATCCGTATTTTTTTTAATTTGTACCATAAATCTGCCTTTTATATAGACAAATTTAAAGTTGAACACCGCTTGTAAATAGGCTCTTTCCACCATATTTCTCTTTCACCACAGTTATCCCTACAACCCCTATATAAGCTGCAGACCTCTTAACAGTTTAAAGTATTTCGCTGTAGAGGTCTCACCTGTTTGGATGTACATCTTGCCTCGCCGTGTTACTGTTACTCGGTCTCGAAAAAAATTATCAAATTTTACACACTTTTTTCAAGCCAGGAGAATACTAACATGAAATAAACAGGTAAACGCAATATTTACAAACAGAATATACAAATAAAATAAGAAATAAATGCATAAAATCTAGGACCACGTAAGGAATGGTGGCCATGAGTTTTAGATGTGCAATCGGGTGTTACAAAATTGGAAAGTTTATTACCTTTGTGACGGTGCCTATTTACAAGAAGTGTTCAGCTTTAATAAGTCTTGTATTGTTAATATTGCGCACATCTACTCAACAAGCTCCTTGGCTTAGTGGCTCTAGGAGACCTAGGACCTAAAGGTAAAGGAGTTCGAGCCACCACCTCTGATACACCAGTACAACTGGAGTTTTTTTTTCTTATTTGATCTCAACTTCTATATTTATATTCCATTATGACCAAAATTGCATTCACTTTGTAAAATGCATGGATACCATCAAAACAATTTTTTAAATTTTTTTTTCCATTTATAAAGTTTGATGGATAAGTAACATTTTTATAATGAAAAAAATACTTTGAGCCTGAGGATCGGAGAACCTTAAACAAGAAGGTAGCTAGCATAGCAGAAAAATACACAAGTCACATCAGGAGAGTGTAAGGATTTCTCATATAAAGAATATACTTGGGGGGGCTTTTGATTCCTAATACGGATGGAGAATGAGGAAAAGGGAGGGTTAAAATTTCCATTTATTTTTCCCCTCCTTGCTTTCCTTCTACTGATTTGAGTGAAACAGAGTTCCTTCAAAACGTAATTAAGAAGAGGTTTCAAGTACATGTATGAACATATCGCTACTATCAACTTTTCTTGTTGGACGTAAGCTTGAAAAGCTATTGACCTTCTAGATGAAGATAGCAGGTCTTCCTTGTATCATCATCCTGTTTTAGGTAAACTCCTTTTTTTTAAAGGTTATATATGATAAACTAGGATGAGGATTGCAATTGGGTCAGTAAAATTATAAAGTCCTTGAGATTAGAGCCAAGTTAAACATTATTGTCATAGTTAAGGGCAAGATATTACATGTAACCACACACCTTAGTCAATATCTATCCATCTGCACAGAGATTGACTTCCTGGTTTAACATTTGAGGTCTTCAATATAGAGTCTTATGTTCAGTGGAGCTTAGTATTCTTTTGTTTGATAACTGACAATGACATTACTGCATTACTGCAAGCCTTCTTTGATTTTTTGTAACAAATACAAGGGCTCAAATTCTGTCAATTATATATTCCTTCGTCTTGATGTCTTAATTTTCTATATGCTTGAGTACTTTGAAATTTGTTTGGTCTTTTGGTTAAAGAGTTGGCTAAAATAAATATAATTAAGGGCTCTGTTCTCACAGTAGTGAAAGAGATAAGGCCATAAATGGGCCCAAGACCATCAACTGAGAACAGACTAAAGTCAAAATGTAAAATTAGTATTATCTTTTATCCCAAAATCAGTAGGCTTCATTTTTGGAAATTCAATCTTCAAGTGTTGTGATGTCTGATAAACTGCATAACAACAAACTTGAGTCAAATCTAAGATTTTGAATACTGTATACAGGGTTATTTTCGCCCTGTGTTATTTTCGCCCGTCTACACTTGCAAACAGGTTCGCCCCGTCTTAAATTCGCCCAAACAAAGTTGTGTTAAAAGATATAATTTGAGACATTGGAATTCGCCCAGTCTTAAATTCGCCCACTGACAACAAGAGTGAAAGGGGCGAAAATAAAACAGGGGCGAAAATTTTCCTGTATACAGTAGCTTGATTTCTTTTCAACAAAAATGATTCACATGTAGAACTCAAGATGGTTGGGAAAGTCTGCTAAAAAAAAAATCCTATGGTGTTTTGGGACATATTTCATGTTTTCAGTAGTCATTGCTTAATTTGTCAATATGTACAGGTTTCTAGTGTGATTTCTCATGTAGGTAGATCATACAACTGATGTGTTGTAATATTTTTCCAGGAAATCCATGCACTGCATAACCTCGTCAGGAAAAAGTTAGCTCGTTAGTGAGATGTTGCCAAGGACAAGTGCTCAAAATTATTGACAATTGTTCTTAATGGCAATAATAATGTTACAGTGCTGTAGCTTTATATAATGTGTGATCAGTAGTCTATGCAACATTCTTTGTGAAAGAAAAAAAGTTTGTCAGAATAAATTTTTATATCCTGTCATGCATATAGACAAGAGACATAGAAATCAAGTTTAAAAGACTGCATGCATTCAAAAACACAAATGCCAAAATGAAGAATTTTTTGTGGAGGTTTTTCTGAGAAATCTACAGTCATTTTGACATTGGTAACAAGTTAATAGGAATCAATGACTTGAAAAGATTTAAATATTAAATAAAACCCGAGCAAAAAATATTTTTCAATGAAAGAGTCATTATCTGATTTAATTTTAAATTTAAAACCGTTCATGCAATTTTTTTTATTGTGCTTTGGAAATTATTTTTTTGGATGTTAAAGAGACAGTACAGCTGAAAACACATGTATGAATAACTTCAGATTTACCCATTGTATCGTTAGGAAATAGGAAATAACGTTGATTGTGACAGTTGAAGTACATAAAAATCCCTTTTACATACCTAATTAGTGTAATTATGAGCTTCCGGAAATTTAAGGGTCGTACAAACCGAAATAATCTTATATCATTTATTTGTACCACGTGGATTTTGATTGACAGTAATTGACACGTGCTGAAAACTACAATATCTTCGCCCGACTACGGTCATCATGGTATACGAGGTAAAAGGGACTTTCTAAACGGAACACATCATCACTTTCTCGAAAATTTATTGATGGTTTACCAATTTCAACTCATTTTAAAATTAACAGACATAAATATGTCAAATTATCCCTCAAGGGGCCTCACTTACAAAAATGAATTTAGGTTGTAGCAACTCCTATGATAAACACGCAAAATACATGCTTACAAAATAATAATTGGTTATTTTTAAAACTTTGAACAATTATTACCTTATTTTCTTTGCCAATTCAGTCAAGTAAGCAGGCCTACCCAGTCTCTTACTCGCCATGCTGGTTTGTTTATAGTAAATACGCATGCGTAATGGTATAGAAAGTGGAACCCCGTTACACGTGGCGATGAATATATGTATAGGTTATACCTAATTATTAATTTTAATGAAATAATTAAATTTATTTAATGGAGAAATTTGTAATTTTCTGAAAGTTTATACATTTATGAGTAGTACAAAAATACCGAACCCGATCGGAAATTTTTTTTCAAGTCAGTTTTTTAATAAGATGATTATAACTGACGCACAGCTTCGGCTCTGATAGATAGATTTTTTGATTAGCATTATTTGGCGGACATGTTTTCAGTTCAATTGCATTTTGAAACATTTTTATTATTTTTTTTTTTTATTTTTTTTTAGAATACCAGTTCTATATAAATGTTGCAAAGTGTTAGTTGGTTCCCCCCCCCCCCCCCCCCCCCATTTTTTAAACAAAAACAAAAAAAACTCCACGAAACTACCACGGATGTAGATTTGCATTTTGTAATTTTGTACAAATGCAATTTTGATAAAGTATAGAAGTTCAAAATATGTATACTATGATCAAGCAAGGTGTCAATCAGTGTGGATTTTTTAGAAAAGCCACATTACTATGTTGTCGACGAACCATCACACTGTCAAAAGGTGCAAATATATTTTTTTAATACAGGTAACTCTCGATAGCTCGAAGTTCATGGGACCGAGGAAAAACTTCGAGGTATCAAGAGTTCGAGTTTTCAAGAGTTCGGAATTTTCCAGGTTGACCGACGGGTTTTAAAATTAGTCTTACCGGATGTTATGATTAAGCCATTTATTTAGTGCTAACCTTACGCACGTGCTTAAACAACGTTTTCTTTTTAGTTAAATATACAGACCTGGATATTTTTAAAACTAAATAGAAACAAATATTGAATAAATTTGTGATACACAGTAATTATTTATTTTATGCATCATATTATGATCAGATTACTCAGTACTACTTGACTGCAAGACGACATGTCGTAAATTAGATGAATGAGTATCACCATGATCACCCATTGTCCCACTGTACCGGTCCTTCACCAGCTGTAAGAACTTGTTCAGCAATAATCATTATAATGCCAATGATGCTGATAAGCATAATTTCTACAGTTTTATAATTCTAAAATTTTGACCATAGCTAAAAATTATCTTTTCGTCTTAATTAATTTCTCATTTTCACTGCGTCTCCAAATTATTGTAAAACGGTCGGTGTTAATTATAGATTAGGTATCGATATGGTCAATCATCAAACAATTATCACCTGGCAGGACAAGTGTCGCCTGAATAAACACCCCGTGAGACCGGTACCGCGTCTAACGCCTGGAGTCATTTGAATGACCAAGTAGGTGTTAATTAGGTAACGCTTGGGTACATACACAGCCACTTCGAGGTATCGAGAGTAAAAAACTATAGATTATGAATAACGGGACTGCAGTTTGACTTCGAGGGATCAAGGGTTTCGAGAGATCAAGAGTTCGAGAAATCAAGAGTAAATTTGCTTAGTTATATAGGGAAAAAAATCGGGACCCTAGACTTACTTCGAGCGATCAAGAACTTCGAGCGATCGAAGTTCGAGCCATCGAGAGTTACCTTATAATTGCCAGATGACTTAATGTCAGAGAACTTATCCATCAGCATTTATACAAAAGTTAACTTTTAGAAATCTCACTGGAAATGATTTTGCCCTGACTAAGTTTCCTTTTACTGAAAAGCTCTGTACAAATACAATGATAATTCATTAATTTAAAATGTTATAATGTGAGAAAATAAATTCTCATTTTTCTTACAGGTAGTTACATTTTTGTCATGTATGCTTTATGGGGGTTAATAAATTTTTCAGGGTTTATGATTTTGGACATTTTTTATATTGACAATATTTGTTGGATGGTGTATCTTGGCACTCAGTCTTTCACATTACATAATTTAAAGAAGACTTAAATTAAGACAAAGTCGTTGATAATTTCAGTCTTTTGGAATGCTCTTTGTGGAGCAAAAGTGATATAAAACCATTAACAAAACCATTGATCGGTTTTGTTTCCTCTTATTATATTTTACAGCCATTAAACTGTAATATTGATTTATATTTTGTTTATGATTAATAAGCATTCATTAATTTGATCTATGTCATAATTCTTTTTTAAAATTCAGTCTTGGTCTTCAAGTGCATTTTTTCTGTATTTAAAGACATTATGTAACGTGACAAATGAGTTTAATGGTTTCCTTGAAATGTTATCAAAGGTGTAGGCATGCCGTGCACTCTAAAAATACCTGTCTGGATTATTCATTGATGAGTTTTTATGAAGGCTGAAATAAGTGATTACAGATAATCCCTGAAATGTAATATCATGAAAGGTCAGTTATATATGACAAAGGTGTATAGATCCTTGAATTAAAAAAAAGAAAGCAGTGCTATTGGAGAGTATCAAGTTATTAAAGCAACTTGAGCCAACGCCAAGCATTATAATTTCACATCTGCACCTGTTTAGCGATGACAGAAGTACAACATCACCTATTGAAATCAGACCTTCAGCAAGGATCAGAATATGTTTGACTCAGCATTCAGTGTTTCTTGGAAAGAAGATTTGAGGTGGAAGCTAAATGCTTTTAATACTCTATTATAAAAGGGGAGCAGAATTTCGGAATTAAATTTCACATACATTGTATAGAGTAGAGCAGATTATTTCTTGGGGAAATAAGTAGGCTATTAGTAGACCAATTGATGTTTGCAGTTATGAGGTTTTCGGTTAAACAAAAATGGGATTATGGGACTTCTATTTTGGAGACTCTTTATAAACCTCTAAGAAGGCAACTCCTTATAAGATATTGCTTTACATTACAGAGAAATTTTATTATTTTTGGACTTGATGTATTGTGTGTTGTCTTTTAACAGGTCGTAGTCACCCAGTGAGAGTTGTTGATGCAGCAGCATCTAAAGAAAAAGCTGTTCGTAGACCCCGATCGGGGCATGTCTCCAGCACCAAATCAGCTTCAACCTCAGGGAACGACAAGGAGACCCAGCATGCAGTGTCTGCTCCATCAACAGCAGAGGAAGTGGAAGTTGCAGAAGAAGCAGCCTCGTTTGCGTATCAGTCATTTAATCAGGACACAGGTGGGGTTTCCAACAACTCGCCTTCTTTGGAGGGCCCGCAGGAGATTCCACTAGAGGACTTGTCCAGAAAAAAGAAGAGGCACAGTGGAAGGAAACTCCCAGGTACAAAACTGATTGGACATTCTTCTTCTGCTCATCAGAGCAGAAGTCATTCTCACAGTCCTAGGCGCCAGGAACATCATCAAACAAAGAAAGGTCGAGCCACATCACTGACTGTCACAATCAACAAGCCCGAATCCAGCAGGCCTCATAGCAACAGTAGTCCGATTCCAGTAAGCACCTCTCCAGCACAGTCCTCAACCTCCTCCTCGGAGAATAGTCCTCAGACATACGGCTACACAAGAGACACATCTAGTCAGTCGCCAAAAACTCTAAGACCTGCCGATGCCCCTGCTCTTTCTCTTGTGCCCATGGGCGATGACCAAATGAACTCAGAGGAGAACTTGGGGCCTAAATTGTTGCCCCCAACTGAAGTGGAGAGGATCAGGAGTGTAAGTGATGTCTCCAGTGCTAGTAGTGACAATCAGAGTGAACTCGCCAGAAGCAACAGCAGTGGATCTGCAAGCTCCACCAAACCACTGTTTGCCAAGAAGGCTGCTTCCGAAGCAGAGGTGAACACAGACTTGGCTGGAGGTCAGAGAGTGAAGATGGTGCATGATCCGGATGAATCTGCATCTAAGCAGTTAACCAAACTGGCTCAGATTGTCCAGCAGCACTATGGATCTGTGGATGAGGCAGAGGAGCATGAATCCAGTGTGGACGGGAGCACAAAAGGAGGTTCTATCCAAAACGTGTGATTTCTATAGGTAATCAAGGGCATTTTTTATGGCTGTGTCATTAAAGATGAGGAAATATTTATATGTTAGGTTTGGAATGGAATCTTCATCTTTGTTATTTTATTTGTGAAGATATCAGTATTTTGAATCATCTCATTCTTTTGGGTTTTTTTTTTTTAACTATTTGTACCAAATATTTTGTATTTTAATTATTATTTGTAATTCACTGTTGGTTTCATCAGTTAATAATATATGTACCATATTAAAAAAAAAAAGAATACCATTTAAACTTAAACACAAAATCTATTGTTACCATACTTTGAAATAATGTCTATTCTGTTCTGTATTTTGGAGAAGGTGAAAATTAATTATGACATTTCTGCATGCTTTCAATTAAATATGAAAATCTATTCAAAAGATACTTATACATTTAATATTGTCACTTCTGACAACATTCATTTATTTTGTAATAAAGCATTTTATAAGTGCTTAATTTGTGAAAAGATTAGTTATATCCAATACACCTCTGACATTTCTATTTGGTATCCAGATTTTGTGGGCAACCTTTAAGTTATAGTTTTCAGTTTTGGCAAGATGACACCACAGATTATAAAGTGACATACAACTATGAATTAGTTCCCGATTTTGAAAGACTCAAATGTCTTCCTTTTAACCTGTTTGAGTCTCTATTGAAATTCTATTGAAACTCTTAAGATTTGTGTATCCAGGAAGAAAATAGTTTGATTTATTTGAATTGGACAATAAAATTATGTTCAAATACTGTGTGTGAAAAAAAAGGCCAATTCTCCTTATCTTTGTCTCTTTTCAAGATAAACCTTGTACTACTTTTAGATGTCACCTTATTTAACTTATAACATGACAAAGTTCTGCACTTTGTACTTTCAGTTGTTAGATAAACACTGCAGACCAAATAGAAAAGCACCATGGGACACTTTATTACATTTGCCAGTTATTGTATATTTGGGAAAAAAGTGCAATATGTTTTGTCTTTGTTTTAATGTTTTTGTTTTGATATAAATAAAAATCTTCAGAAAGTCCATTTTCTAGGTGATTTGAGTCCTTTTGGTAACATCACTTCCTTGATAGGAATCCTTTTAAGAAGTTTCTTATGAATACATCATTATCAATTGAGTTTTGTCATGGAGAGGTCACGCAATCAACAGAAGGCACTTTGATTTTTTTTCGAGAACTTTCTCTGCTGACGTTTGAAACATTAATACAGCATAGATAACTACATGTGTTTTTGATAGGGTTGTTGAATAGTGTTTGATGATGGATAAAGATGTCCAGAAATGAGTTTGGTTCAGATTTACCTGAGTTAAACCTAAAACTTAATGAAAAGCTTAACCGTCTCCATTTAAAAGATCTTTCTTGGTGATGTATCCAAAAAGGACTGGAAAAGAACATCGTACCAAAAAAAAAAGCCATTTATAAGGTTAAATATTTGAATTTTTCTTTTCTAAATGATATTTTTAATTTACGGCAAGAAAAGTCATATTTTTCTTTGGGTGAATCTAGTGGGTAATTTGTTGACATCCCCCCTCCCCATGGCTTCAGTGACCATGCGCAAAACACGAGAAAGTGGGACTGTCTTGATTGATACCGTATATCCGTTTATTTTTCGCGTGTCACAAAATTTGAGTGACTGGGGGTACCACATCTATGATCTTTTTATTTGCGCTAGTCATTTTTTGCGAATTTAACGCTTCTTATAGAAAGTAACACTGGACACAATTTATTTAGTAGTGTGAAAGTAAGAGCGAAACGGATCATCACGAAATATACGGTATATGTGCAGCAAGGGCGGGTTAGGGGTATCTTAAAGGGATGTGAAGCACTAATCAATCAAAATTATCAAAACTTTTATCAATTTCATTTTCTTTTTTATGCTGCTGACAAATATTCTCTGATCTGCGTTTCTATTAATGTGAAGAAGAAAAATCAACACTACGTTGCAGGTTTGAGTTAACCGTTGTTGACTTGTCAACAGGATCAAGTTTGGAGTTTGTTTTTTCAAGTTGTTTTGTTGTTTTGGGGGTTTTTTTTTTTACATCAAAATGTTTCCTTTGTGGTTTCATATTGATATAACATTACCAAAAAATGCGATAAACCCAACCGTTATAACTTGCGTATGCATCTATATTTACATTTGCAAATATCTTTCCTTATATGAACCTATAAAATAGCGAAAACGTTCAAAATTCTGTATGAACTTTTTCGTGACGTCACAATGTCGCTTGGATTATTGTAATCATAAAATCTCGGTAATTTTAACAGTTCTGAACGATTTGTCCTTTTCAAACGTAACTATAAGTAATAAACAGCAATGTTGAAAAGGTGAACTTTTTAAATTGCTGTTTATTTCTTAAATGAACACGCCATATTGTTTTTGTGATTTAAGAAATAAACAGCAATTTAAAACGTTCACGGGGATATGAAGTTGGTTGGTCACGTGATCAAATCCTGTGAAGCCCGAAGGGCTTCTCAGTAGATTTGATAACGTACCAACCAACTTCATATTCCGGTGATCTTTTTAACATTGCTGTCTATTACTTACAAGAACTGAAGCATAAAATTTAACAAGATGATAAGTTTTTTAAGTATTTTCGGGGGAAATGTCAGACATGTTATTGTGGTTTTTTTTATCTGATGTGGTTCACAATGGTTCATAACTCGTTTTATTTAGTTCCATATACTCGGTACGTGCGCCTATATATTTTCCCAAGCATTGCGCATTGTTTATTTCGACCCACATAGGCTTTGATAATGTATTATCTGTATTGTGTTAAAAAAAAATCGCCAACTGTGTAGATGTCAATATCTGATACATGTAGGCCACGTTACGTAGGGTTTCTAGGAAATGTTTACCAATGACGCGGCCAGCTGCGCTAAAGATATATGAAAACAAAGATCAAATTGTTATTGTTTTCTAGAATAGGAAGTTGGTTGTTGCTTATTGAAATGTGTAACATACGGTGGGGTACCTCATGTTATGAAGTATCATTGAGGAATATTTCTATATTAAAATACTGGAGACATGCATAGCGTTCTCACCTCCAGCACACGCATTTGATCCCTTTTTTCTTTTGTTTTATTTTTTAGCTCACCTGAACCGAGACTATCACTTATTAATTAAAAGACCGAAATGGGTACCCCCTTATTAAATATAAACTACGTGTACTGGTAAACTTTAGCATGGTTAAAAACCATTTTTCTCGGAATTGAAGAGCTTTTATTCTTTCTTTTTTTTATTTCATTTTTTTACGCTTTACCGGTTTATTTATGTTCAGCTGGCTATACGAAATACAGTAGATATTTTCAATCCTCCTGCGAATATTTGAAACTGGATGCTTCAAACACGAAGTCAGTTGGCGCATTTTGTGGGCAAATTTCCAAAATCAAACCTCGAAAGTGCATTTCATCATTTCTATTATTGCACTGTCGTTATTGAAATTAGATTTTTATATTTTTCACGAGAATTTTACTTAACTATGCCTTTTCAATTTCAATATTCAGAGGAGGGTGCGGTACACACCATGTCTTGCAATAATTAATAATTAATTGTGTTCTATTAATTATTTATTATTTACTATAATATATTGATCCTTAAAAGGATTGCCTTGATTGATAACAAGTTTTGATTAATTTGCCATTATCCTTTGGTTTAACGTTAATTATATTCTCAAACCCATCCCTTTAGAATCGATATTTACGTAACATCAGCCAGACACCCAAATACTAGTACACTGTTTGAAAATAGCAACGAAAAATATTGATTTCTTCTACATGCTTTGAATGTGACTTTGGATCTCGGATATCCGATTTTTTATGGTACATGTACACGGAAGAACGCACGTGTAACTTTTGTGGTTACTTCTCTCTTCTCGAAGTAAAATTCTTTGTGACCGGACAGAGACACTGACTTCCGTGCAATTTTCTGGATTTCAGGCCATAACACAAAACTTGCTTTGAATCATGTAGTGTTGTGGTTTCCAGTTTCCCATAGCTGTTGGGGTTAAGATTTTGATGACACCCCCCCCCCCCGTGGACAGTTAGTTTTTCACATGGATAAGCATTCAGAAAATGTGTCTGTATAGTTTAAAAAGATAACGGTCTTGCGGTCGGATTGGGACTAATGATTTTACGTTTGCTGGCTAAAGCCATTGGTGTCTTGAACCAAAACCATGTATTTTTTTTTTACAAACGCATCCTTTTTGGATGTAATGGTAGACGTACATGTATATATAAAGTACCGCGTATTGTATTCATTGATATTCAAATTTACAAGGTCATTTTTACACACTGAATAAACGCCGATCTGTTAATTGTAATGATTGACAGCGAAACGACTATATTGTTACCTATTATATACCATATTATAAAGATACAGTATATAAAGACCAATGGATTCAGCGGACATTTCAATTACTCTTTTTATCTATACTTGCTCAAATTTACTCGATATCAGAATAATGAATTCGATTAACAAATTTCAGCACACCAGGAAGACTGGCGAAAGGCTTTCATTATACAAAGTTAACATTATTCTTTTATTCCTACCCCGAAATATTTATGAGTGAAACCAAAAGAACAATTATACCATTTTCCCCTTTGCATACAGAGGATCAAGTTGTCTCGAAAGCATAAGCGTTTAATACCACAGTGTTTGCTTTCTGCAGTTCAACGAAGGGACATCGATATTGCAAATACTGCAGAAATGTAAATTATGCGCCCGTTTATGAATATATCGCTACTTATAATACGCCAGTTAGTTTGTTAACAACAGGCAAAAAGGAAGGAAATCCAACGCTTCTGTTTTCTTGATATCTCAAAAGTCAATTATATGTAAATATATAAAATGTGAAGGTTATGGGAAAAACTTAATAGTAATTTGATGACGGTTTTGCTTAAAGTGAATGACCTATTTAACTCATGAGTTAGTGAAGTTTCCATTCCGCGCTGGACTTGCTGAAAAAAAATGTGCGGTTTCCAACTATTCGTACCATGTTGCAGTCTTTCTACATCCCACTGCATAACCCTGCATCTGGTGTCGCAGTGGTAATCAGGTACAAGCCTCGTGGTGCATTATGACTGTGAGCTAGTTGTACTAAAAAAAGTATTTTAAATCCCTTTCCTATTTATATAAGAGTGTATTTTTATTGCTTGAAGCGGAATTGAAAAATTAAATGATAAAAGAAACGGATTTAAACCAATTAAATATAATCTGTGGGATATTTAAGATCATTTAAGATACGACCGTTGGATGCGTATCGACTTTTTTTTGTAAAAACGTAAAATTTGGTATGGTACTGTAACATCACAGCTTGAATAATAGGGTAATCAAAAAGACATCAACTAGATGGTCATGTGGATCATTTGAAGCGTTCTCTTGTCCCTTGTAGACATTACTTATAAGCAATGTCAAATTTTCTACCTATTTCCGGTTGAGCGTCACCTACTGGCAGCGACATTGATTCCTTTAGAATAATGCAGAGTATTTTTCAAATGACACTCACAATTGTCATTGATCAAACTGGTTAGAATGTGTTTTGTTTATTGAAGCTTGCATAATGTAAACTTGTGAGCCACATTTGATAAGGGTTAAGATTCAGACAAAGAAGTGTCCGTAAAGACATACAATACCTAAACGTCGAGGGTAGAAATATAAACCTTGGTATTTCAAAAATGATGACACAAAAGTGTAAGCTGTTCTTCTGACATTTATAGCCATCCATCTGTAAACTAAGTGCTCAAAAAGGTGTCACTTGGTCATATAGCAAAATTAACTGAATTTATAAAGAAGAAAAAATACCCAAACTTTTTTTTCAGTTTAAAGTATAAAAACAAGCAGCATGCGTGTGAAAGCACGTGGTGAGAACTCACGTGTCTATAAAATTTATGGAAATATATCTTATGTAAATAAATTAAAAAAAAAAAAAAAGAAAACATGATCATATACGGCAATAGTACAGCAAATTAGGTCATGATACTTAATTACAGGATATTTGCATTTGAATGACCTTGTTTGAATGGAATTTACTGTGCATGACATTTCTTGGTAAGAGTGCAAGTACGAGCATTTTGATCAGTAAGCTGATACTTGTACTTTACATGAATTAATTACACTAATTTTAAGATAAGTTTTGATGTAGTATTGAGTAAGAATTGCTAAGAAAAAGAGGAAATCAATAATCTCCCACGACATAAAAGAAAAACTAATAGGTTGAAATTTGCTCTATATACACACACATTATATATATATATATATATATATATATATATATATATATATATATATATATATATATATATATATATATATATGATACCACTGAACTAAAATAAGTAAATTTGTGAAATTCAAATAGTTGTAAGCCATAGTCAGTTTCTACTGTTATATTGCTAACAATAAACATTTGGAAAGGACTTCAATGAACTAATGAACTGAAACCTGAAACAGTCATCAACCGGTGTAGATAAGTACAGCAAAGGAGCCCGATCTAACATTAAATATTATGATGTCAGATCTTACAAATCAGAGCGTAAACACGCAGTGTGTTAAGTTATAGACATATTCGAGGCATGTAGCATAGTTTTTAAAGTGGGGGTGGGGGTTGCATACTCAAACAAAAAATCTTCACAAGCAAAAAAAAAAAAATTTTTTTACTGTTCATTTCCTTATTTTATCTGTACATTTAAGAAAAATCTTTCTTGCGTCAAAAAGTGGCGGGGGGGGGGGGGGGGCGCCCCACTGCTGATGCTACGTGCCTGTAGTCCCTGGTTCAATACCATACACTGTATGTGTTTATGCCTCACAGCCGCATGTAACAACGGTTTCTTAGAAATTTATGTTGACAGCTTCAGTAATCCGCGTAATTCATCGACTTGCACAGAAAAGCAAAGTAAGCGAACATTTCCTAGAAAAATCCATTAGCTGTCATGAATTTTTGCAATACGTCTGTTGTATAATGTTATGCTAAATTGCAACTGGGCTCCATGGTAATAGAAATCCTTAGACTATTTAAACCTCTATGAAATGAAAAATGTCAATAAGCTTTTCTGACCCATCAGTTAATGAGAAGAATATTTTTAAAGATTTTTATCTAAGTATTCCTATATAAAAATTGGACCCCAATTGTGGCCCCACCCTACCCCCGAGGATCATGATTTGTTTTCTACATTTTACCACCTCCCTCACCTAGTTAAAATGAACAGATCCTTGTTTCAACAGAGTATTACATTACATGTATAACATTTAAAAGGGGTGTTTGGTGTCAGGATTTTCAACCAAATGTTAAGATATAATAAATGAAACTGCATTCCTTTTATCATTCTTATATTATAAAAAAAATATCTTAGCCCAGTTAAGCCCTGGTTAGCATTAAAGGCCGTACACCTCTTGATTTCTAACTTACAAAAACCAGGTTACCTTATTTTCAGAAGGCAAGCATTGTATTTATTTTTTTAGTTAGTTCATCATTATAAGAAGCAATATTTAACTAATTATCTTGTAATAGCGAATAAGTTATCTCGAATTTCGTAACTATAGCTCGTTATAACGAGGTAAAACTAATTATTACGAAATACATCATCGACAGCCGGATTGCATTTACAAGTTAAAATATTATTTATCTCGTTATGACAAATATTATGATAATGTCTTCGCACAACGTCATCAGCTCCATGCGCGGATCCAGAAAATTTTTCCAGGGGGGGGGGGTCCGAAGGATAATTGTGTTTGCCGGGGGGGGGGGTCCGAGGCATATCCCCCCCCACCCCCCCCTCTAGATTTGCGCATGAGCTCTTGTTAAAAACCAAGTAAAGGATACCCTGCGTCATCTTGACAATTTTTAAAGTTGTTTACTTTAGAAAACCCTGTCACACTGTCACGATTTATTCTACGATTGCCTACGAATTACTTAAAGTTTAAAATCGCCATTATTCGTGAGGCTAGTCTTTCAATTTTCCTATAGACGGTGCTTTTTACGAATCTAGTATGACTCGATTACGATGTTTATGCGAGTTTCTTACGAATGTCGAAGGTTTATTGCGACTATGTGCCCTAGTGCAGTGCAAATGTCGTGCGAAGTCTGCGAATTCTTAAAAATTGTACTGTGTGCACGATTGTTTTGAACATGCTCAAAACGATAGCCGCGTTTGGTGGTTTGCTGCGAAGATTTGAATGAGAATAGCCTACGACTATCTCTACGATGAACCCTGAATAAATGCGATTATTGAATTCGTACACTAACGTAGCTCAAAATCGTGGCAGTGTGAGCGTAATGTAGGGATGTTATATATTGTCATATTGTTCTCTTTAGAGAAGTGGACAGGCGTTTTAGGACCTCATCCACGCTATGCCTGTTCATTTTTTAAAAATAGAATAAAGTATTTTGTAAAAGAAATTCAATATGAGTGAAGACTAAATAGACTGTATATATACGCATAAAATCCGTATATATGACTCAGCAATTGCCCAAGAAGGTCCCAGTGAACATGTTTAACAAATCATTGACGTGACGTGAGGTAACACCCCGACATATCCAAGATATTCGACAGATAGTTTACTTAAACCCCCAAATGCTACATGTATATTAAATTAATTATTCATTAAAAAAAATATCTGAATATGGTTTGAAACTTGTGTGTGGACTTTCAGTGTACATACGACTCGCGTTGCCAATAATATACATAAAGCTTAGAATATACCAGGCTAGTTTTTGCTGGAATGATACAGGCTAATCAAAACAAGAGGCCCATGGGCCAAATCGCTCACCTGAGTTACAAGAGGCATGATAAATCAGCTTAATGAAGTCATAATACAAAATATCTGGACAATGTGGTATAATACATGTCGATCCTGTATAAATAAAAATTCATTCCCCCCTGAATATTCTTATGTTTATAATCCAGTCCCTTTTTTAACAGGATGATTTTATAGTCATATCACATGTTGAGCATTGTAGTTCTAAAAAAGATCCTAAACAATTGCTGATATATGGGATATAAACCTACATCAAATTCTGAACCCCTTATAAGGTCTAAGATTCGTCCAGGGGCCAGAGTCTAAACAATTTTAAAGAATCAGCAATATGTTAAAATGTTTGCATATAAGTAAAACCACATGTGAAAACATTTCCATTTTTGTGAGTAATTAAAATGTTTTCCTTTGTACCATTGGATCACCAATGTGGCCCCACCCTAATCCTCAAAATTTTGATTTTAACGTATTTGAATCTACACTATCTGAAGTTGCTTCCATAAAAGTTAAGGCTTTTCCGGCTTAACAAATTATTTTTTTAGAAGATTTTTAAAGATTTATCTTTTTATATTCATATGTAAAATCCCCCCTTGTGACCCATCCTACCCCCGGGATCTGAACACATTTGAAATAACCCTACCTGAGGATGCTTCCACACAAGTTTCAGCTTTTCTGGCCAATTGGTTTCTGAGAAGATTTTTAAAAACTCTAATCTATATATTCCTATGTAAAAGTTTGACCGCACATTGTGGCCCCACCCTACCCCCGGGGGTGATGATTTTCACAACTTTGAATTTACACTACCTAAGAAAGCTTCCACATAAGTTTAAGATTTACTGGCTGATTGGTTTCTGATTAGAAGATTTTTAAAGATTTACTCTATATATTCCTTTGTAAAATCTCGACCCCCCCCCAATGTGGCCCCACCCTAACCCCGGGGGTCATAATTTTCACAAATTTAAATTAACACTACCTGAGGATGCTTCCACATAAGTTTCAGCTTTCCTGGACAAATGGTTCTTGAGAAGATTTTTGAAAATTTCTCGGAAATTTTCAAAAATTTCTAATTATCTCCCTTTGTAAAAGGGCGTGGTCCTTAATTTTCACAACTTTGAATCCCCTTTGCATAAGGGTGTTTTATGCCAAGTTTGGTTGAAATTGGCCCAGTGGTCCTGGAGAAGATGTCGAAAATGTGAAAAGAATACAGACAGACGGACAGACGGACGACAGACAAAATGTATTCAGAAAAGCTCACTTGAGCCTTCAGCTCAGGTGAGCTAGAAAAGCTCACTTGAGCTTTCAGCTCAGGTGAGCTAAAAATTAATTACAAAATTGTGTAAATTGGACAACGCATCAAATGTTAACGATTTTGCACCTGTGTAAATGGGCCATCTGAATACTGTCGTACTAACCAAACACACTATTCTTGTTAATTAACAAACTTTTTATGACTAATATAATAACCCCACTCCCCCACCAAAATAAATAATGAGCAATGTAACACATGTATAGTTAATGTATTTATATTTTATGAAATAAATTGTCAACCGCAAAAATTAGACCTGTTTTCTATTCTCCTAAATCATGCCAAGACAAAACTAATTGCTTTTATATGAAACATTAACGTTAATATTTTCAACAGTTATTATAACGTTGTATCTCTTTACCAAGAATATGGCGGCATGGAAGGGCCAGATGAAAAAATAAATAAATCTAACAAATCCTAATTCGTCCGAACAAATCCTAATTCGTCCGAACAAATCCTAATTCGTCCTAACAAATAGCTAATTCGTCCGAACAAATCCTAATTCGACCTAACAAATAACTTATTCGTCCGAACAAATAGCTAATTCGTCCGAACAGATCCTAATTCGTCCGAACAAATCATAATTCGTCCGAACAAATAATACTTATTCGTCCGAACAAATCCTAATTTCGTCCGAACAAATAGCTAATTCTTTCTAACAAATAACTTATTTGTCTGAACAAATCGTAATTCGTCCGAACAATAAACTTATTCGTCCGAACAAATAAAATTTATTTTTTCATCTGGCCCTTCCACGCCGCCGTACAGGATGATGCTATTTGCATGCTTGAAAATTTTTTCCCCTTTAATATCTTAAAAAGAAATTCGACTTTTTATAGAAACTGAAAAATTGAAATCTGTAGACACGATCCAAGCCAAACCGGTCTTGCATGGATATATGCATTTCTATAACTTATATAAAGACAAAAAACCCAACTTTTCATGAATGCATTGTTTAGCTGATATCACTTCTAATCCAAATAGCCACTGCAAATAATGTTTACATCGTTTATAATAGTTCTTATTATTCTATATGTAATTTCAATGTTGAATTTGCGTGGATTATTCCTTTAGCGATCGAAACTTATTGGCTAAATCAAGAACATGAACTCCACGGAATTGCACAATCGATTAAGTAATTATAATGTATCAAATTTTCATCGGATAAACATATTTATATCTAAGGTAATATAATGCTTTCTTTGGTGTTTTTATGTGGGTATATATTGAGGAAGCAAGTATTACAGGGAATTTACACATCCCGCGTCACTAACGCAATTTTTTCTGCATTGGTCGCCTAACTTACCTTCATAACCAGTTGGAAACACAGCAAAATACAATATACTGAGCTCATATCTTTTTTAAAACCTTTATTTTATTATTCATATCGTATCATGTTAGCAAAATTACTTTATCGTTTATAATCAGTATAAGTTGCATGGAAGGATCGGCAAATTCTTCCATATATGGAAGTATTACGTTGTAAATGAATTTACCGGGTGGCATTAAATACAAAATTTACAACATGATTTTGTATTTACTGCCACCCGATAAAATACAAAATTCATCTGACATGACAGAAGGTTCACTCGACATACCTCGGCCGATACGGCACTCATATACGGAATCAGCCGAAGTTCAGTGCATTAGAGACTGCTTTGCTGAAACTGCGTGCAAACTTTTTATTCCTGTGATACATCAACACATTTTACTTAATTTCAAGAAGAAAAAAAAATCACATATCACAATATTTAATCAAATTGACATGTTTAATTGTGCGTGTGTGAGTGTGTTTATTTTTAAAATTCTTTTTTTTTTCTAAATTTTGGCCTTCTTCTGTCAGTATTTAATAAGACTTAAACATATTAAGGTCAAACAGAGTGGCGCTTTGTCGGCGATTTTTTGGAAATGTAGCCAAGGTCATAGACTCTTACCCTTCAAGCCACATATCTTCACCTCTTCTGGCAAACTGTCAAAACGGTCAGTCGTTTTCAGAAAATGTCGCTTGAAGTAGTTGTTGCTGGTCAGTAAGTGGCCCCGATAATTGAGGTCATTGACACTCAGAGAAGACGTGTGTGGCGTACACAAAGTCCAGATTCCAGAGAAATCAAATAAATTATGAAAGGTTGTTGTTTTCAGATGTGTGCTTAGAAACGTACATATTACATGTATACTACAGGTTGCGCATTGCAAAGTTGCAAAGTAGGTCAAATAGCGGTACCAGCTTGTGGTTAGCTTTCATTAATATACATACATGTCCTATTGGTACTCAGTAGTGTACGTAGAAGTATAGTTCGTAGGATAAGCAGAAGGTCAAGGCATCAGCAACGCCTGAAGGATGCTAGCACTATATGGCGTACCATACAAAATGTGGACGTGTACAGTAAAACACAGATTAAAAAAAACACGCACATAATGAAATCACGCTTATGGCGGTGTCAGTGTCTTTCTGACAGGATATAATGTAACAAAAAAACGTCGATGATGTAATGAAGACCTGTTTATTTCGTTTCGGGCGATCAAGTCATTTGTTACCATAGAAATCAACAATTCTACTTTTTTTTTGATTCTATAATTAAGCTATATTTTTATACGTAATAAGTGCATATCTCAAATTGAGGGCAATGTTCATTTTAAATTAACTATTATAGATAGTCTAATCATTCCTTCCAAAATCCCACGTTCTTGTTCAAATTGATGTATGACGTCACTATACAACGGCCAAGCGCTTAAAAATTGGTCAAGTTATAATCATGCCAAACCTCCTCTATGTAATTTCGCACAATTTCTTTTCCATTATCAACTGTATTAAACTTTCAATCTATTCGACATCCCTGAACATGCATGCTCTGGCTATGCATTTTCAGCACGATTTTGTATCTCATAAATGCATGGCTACGAAAACCTTCAAAAAACTTTCGCTAGTTCATCGATTCTAATATAGTACTAAGAATTATTTTACGGAAATTACGATTCAAGAGTGGCCCGGTTCCAAGCATCCCTCTTAGAATTGGATATTGAACCATATGCGTTGTATAATATAATTAAAATCGCTAGGCTTTTGATCGTAGCAACCATGCAAGTTGTGAAGGCAAATATTTTAGGGTGTTCTCTGAAAAAGGCGAAACACGTAATCCTGCATGACTCATAAAGAAACTAAAGTCTTTTGGGGTCAAAGTTTGAAATTTACTATAAAAGAGCCCCAGGTCTGCATAAACTCTGTTATGTAACCGTCTTTGTATGCGAGATACTACGTGGAACCCTGACGAGGTCATGATCATTTGAAATTTTTTGGAAGTATAATGTAATATTTTAAAACTGGAGGCTCTGGCGTCTTCTCAGAAACTAAGAAGTGTGAAAACTTGTCCTTCAGGATGTAAACAGGATTTGATTATAAAAGTACATGAAATCATGTAATATCTTATGTAAAATCTCGCGAGATGTAATAATGCACGTCATTCTCTAGGATCTGTACTATACATCATTTTATTTATATAAGTCAAACGGTCGAGGTCAAGCGTCTTTAGTGCGGGGGGGTGGGGGGGTACTTAACATGGTTTACAATTGCGAGCATTTTTTGTTGAGAATATTTAATTAACTTGTTTATTAATTACCAAACAAATACGCGGATTTTGGTCAATACGTAATATCAAATTTATTTACAAATAAATTTTAAAATATAATATAACAGCTCACGTGTAAGGGCACACTTGATCAAAATGTATGACAAATCGTAGAACTGAATGAAGCTTGATGCGCACTTGACGTGAACGACGCAATTATTAATCGAAAGAGTTATATGTATGAATGAAATTTCATTTTCGTATTTTTGTGTTGTGAATGAGACCAAAACAATGTCTAATGGTTGCTGTCTCTTTAAAGTTTAAAAAACAGATCGAATGGGCGAATAAAAAACTTTTGTCTGAGTATTTTCGTCACGAGTGGATTTTCCAAGAACGCTTCGGTGACAATGATAATATGTGTATATATACCGGTATATCCATGCGTACATCTGATTGTGTGCTTCATGTGTGCTTTGTTATGCACGGCAGTTTTCCTTAGTTTTGAACATCAACTTTGCATATATTGGTATATAGCACATTTAACAGAAACAAAACCGAAAGTGAAAGAAATTAATATAGATTTTCAGAAAAAGTCCATAGAAAATCAGTTCTCTTTAATATTTTTTCTCATTTATTTTCATGGCACCTATTTTGGTTTCGACTGCTTTTCTAGAAATACAATTTAACTCTACCATTCGAGAGTAATTCCTGCTTGAACGTAGTTTCGGGAAATCGGCGATACCACAAATATTTGCCTTAGACGTAAAAGTACACACAAAACTAATCTAAATACCACAAGTTGTTATGGTAAGTCATCAAGAACATATTTGAAGCAGAACTGATATTTTTCCTCTCTTTAAAATACACGCCATGATAAATAGACAAATTTATGGATGTTCACTGTATTTGTTGTGAATTAGCTTTTTTTTTAAAAAGTAGTATGATTACAAAATTATCGGTAGACTTAATAAAAGTTCAAATTTTAATACATATTCTTACATAACAAAGGTTTTCAAAAAAGGTCATTCTTCCAGTTACTTCCTTTTTCGGCAATGTATGTTTTATAACCTAATCTTTGAGAAGGGAATGGCATATTGTGAACTTATGCAAGTGCGTTTTGGATTTCTAAATATGCAAGAAATGGAAACATAACGATCCCAAATTAAGGATCGATACCGTATCTGTAGATGATAAAAAGTTCCGGGAAATGGGTGTTACTTCAAAAGAATACCTCGTACGTATTTAACACACCTGATGCACTTCCGTTGGGTCACTGAAAAAAAAATTTATGCACGCCCTCAAAAGATCAATTTAATGTGTGTTTGCCGTACGATGTCAAACTTTTGAGAAACTCATTTCATTCATAGAATAGATTATACAAGTAATCGATAAATTAACTATTCAACGTACGGTTACTCAAATATGTTCCCGTTCGAGTAAAGCACTATCTTAAACAGATAAAAAAAAATCAAATAGCGATAATGATACGAAATATAGAAACCTTCGTTTCAAGGAAAGATCTGAATTCGAGGAAAAGTAGATGTACCGCTATGTGAAAACATATCCGCATGCACGTGCGTTTGATGTGCTAAATATGTGAATGAGTATATATAGAGCACTTCATTAATTATTTAGATTTCATTCAACCAGGCTTGATTGAAGAATTCCATTTTGTTGCTAGTGTAATAATAAAAATATGTATAAAAGGTATACCGGTTTTTTGTTGTCTTTTTTTTTTTTTGTTTTGTTTTGTAAAAAACCGACTTTAACATATATATAGGAAGCAAGTTTTTAAAATCGCGGTGTTTTAATTATCATAAATTTTAACCTTAATTAACACTGAACATTAAACAAATGAAACCAAACATTACATTCGTTTTCAGAGATTGAGAAAGGTATTTACTGCAATTTCAAAAATGACTATTTCCTATACAAATGAAAATGACAAAAAGACAAAAGACTCTGGAGTTAGATCTTTCGTGCAACGTGCATTTCAAATTTAAATCCGCAAATAAAAACCCCCGAACAATTCCAAAAAACTACGAGGAAGTGCACTGAAACCAATTCACAGAAAACAGAGGCGTAGTTTTCGCAAAAGCCTTATTCAATCATATATCTCTCAATTGATCCCCAGTGTACAAACCACACAATCACATAAAAATAATGACGAGAAGATTTTAACGATTTTAAACATCAATTTCTTTTTTAATATGCGACACAATATATAAAAAAAAAACACCCACAAATAAATGTAGCACCATCGACAATAAACTCGCACTCTAAAAGAAACAAAACCCAGTCATTCAAATAAATTAAATAAATTATATGTGTAACGTATAGATCATGTTCCGTATTCAAAATGAGGTAGATAATATGGTCATTGAACTATACACAACGTATCTTTCCGCTGCCTAACTTTATATGTAAACAAAAAATTGTCGTATGGTTGTATCTTTCTATTTCTCGTTATATCAGGATCTCCAAAAATTACTGTCAGTGAATATAGGGATAGTCCTTGAGGTATCCTTTAATAGGAGTAGGAACAGGCAGTTTATCCATATTGCTTAACACCTTTGACCGACTCAGAGTTTTGGGTAGACTTCGATTAACTGATAAACGACAAAGATGTTTTAAATCCACAACACAGTTTCGTTTAGGTTTTTGTAAAACTATTGGCAGGTCTTTTCGTCCAGAACTTTCCAGCCAACGGCATACGTAACTTTTCCCCATATCGGTTAAACGGGCGTAAAAGTCCACCAGACGAACAGCACTGTCGAACTTAGGCATCTTAGCACTGATTCTGTCGTCACTATCCAATTGAAACTGGCCTTTATTATATATAATCCTCACACTCGTGGTCCCCCGAGAGGTCTTAACACTAAGAGAGTACAAGTATTTAGAATCGGAACTGTCTCGTATGAGAAAAGTTCCCACAGATTCTCTCTTGAGCAGACTTTTGGCCTCTTGGCTAGAGCAATGTCCATAGTACCACCCCGACTGACTCAACGTGATACATGTCCCGATCTGAACAACCATGTCTTTGGCACAGTAATAAGCCGACTCTTTCTCGTGGCCACATCCTAGGGTACCCGTTTCGTTATAGTTTTGAGACTCCTTTTTCTTGTCTTTTATAATACACACAGTCTTACTTTCGCTATTTAATTCACTCGTTCCTATATGAAAAGGTTTCGATGGTCCTTCTGCCATTAAACATTTAGACTTCGGATTTCGGCGATGACACGCTTTGCCATCACATATATTAAGATTTGGTGGTCCTTCACTTTCATCAAGAGGCTTCCCATTCATAATACAAATCTTCATCACCATTTGTATCGCTCAGTTTACTAAAAGCACACTTCGAGCCTTCGACAGTCAAACTAAAACAATGTACATCCATTTCATATCCCAACGTTTATATCACTGAATGGATTATTCCAAGTATATATCTTTTTTCTGAAATCCGCGTGACCCCAGTTCCTAGAAAACAGCGCGATATAAAAGGAAAGGAAAACACCGTGTTGCTATATTTAGAACAAGCCGATAGCATGCGTAGTTTATACATTGTAGGTTAATCGCACTCGTGTGCCAGTACACACGAGTGACCAAGGTAAATATTTTCAAGAGAGAGAGAGAGAGAGAGAGAGAGAGATTAAAAAATCTGTTTCTTGTTCTTCAAAAAAGGAAGTTTCAATTCACCGTTCTCTGAAATAGGATTTCAAGCGCAGGTCCATTGAGAGCTTTATTTAAATTTCCAGAAACATCTAATATATGTGGCCACCATGGAAGTTTCTTTTTCAAATTCAACGTAGATAATCGATTTTTCAAGAAGTCGGTGTTGATCTTTATCTTGAAACGGCCCGAGGGGACGAATGATAATTCAACTATGAAAAACTGTTATTGGAGTAGGTGCATACGGTACCGAGAATCTATGAGCCTATATTATATATTTGAACCAAAAAAAAAAAATACAATAGATCAAAGTAATATCAGTGGAAAAGAAATTAAAAAAACAAAAATATTTGAGACTATAAATATAATGCAATGCGAGTGTGGTGTGGAGGATTGGGGTTAAATGAAAAAAAGACCCACCTGTCAAGATAAAGTAAATTGAGGTATAAGTTTTTAAATTGCATAATTTTTCGATATAACAGAGAATGAACGAGGTGTATCCAAGCTAAGATTTTTATTTAAGTATACACGATGAAGCTGCCATTTTCAACAAAATCATGCGCAGATCAAGACCGGAGGGTGGGGTTAAAGTTACTAAAATTGAGTCTCGTCCCCCCCCCCCTCTCGTTATGGAAAAAACCCCGAATCCCTTTAATGAAGAAAACACAATGTAAGTTACAAATCTTATTTTTCCGTATCTGAGGAATGAATTTCTGTGGAATGAAATATACATGTAATTTTTCTTCTGCAGGAATATATTGTATGGGGATTGATATATTTTCTTCAAAAACAAAACAAAATAACAATATTTAATATATTGTTGATCTTTTTTTAAAATGATATTAATTTGAACATATTAAATTTTATCCATATTACTTTCCAAGTTATTTTAAATAGAATGTCAAGAAACTGATTATTTATCTATGCAATTCTCTTAAATAAATTGAAACACTTTCTCTATTTAAACTGTTTATTTTGTGCATGAATTTTGCGTGACTTTAACATGAACCACGCATTAGATCTAAATAGAATTCTTAGTAGGAGTACATGTAGTTTCAAATCGCAGTACATGTATATCGATATGAAATGATAGATTCCACAAATCGTATTCAGGTAATTTTTTACAAAGTTTTTAAAAACAAACAATTCCTTCCTGTTCGATGTGTAAATTCTGGTGAAACCCCAGACAAAGAAATACATGTATATAAATGGAAAAAATAAGCATGCATTCATGTTGCCATTTAAAGGGAAAAAAATCGTTCGGTTTAAAAGAAATTTCTACTAAAGAAGACTATTCTACGAATTTTGTTAATCTGTAATCTGCACATGATCATGAATAGCAATCAAAGCGAGACAACTCTCCATTCAAATTCGGGCCATTTCAACACCGCCTTCTTGGGGAAAATATGAAAAAGAAACTTGCATGGTTGCTATATGTATTAGATGTTTCTGGAAATTCAAATCGCTATTTCAGAGAACGGTAAATTGAAACTTCCTTTTTTGAAGAAAAGGAAACAGATTGTTCAATTTGACACCCCCTCTCTCTCTCTCAAATTGATAATATATATTTACCTTGTTCTGTGTGTTTGTGTGTACAAGAAATATAGTGTAAATTAAAAAAAAAGGCAAAGAAATAGTTCCTTTTTCTTTTATTTTTTCTTACTGGATTTTGCATCCCTCAGAGTAAAACAACCATCACCGTCTTCTAAGAAGATTACAAAAGCTGCATGTAACTGGGTATAGAGTTATGTAACTTAAATGTATACAAATCCAAAATACACATAGTCTACATGAATATACAATTTTCTGTATAAATCTTTTTTTACTCACTTGGTAGATGGAGGGGGTCTTATACTTGGATAATTCTTATTTTGATGCCAAGTTTGATTTGATCATGAGATTTTCAATTCATAATTTTTTATGTACGCTATATCAGGAAAATAAAAAAAAATGTTTTTAGAAGAATGAACGACATTAAGTGGCCCTTGTCTGAAATTATTTAGAGCAAAGTATTTGCCTAGACTGTTGGTTTTCCATGTCATATTTTTTTCACATACAAACACTATACTGAATGGCATACACAGGCATGAGGTAGTAGTTAGAGAATGCCCCCCCCCCTCCAAAAAAAAAAAAAAAAGAGCAAAAACTAAAAAAAAAAAAAAAACCCAACAAAATCTCATTTGATTAAACTGTTTGATTTAAGCTAATGAATCAAATCAATAATTCTGATTATAGATTCAATGGCTTAATTTTTCACATTTTCTCCATTTTTGATTGAAAATCACATTTTATCCGTAACATATTTTCTGTAATAAAAAAGGTAGTTTTATTGGGTCATGATTAAATCAGTTCCAATAAAATAAACACTTTACACGGTATACCTGTACATGCTATACATATACACCTGTACATGACATACATATACCTGTGAGGATGCATGATACGAGCAAACCACAGGTGGACTAAGTCCCCTCATACATCTCCAGCAATCAATCTCTCAGCTGAGGGCATATTACATAACCACCTCTCAGGAAAACTTGTGTGTGGAATGTGCCCTATGGTTCGAGCTTGCTACAGCAAATACCTCTAGGTGGTCAGTTCATTAGTTCATGAGGTAGTGGGAAATGACAAATAAATATACAGCTAGCTATAAAAATATCTAAAGTTCTGTTTTAAATTATTCATTTTATCTAACTAACTTCTAAATATCATTCATCTAAGCTATTACTCTTCTATTCTTTAAAAAAAAATCATATCAGGAAATTAACTGGGAAAAAAAAAGAGAAAATGATTTATAATGATGTCTATTTTGAACATGTTTCAGTAAGAAATGGAAATACAAATATACTAACATTCCATAAAAAAAAACCCACAATACAAATGACAAAAGATTTTCTGGTGAAACCACAATAAAAGAATACTAACAGAAAGAAAACATTGATAAAATCAGGGTTTTTTTCAAATTGCTCTCGGAATTAATAGGGTAGTTTATGATGAAGTCCATTAGGAAAGAGACAAGGAAATACTCAATATAACATGTTTTGATTTGATAAAAGTCCCTCTGCTGTTAAAAGGAAATCTTCTGATATTTCTGGAGTATGGAATTTACGAGGAAAAGATTTAAAAAAAAAAAAAAAAGTCTTGCAATTATCCACAAAAAAAGCCCTTTAAAAGACTGAAATGACTTGTATAACAACAACATCTAAACTGAATGAGGAGGTTTTATGGGGGGTTTCCTTAAATTTTTCAATTCAAACTTGTGACTATGAAATTTTTATGCTGTAAAAGTAAGTAGAGATGGTTCTTGAAAAAGATACCCCAGGTATTCAATTTAGTTCTGTTTAAAAAAAACCAAAAATCGTTTGGTTTCAACTTGGGCCAGATACATGATGAATTTCTATTACGCTAACAGTAGTCTACAACATTCAATTTTCAAAAACAAGATAACCAAAGTGAGCATCATAATAAACTTGTTTAGAGCATCAACAATTTATAAATCACAGATACTTATATGTAATATGGTCATTTATAGGTCACGATACATGTAACTAATTGATAATTTCTTATTCAAAGAACCATACGACAGTTTACATGAACTCTAACAATTAATGTATCTACACAGTCAAACACTCAAGTGAGTTTCACTTACGGTCACATAAGTTTAATGTTTAGAATCTCATTCTGATTTGCAAAATATGGGGCGGGTGGGTGGACTTTATATTTTTTTATTTGTTTAAAAACATCTTTTTCACCATTCATGTTCTAGAAATAACAACTGCTCTATCTTTTTTACATTGTTAATGCAAATATGAGTACAATAACTAATATGTATTCTTTTTCATTTCATTTTATATCAACTTAACTGTAAATGCATGAAGACATTAGTATACTTGTACATGTAACAAGCATGACTGAAATCAAACAATGATCCACATGTTAAGCAGCTGTTAAAATGTTCTGAATTTTTCGTATACCAACCCAATTTTTGTTTAAATAAAATAAAATACATCGGGACGGGCCACTTTCAGAGGAGCGGGCGGGGATAAGAATCTAAAGATTAATTTTACATGGTCTAAATAGATATATATTTTTGTTTAAAAATTGCTTTATGTGAACAAAATAAATGCTTTTTTCAATTAAAATTTTTGCATGAAATACATGTGAGGCACAATTTTGAACAATTTTAACATGGAAGCAATTAGTTTTCTTATGCATAATAACACAACCCCCCCCCCTAAAAAAAAAAAAAAGAAGAAAAATTCATAGGTGGTGAAGTAATTAATATGATTAATGAATAATTTTTTTTTTTAAATATTGCACCTTTTATACAATTTCAAAAAAACGTGGGTTTTTTTCATGTCTTTCAATGATTCGCAAAAATGTTAAAAGCAAATCACTTCCCAAAAATGAACACTGATAAATGTTTGTGTATCTTTCAATACCATAGAAAGGGAGATAAAACAACATTACTAAAATGTTTGCGAAAAATGGAAATTTAGAATTTTTGGCATTGACAAACTACTGATGTATTTCACTCTGGACAGTTCATCTGAGCCTTCTCCTCAGGTGAGCTGGCAAAAGGATATTGTATTAAGAGTTTTTTTCCATTTCATGGTTAAACTACAGTTAGTACGGTAATAGGGCTTTTTTTGTCTTAAATTAATCTGCACAATATGTTTTAGGAGAAATGATGTTACTTATTTTAGCTCAGTCATCATATAAACTGGAAGCTTCAATGAGTTTACCAGGTATGCAAAAAGAAGAAAAATAACAGAAAAGAAAAAAAAATCTGAAATCGTATAATAAAACTGACAAAAATTAACTAATATTTGATTCATAATACCATACAACCTTTAGCAAAGATCGGAAAACGCCAAATAATTTTTCAAATTCTGAGGTAATGGCAGTTGACAAATGCTTTGATACCTCGGGTCAATATTGTCCCGGATGACCATTCGACATAAATGATGGAGGCTGCCCACGTTGCCAAGGTAACGCTGGAGCAGCCCCTCCATGTCTTTGGAAGCACTGTTAATAGTTCCGCTAGTCAGTTTAATTAGAGTACCGCTGACTTCCTTTAGAATGTGCTTTCGTACATTTGTTTGCAGAATCAGAGACACTGCATCAACATTACCACTGATCACAAGTTTTTCAAATACAGACGGCACCTTCATCATGTGGAATGTCCTTGGGCTTTCTGCAAGTCTAGGTGAGGCTCCAGCCTTGATTAACATTTTCATTTTTTCGAATATTTCAGTGTAACTATCCGAGTAGGTGACTAACTTCACTAAAGCAGACTGGTAGGGGGACAGTCCGTGTATATTGGTGTGGTCCAATAGCTTGCCTTGAGCCACTTTGTCCAAAAGAACCTGTAGACAGCGTGGAGAGCCTTTACTGATGGCAAGGTGGAAGACACAAAGGGTGGACTTGTCTCTCACAAAGAGATCTGCCCCTGCGTCCACTAGAAGTCTGACGACGTCTATGTGGTCCTCGCTCACCGCCAACATCAGTGGAGTGTGTCCGTAACTGTTCTGAACATTCAGGGAAGCTCCTCTCTCTAACAAAAGCTTCACAACCTCCAGTTTACCCTCTTTGGCAGCACAGTGTAGAGGGGTTAGTTTTGTACTGGACATCTTGTCTAGAGCGTCACAGTCCTGATTCAACAGCAACTGGACTATCTTGGCATGTCCGCTCATGGATGCCACATGCAGAGGAAGATGGCCGTAGAGATCCTCCAGGTATATGGATGCTCCACTTTCAAGGAGCTTCTCCACTATTTCCACATGTCCCTCCCTAGCTGCTCTGTGGAGGAGGGTGGAACCCATTTGGTCTTTGGAGTTGATTGTCCCTTGATCAATCACTTCTTGAATGGAGTCCATGCTGCTTAAGAGGGGATTCACAGACAGAATTTCACTCACTTGAAGATCTATTGCAGCCATCCTAAAAACATGTTTAAAACTTTTACATGTGTTTGCACCTCGCCTAAATCAATATAAATGCATGTATCTCGCAACACTATTACATTGTAATGTGGTATCCTGTTGATAAATCCAGGTTAAACAAACTGTGTGTTGTTGAATTAATAAATTAAATTCATACTTCACAATTATAGTATTATATGAATAAGTCAGTGGTTATCTTGGCTTCATTTATGTTGACTGATATTTGGAATGATGACTTCTTTGGTGAATAAATATATCAGTCCAAATAGGTACTGTATATAGGCAAATATTCGCCCCAGTTTTACTTTCGTCCTCGTTGTCAGTGAGCGAACTTAACAATGGGTGAATTCCATCGTTTCATATTATCCCTCTTTAAAAACAACTGTGTCTGGGCAAATGCAAGACAGGGCGAAACTGTTTGCAAGTGTAGAAGGATGAAAATTACACAGGGCGAAAATAACCCTGTATACAGTATCATTGACAAGTAGAATGTTGCAAAGATAAAATTATTTGTAAACACATACAATCTAGTCTTTAAAATCTTTTTTTTTTGGGGGGGGCATGTACCGGTATAGAATGCTTCTCTAAAAGCAATATTAAAGACTGTCCAATTCATTCAGTTTAAAATAAGTAAAGTTAAATAGATCTATCTGTACCTACTATTCATTATCTGCCCTCTCTAGGGAATGTGGGTAGTTGGCTATTGTGGTGCCTCCTGCTCTGAATTAGAACAAATGTACATTGAATAATGTAAATAATGTACTATAAATCCACAGCTATCTATTATAACACAAATTAATTTGGGAAGATTTAATATGTATGTACCATACACACTGAACAATTTCCTTTTTTTTTAAATACTGGACCTTAGGATTCATTCAAGTAATTTTACATATTTTTGGGAATCCTTTTTCTTTCATCCCTAGGAAAGTCAAGCCTTATTGCGAAGTTTCATATCACTTCATAAACACTCTTAAGGATTATGGTATATCAAAATTGTTTTGAGAACATCAATCATTACTGGTATGTGCAATTTATTTGCCAAGGTTATGTAATATATTCAAATTTGAATTGAAATTTTTTAACTTCAAATATCCATTTGGTGTTCCATGGCAGTGATGAAAATAATTGTGCATCAGACAGCAGTACAGTTTTGTCAAGTTGGATTAGACACATAATTACCGGTATGCAGAATTTTGTCACATTGCAGACTTGGAAAAGAGAAAACACCAGTTTGACTCATGCCAGCTAGGACTATCTACGCTAGCAAGAGAATAACGAATCGGACACTTGGATAGCACAGATTCCTAGAACATGATACATGTACTCCCATCTATAGTCTGTAGAGAAGATGAACAAATAGGGACAGTTCTTTCTCGTGCAATAAGAAACCAGTGTACAAAGTATGATCATCCATGATACTTATCATCGTTGTTCTATCCGTTACACTGTTTGAAAGCAGTGTAATGGATAGAAAACCCATGGGTTCTGCAATGGACCCTACTTCAAACAATTTAATCTGTACCTTGCCTACAGTGTAGGAATCTCACCAACTGTACTAATTAAACAACAAGAGGCCCATGGGCCACATCGCTCATCTGAGCAACAATAGGCATGATAAAATCAGCTTAATGAAGACATAATACAAAATTTCTGGACAATGTAGTATAATACATGTAGATATTCTTATGTTTATAATCAAGTCCGTTTTCTAACAGGATGATTTTATATTCATATCACATGTTGAGCATCGCAGTTCTCAACAAGATCCTAGACAATTGTTTATACATGGGATATAAACCTACATCAAACTCTGAACCCCTTGTGAGGCCCAAGAATCGTCCAGGGGCAAAAGTCTTAACAATTTTGAAGAATCACAAATTGGCAACATGTTTGCATATAAGTAAAACCATATATTATAACATTTCAGTTTTTGTGAATTAAAAATGTTTTCCTTTGTAAAATTGGATCCCGAATGTGGCCCCACCCTACTCCTCAAGATTTTTATTTTAACGAATTTGAATCTAAACTACCCAAGGTTGCTTATGCTAAAGTTACAGATTTTCTAGACAAATGGTTTTGTAGAAGATTTTTCTCCATATATTCCTATGTCAAAAATTTGTCTCCCTCCCCCCTCCCCGTTGTGACCCCATCCTTCCCCCGGGGATCATGATTTAAACAAACTTGAATCTACTTAGTCCTTACCTGAGGATGCTTCCACATAAGTTTCACCTTTGCTTGCTTCTTAGTTTTAGAAATTTTAAAGATTTACTCTATATATTCCTATGTAAAAATTTTGACCCCCCATTGTGGCACCACCCTACCCCCTGGGGTCATGATTTTCACAACTTTGAATCTACACAAGCTGAGGATGCTTCCACATAAGTCTCAGCTTTCCTGGCTGATTAGTTTCTGAGAAGATTTTTAAAAAATTTACTTTATATATTCCTATGTAAAAATTCGACCCCCATTGTGCCCCCCCCCTACCGCCAGGGGTCATGATTTTCACAGCTTTGATTCTACACTAGCTGAGGATGCTTCCACATAAGTTTCAGCTTTCCTGGCTGATTAGTTTCTGAGAAGAAGATTTTTAAAGATTTACTCTATATATTCCTAAGTAAAAATTTGACCCCCCACTGTGGCCCCATCCTACCCCTGGGGGTCATGATTTTCACAACTTAGATTCTACACTAGCTGAGGATGCTTCCACATAAGTTTCAGCTTTCCTAGCCAAATGATTCTTGAGAAGAAGATTTTTGAAAATTTCTCAAAATTTTCCAATAATTCCCAATTATCTCCCCTTGAAAAAGGGTGTGGTCCTTAATTTTCACAACTTTGAATCCCATTTGCCTAAGGGTGCTTTGTGCCAAGTTTGGTAGAAATTGGCCCAGTGGTACTGGAGAAGATGTTGAAAATGTGAAAAGTTTACGGACAGACAGACGGATGGACGGATGGACGGATGGACGGACAGACAGCAGATGACTGACAAAATGTGATCAGAAAAGCTCACTTGAGCTTTCAGCTCAGGTGAGCTAAAAACTCTTTAACAAATTGAATACCTCAACCTATGGTACATTTGTATTGCAACATGAAAGAAATGTACCTTTAATTTGTTTCTTTGGTATGAGCTAACAGTAAAATATGACCAAGGAAGGAATAATTTTCATATTTTTTTCCTCCATTAAATACAAATCATACTATGGTTGAAATGCTCTCATCTAAAGTCTGTTCCATGTTACTGTTTCCCTCACTTATTGATAATTGTCAAAGAAGTTCACTGCAGAACTACTTCAAGGTCCATCAATCCGAATTTCCTTTGGAGCTACAGTTCCATCCATACATAAACCTGTATGTTTATTGCACATGGCTTTGGACTTTATTAATCTACTTTAGGAATATATTCTGGGAAAATTGTAATGTAAAAAAATTCCTGAGACATTTCATTTTAGGTGTCATTACTTTACCTGCCTCTGAATGACTTTTAAACACCCTCACCAGCCTCGTAAAGTGAAATGGTATAGTTTGTTTACAGGTAAAAATAGCGACTCTTAATTTTGACATGAATTTGAAATACTTCACTTTCCGAGGTAAGATAAAATGTTTAAGAAAACATTCGAGGCAAGTAAAGTGGCGAATCAGTAGTAAATACTCTCAGGAAATTTTTTATAAATTAGTTTGATAAGTCCAAAACCATGCGCAACTTTTTTGTGCAATAAATAAACATGTACAGTTTTATGTATGGATGGAACTGTAGCTCCATGGACAGAGTACTGGTATAGATTAAAATTGTGTGAACAGTTTTTAGAATATAGATTCAATCAGAGACATAAATAACAGATTGGCAACTCGCCATTAGCGTGTTTTGTTGTTGAAAAATGTTACAGGACCAACCTTACTTTGAGAACTACATATTAGTAAATTGATATATTAATCTTAAACCAAAAGTATATTGTTTTTATGAAAAATGTGCATAGGATTTAAACGTTTCTAAAACATCGGCAAAATCTCAGACAACGGGTACCAAACTGCCACCTAAAACTCCTCTTTAAATATTCTTTATAAGCAAACTCATGAAAATATAATATTTTGAACGTTTTGGTAATAGGATTTAGCTGTTTATATTTTGATATATTTGTTTATTAGAAAGATATACTGATTTAAACTGGGAATACTTTACAATAGGGACCGCGAGATTTTTTGAGATTTCGATCAGTTGCCAATCTCTGTTATTTATGTCTCTGATTCAATGTACCACAATGATTTTTCGATGATGAGTAGGGGCTATACAGTAATGACCAATTCTTGCCAAGTACCATTTCTCGTCAGTGCATTGTTACATCACCTTATCAACACATAAAATTATATACAAAAAATAATGTAGCATAATACATGCAGTCTGATGAAAAATGGTGCTTGGCGAGAATTGGTTTTAGACCAGTAGTGGATGTCTCTCATTTCCTTAAATTTTATGAATCTAATTAGGTAATACATCATATCCAGTTTATGTACACAATAATAACCAAATTCAACTTTCCAAGAAGTTTTTCACAAATAGTGATAATTTCTGAAAAATCCAGTATATTTATATTTCCTGAAAAAAAGATACCTGGTACGAGTGCAATGCTTTACAACCATACTTAGTACCGCAAGGTACACAATGCACTTTTCACGTCCATATTATGACCACATAGACAATTATTTGCATACAATTACCTCATTATTTACCTTGTGTATCAGCTGTTTATTGTATGGTTGACAAATTATGAAGAACCTCTGTCACATGATAATGAATAAATTCTTGATATTTGTTTTGAATTATAAAATATATCTTTAAAAGATACTTAAATCATCCAACTGGAGTGTACTTACTTTACGGGGTCTTTTTACGTTTCACAAAAGATAAATGACAACTTTTCTTTTTTTTAGTACCGCCTGTTTGTAATTGATAATTTGACCACCAACTTATTCGTGTTGAATAGCTCGTTCATGTGTATTTCGTGTTTATTTAGTCTTGTTTTTTTTTTTATTCATGGAATCCTGATGTTAATAAATAAAAGAAAATATTTACGTACGTAGGGGAGAATGAGTGTTTTTCTTTGATCTTGGTCCGATCTATTGTTAAAGAATATTGCAATATACAATATAAGGTACATATAGAAAACAGCTAGCACTTTTTTCTTAAACAGCTAGTAGATCAAACTTCTTCAAATTACCCTGAATATCAAGATATAGTATATGGCACGCCAAATTCACAAAAATGAGCTAAACATAGTTTCACAGTCGATAAACTAGGTTTATCGGCTGTTGACTATAGTTTACGGATCCGAAACTATATATATAGTTAACGATTCGTTAACTACTATAGTTTACATCTGTGAAACTATATTTCACGAATGTAAACGAATGATAATCATAGTTTATCCATCTGTAAAAAACGTTAACAATAGATTTTGCTGATAAATATAGATTCACATTTGTTAATTATAATTTACAATCGTAAACTATAGTTAAGAGTTGTTAATCATAGTTTCACAAATCGTGAAACCACATTTATCAGACAAATTCACAAAAATGAGCTAAACATAGTTTCACAGTCGATAAATGTCGATAAACTAGGTTTACCATAGTTAACGCGATAAATTATGTTTCAGAAGTGTAAAACTATAATTAACACTGAAAACAACCATTTGCGATTGCAAAACATAATTTATCTGATAAATATAGTTTCACGATTGTGAAACTATGATTAACAACTCTAAACTATAGTTGACGAATGTAAATTATAGTTTATAGATGTGAATCTATATTTATCAGCAAAATCTATTGTTAACGTGTATTTCCAGACAGAAAAACATAGATTATCGCGTTAACTATAGTTTACAGATGTGAAATATAGATTAACATCGGTAACTATAGTTTACGATCCGTAAACTATAGTTTAAAACCGTTAAACCTAGTTTATCGACTGTGAAACTATGTTTTGCTAATTTATGTGAATTCGGCGTGCTTTAGATTTGTGAACCGTAGTTTGCTGATCATAAAACCCTATTTATTAGATAAACTATGTTTAACAACCGCAAATGATTGTTTTCAGTGTTAACTATAGTTTACAGATGTGGAATATAGATTAACGTCGGTAACTATAGTTTACGATAAGTAAACTATAGTTAACAGCCGATAAACCTAGTTTATCGACTGTGAAACTATGTTTATCACATTTTTGTGAATTTGGCGTGCCATAGTATATACTATGTAGGCATGTCCAAATATCTTATCAAAGGTGCTGTGTTAATATAGATAGTTTGATAGGCTATAGGGAAAAGAATGTATTGTACGTGTAAACATAATATCTTGCACACTGTATTTAACCTTCTCGTGTAACATCCCTTTTGGCGAATAACTAAAGAATTTTCATCCGTTTAAATTCATTTTTACAACACCCCCCCCCCCTAAAGAAAAAAGAAAAATATTTATGTAAGCTATAGTATAGTCTTTAGAAGTAAATGAGAACATTATTTATCTTTTTAGTGACTCGTATTTTAGTATGCATAAAAATATAGACTTTGTCATGTGTAATAGTTTACTGTAGGACAAAAGATTAGTTTAAATACATGTAGATGTATACGCAATCTTCAGGCGACACTGTAGGTTTTTAATAAAATAAAGCGACCGCGGTAGCGGTGTGATACTGTGCAATGATTATTGAAAAAATTATTACAAAAAAGCTGTGTTAAAAACGCACGTCTGTTTACAAGAGGGCCATCACAATTTTCTATGTGAAATAAATGAATAAAAAAACAACTGACATAAATATACCTGGTGGAAAAATCTATGCATGCTATACTTGAATGTAAATTATATAATTATCTAGTATATTTATTAAATAAACCTTTTTATTAATATGCATAAAAAATTTCAGATTGCTCAAAATCATGTATATTTGGAGAGATATATAACTTTTTACAATTCAGTTACGAGAGCCGTACTGTAACGAAACATGCAACCAAAAAAAAAAAAAATGTGTGAGGATTAATATGTTCGTTGACTGATTTCGACAGAATATTACGCGTGGAACTTAGAGATTAAATTCCTAAAATATGAAAAATTGCCTATATTTTCATTGGTATTCAAAATATGTAGTCTTGCCCCATTCTCCATTCACCATTCAAAAGTTTGCACGCGTTTTATTCTGTGAACCATCATTCTAGTAAACCACAGAGGCTTGTGTAGAAAAAGAAAACATTGTTCAAAAAGTGGATTTTTCCTCCGAGGTACCCGCTTTTTAACGATGTTTTATTTTTCTAACACAAGCCTACTTTCTGCAGAGAGAGAAAGAAAGAGAGAGTTATCTCTCTTTGTTCGCACTTCGTCAAACTTTTGCACCTGTCCGAAAATTTGAAAGTCTATAAATAGTTCGCCGCCATTGAGAGAGGGGTTGACGGTGCAGTGAGTGTTAGGTCAACTTTGCATTGACATTTTTTCGTGAACGAAAGTGCTGATCGGAGAAGGAACAAGGTTAAGTGTTAGAGCAAAAGTTAGAGAATGGAACCGGAGATTTCCACTAAAGCTACTCCAGAAAATCACGACGGACAGGTGAAAGATGACGACGAAGAGGTAAGATATAGAAAGGTGTTTTCCCAAACAATTCACTTGGAGGGAACATGAGTCTGTGTCGGAAGTCGATGTCAAGCTAAATACCTTAAAATTATTAAACATGATTGAAATTATAATTAAAAAAAAAATAATATTTAAAAGGTAGCCTACCAGACAAAATTTAATAAACTATTATAGTTAAAGTATACAGCTTTACCAGCAATTTAAACTTGGGTACAGAGATGGTATTGTGTAAACATGGTGGAGGCGGTTTGTTTTTTAGTAGACGCAATAGCAAATAGCTGGGATGGACGTTTATGTATGTGATTTCAAAGATTTCAGTGATTTCTGATTATAGATTTATTGACACAATAAGTCCCCCTTTTTTGGACCCCAAACATTTATAGCCCCAAACCATGACTAAGCCTTGTGTCAAACTGTAGTTTTACACCAAACTCTGATTATTACAAGAGATAGCAGTAAATGAAAGTATAAAATTCACCTCTGTCAGGAAAAAAATTGCAAAGGTCGATTTACTTTTCATGAAGCACGTTTTACGCAGTCAAACAATGGCCACAAATGACTCCCCTTTTCAGATTTCCTGATTATGATTGAGTAATGACATGCAAATGAACAGAGTGTTATGCAATATACAGTACTTGATAAAATAGAAGTCGGCTGTGAATAACAATCTGCAGTATCGCTTGATTGAGGAGAACGGATAAGACTTTCGAACTCTGATCTTTTGAGATGTGGATGCATTCGGAGTTGATGATGCTTGGCTGATAGGAGGTCATGTTCTCCAGAGAGTGGTTTGACATTTGGATGTAATGTCTAAATATTCACTGTTGATATCTCATAGGCCCATTATCATGATTATGTGATTAACAGACATTCTAAATACATATGTATTGTATATTCAATTAATATGGAGAGAGAGAGAGAGAGAGAGAGAGAGAGAGAGAGAGAGAGAGAGAGAGAGCATGTGTTTCCAATCCTGTAGTGACCACTGACCAGTGTCCTAATTACTAGTTCTTGTTGTACTTAAAGACTCAAGAAGTACATGTATCTCAAATTCTCAGTCAGTTCAGATATACCTGTATGCATGAGAAACCAGCAGTGAAACTAGAACATAAACAATTTATATTCATTATTTTTAATATGATTATTCAATGAATTCCACGCTTCTTCATGTGTGAGATATCTTTAAACAGGTTATCAGTGTGTCTGAATAAACTATACATATATAAATATAAAGAAAATGCTGTTATACCTGGTATTCTGTGGGTGAGTCATGCATTTGTGCAGTTGTTATCTGATTGATGAGTTACTCCTCCATAGATTTTCATTTCTAAAGTGGTTTTGCAGGTGCTTGTTATCACATGTTATATTTCATCTCATTTTCTCTTGGCCTTTTTATTGAATTGTAGTAGCAATTTGAATTGAAACAAACATTCAAGATATATTAGGCCAAAAAAAAAAATATGTGTGTTTCCTATTTCATCAAATTTTAAAATAGGGTAGGTAGGTCGTCTTTTTTTTTTTTTTTTTTTTTTTTTTTTTTTTAAATGAGCTTTTAAGTTTTCCCCTTTCCTAGCATATGATTTTTCTATACAATAAGAATGTATTATACAGGTGCAGCAATCATGGATAGAGACAACTGTTACAGAATTAAAGCTTTCTTAAATCTAAGGTTTATTTTGAATGTATACGAAGATTTTATTTTCATGTAAATAAAAAATATAAATATGCCAGCCACTATAAATTAACAGATTATAATACTCATTACCACAAATATATCATTAATTGGTTATTAGTTCTATTTTCCTGGTCAACTGACATAACAGTAAACATTAATATCGTAACTGTAAGTGTTGAATTCAGAAACAGAGGAAATTCTGGTTGATTAGACGAGAGCCTTAGAATTAAATCTTTTCAATAATCCAAAAAAATTTTTAAAAAAAAAACATAATTAATGGTTTAAGACTAAATTTAAAAATTTCATTTGCAATTGAACTGCAGCATTTTAGAATCATATTTATAATGTGAATGATTGTTGGGCCTATTCACAGACTTAAGATGTCTGCAGTCTCCATACCCAGAAATATAAAAAAAAACTTTGCCTCTGCTTTTTTCTTGTACATCTTTATATTAATTTTTAACACATCACTGCCCTATGAAACTATTTATTGCATTGATAATTTAGCTAAAATAACCAAGGATAACTTTCATCCATACTGTCAATCTGCACTTAGAAATCTTTAAAACGCTTTGATGAGTGGTGTTTTCTATTGAATAGTTACAAGCGTTTTTTTAACTCTGATTTGTAAGACTCTTTTGTTTAAACCAATTACGGTTGGTAATCTGGATTTGGAATAAAAAGTGTTAGGGTCGGCGCATAAAAAATAGGGTCGGTCGGGAAACCGGAAACACACATATTTTTTTTTTTGGCCTTAAGAATTTGACCTTGACCTGAACCTGTTTGTTCACTGTCCTTATGTTAAATATGCCTCCCCCACATATACACAAAAATCTGTTCTGAAAAATCACTAGCAGTATTACATTTTTAGCTATGGGTATATATTGTTACATCAAGTTTACAAAATGGAAGGAATCCTTTTTGAAACAATGATCTTGAACTCAAATTGTTTACGACAGGGTTTAAAAAATTAAAAAGTTTCATTTTCGCTAGCATGCTAAACATAAATATAAGTATGTGAAAATCACCACAGGTTAATAACATCGCCTTCCCGACCCTAATAGTCTATATTTACGAGATATTTGAATGATTAAAAGTTCAATCCTTTATATTTTAAACTCTTTTAATGTTCTAAAGCACAATCATAATATAATCTTGGTTTTATTAATATGATATTAATTGAAACCTATATAAATATTTGTTGATAAAATGGTTTATTATGATCTAGAAGTGGAAAGTCTTTGTATGCATTTTAATTTTTGTTGCAAAAGTTGCGTTTTCTGCTCGCTTGCAATAGGGAACTATCTAAGCATGCCCAATTCCCACAGCTAATTCCAAGGGAGGTTTCTAATTGATGCTCTGTGCTATTGTTCAAGAGATAATGGCCAATCGTGCTCAAGTTGTTGTCAGCAATTGTAAAATCATTAGAAGGCAAGAATTCAAACCATTAGGTTTCTTGCAAGTACATGCTCTGTCTATCATTTTTTAAAATTTTCATTTAGGCTGATAATGGTTTGAAAGAAGCCATGAAATTGCTTTAAGCTTGCAATTATCTCATTCTAATGAAATGAAGATTGTCTTTTTTCATACATTAAGACGAAAGTTACTAGGCCCCAGAGATAAAAGTTCCAGTTTTATTAAGTCCAACAGATAGTTGTCAGTTTGCATATCAACAGGGTTTTCCTCTGAATCTATATGCTTGTTCTTTTTAATGCATTGAAATTCTTATTTCTCAAAAGGAATTTTGAATGGCTAATTTTTGTTAGATTTCAAAGATGTCAGTATAATCTGGTATATCTCCATTACCTTCTTAAAAGTGCAATAATCTGAAAAAATAGTCTCATCATAATACAGATACAGTTGTTTTTAATTATTCCAGACTCTTCAAAACTGAAAGATCACTTATATTACAAATCAGGCATATGGCAGCTGATATAGAGGTGGTCTATTGTGGAATATGAGCTGTTTATGCATGTGTGTGGCGTATTCTATTAAACACAGATACCGTACTTGTAACATGGGCTTTATATATGAAAATTACTTTGCAGATAAATCAAACCTGAATTGAAGTGTTTGAAGGAGTTCTTTCAGCAAAACACTTCATGTATTTTTTTTTTTTATTTTTTTTTTGGAACCAGGACTTTTAAGAGCCTTGGAATAAGACACTCAATTTGCTATTATGACATAAAGAATTTAGAAGTCTTGCATTGACAGTGAAAAATAGTACATTTCTTCCATGAATCTTTTGCAAGAGGTAGATAGGGATAAAATCTGCAAGCTGATAGCAGATTGGATTTTTTTTTGGATGTTCTTTTTTAACTGGTGAATGACCAAATATCACCTCATAATGCTTTTAAATAAAAGTTTCCATCAATTAATAAATCAGTAGCTAGCAGTTTGATTGAATGGGAGGAAATGAAAGCTTTGCAACATCAACATTAAATTAAATCATTCAGCAGCATTTGATCTTATTCAAATTTACTGTTTTCCAGACTCTTGCCTTAAGAGATGTGTAAACGCCTTGGGACGTTTTCCATGCCATTATCATTGATAAAAGCATTTTGTTGTTCCCAACTTGTTCAACTTGCCTGCAAAGCGAGGCCTATAAACTTTCAACATTTGCGAATCCTAGATCCAATTGCAAATGGATTGTGACATCAGTAGATTAAAAAGCCATTGTCATTTTCCCATTTGGATTTTGATCAAGTTCATGGCAAATAGATGAATATTCTTCTAAAGTCCCTTTGCCTAAGAGTTCTCAGTTTTCTCTGGTTAAATGTTATTTTGGGTTGGCATTGAAGAACATTTCAGAATAAAATAGTCTTTATGATATCATTCCCATCTTTATCCTTGGTATGGTATGCTTTTATTCAAGTATTATAAATTAAAAAAACTGGAAGAATTGCAACTAACAGAAGAAAAGCTTTAGTTTCTTTCCCCTTCCAAGCACCACACCACTCCTCCTTCCAAAAAAAAAAAACAATCTTGACAATCAAGATTATGTTTTTAGACATGCTTTTCATCATAGTGAAAAAAAGATGTGACTGAATTTTGAAACTTATTGTCTCAGTTTCACCATGGTTTTTTTTTTATCTCTGCATGAGTATCAAGTTTTCTGATATGTGTTAAAAACTTTGCCACTGACTGTGTCAATCTATAGTCTACAGCTAGCAGTTAAGGACCAGAAGAATGGGATGTATATATCTGCTTGAACAGACCAAACACCTCAGGATAAATATTTGTGGCCCCTTGTATATCGGCCAAGATTTAATACAAGATGTTAATTCACATAGTCCAACTTTGGTTGGTTGTCACAGCATGGCCCTAAATTCTGTTGCTGGCTTCCTCAGTTCCCACAAAGTCTGAATAATGAATCGATCCGTAAATCCCCTGAAGGGTTAGAGCTGATGATGGGATGCCTTCACCGTGTTTTAATCTGTTCATTAAATGCCTTTTGTAAGATATTGCAGCCAATCTAGGTACTTCCATAGAAGGAGCTAAAAAAAAAACTGATAAAAAGATTTCCTTTTTCTACGCCACTGGTTTGAGCTAATGTGGGGAAATATTATCTCCCATCTTGAAAATTGTTTTTTTTTTTTTGTGGATATCTCTACATGCTGGAGTAGACATCGGTAGAATGCTGCCGCAGATTTGGATTTCAGCGGATATCACTCCGTCGGAGAATGAATGTTTTGATTGATTTTGTCCCCCAAGATATCCTTGACAATTATTATCTCGATTATATGATTCAGAGACTGTCAGCAAATGCAGTGAGATCTTTTACAATTTGCTTCAAGACTGAAAATAATCCTTCTTTGGTGAAGACACACTCCACGCATTGTCTGTCTTGATGTACAGGCTCTTGCAATTTAATTTAAATTTATCATGAACATTGTACAAAGTATGCTATCTTTGGAAATATTAAAAGGAAATAGTGTTTTTTGAGATTTTGATGTGTTAGCAATTTTCATGCAATATAAATGTTCTTCAGTCAGACAAAAACTAAAATATCAAAAAATCCAAATAAGAATATGTTGGATGCATGTATTAGAACTGTTTGATGATTTCTTTTATTAACTAGATGACCAATACTTGATTAAGTTAATTTACATAATTATCAATTAACTACTGATCTTTAATTAAAGTGAAAGAATGCAACCAGCTTTAGAAACATATTGATTAAAGCTATGAAAAACCTAGCTACTTGAAGTATTCATTTTTAAAAGAACATTTGAAGGATGTATTTATGCATATATATCAATATTCAGATTTGTGTAAGCATTTTTTTGAAGTAAGAGAAGGAGATTGGGGGGGGGGGCATTAATTATCTTAAGCACTTAGAATACTGCATTGTTACTCTACTCTGTTTTGATAAAAACTGGAATTAATATAGATAGAAGTATCAATGATAAGGTGTTATGATGAGAATTTGAATACAGAGATTGAAGTATCAAGTGATATGGTATTATAGTTCTTTCTTCACAGAAGTTTATTTTAACATTTTAACAAACAACTTTTCATAGGGGAGATTGAGAGGTTATCTGTAGCTCTTGAAGAGAAGAACCCTATATACTCTATTGGAATTAACAGAAATTGGAGTATCAGTTATGAAGGTGTTATAACATTCTTACTTCAATCACATTAGTTTGATAAGTTTAAGGAGTCTGAGTCAGTTTGATGTTCACTTCAGGTGAGCTTATAAAGCACTTTATCCAATCAAATCATTGTCATTCATTGATGCTGAGCTTCTTAGATTGTAAAGAAAAAGAAAAGTAAAACCAATGTACCTGACGAAATATTCTTTGCTTTGTCTGTAAAACTTCATTAGAATACCTCTCAACAAAACTACACAAGAGGCTGCAGCAGGAATTAGGAGTAACACTGCTTTTTTCAGCCGCCTAGAACAGACATGACAGGTATTAATTGATCTGCACGGTTTTGTGGCAGTTGTAATTATTTCTTTTTAAATGAATAAACAGAGCCCTGATAGATTCCGGTCCAGCTTTTCCCTCTGTCTTCTAGCTTCTATAGAAATAGTATGGAATGCTTTCTGCTAAAAATTCTGTTCATCTTCCTGCATCAAAACGTATTTGAGAATTTTTTTTTTTTTCTTAAGAAAAGTGTATATCTGTATTTGTAAATCAAATTAAGTGGAATGCCTCATCTATTGCACTTAATAAGATTGTACTCATAACAAATCTCTCCACGAAAAACTCTGAATGGAGGAATGCTCTAGCTCTTTACAATTCCGAGAGGGGTGAGGGAGGATGTACCGGTTAAAAAGGTCACATGGGTATTCCCAGAAATACAAATTGGCTTGGATTGTCATAACTTGTGAAATCTGTTTTTAATGATTGGAGATATATTGCCACATTGATTTTTCTCTCCCTCTTGGACAGTGTCAAAGAATCTGTCATTTGAAACCCGGCCCATTGATCGGGGACACTATTACGTTTATATCAATACGTGCTGCCACCACGTGGAGCCAGTTTAGTGCCGGGGGTCGACCGCAATAAAACCACAGATTATCGGCACCACAAAGCATCACAAGTGATTGCAGCAATAGATTTTTTCTGTTTTGTTTTGTTGTTATTTTTTTTTTGGAAAACTCTCTCATGCTTAAATTCTCAGCAATTTTCTGGCCTGTAGCATTGGTTACCTTTTCTCTTTTGTTCCAGTTTTATTTTTTTCTTCTCGAAAAACAATCAAGAGGTCGGATAACAGGTTTTTTTCGGAGTGTGTTCTAGATACTACTTTCATGGTCCTTTGTATAAAATTGATCATAAGATACTGGTTCAGGAATTGGAATCCGAAGGTGCCGACCTCCTGCTATTAATATTCCATTCTTCTAAATTGGGACTACCCAGTAGAGGGAGGAAGGTTAATAATCTGTTAATGCTTTTGTGCTCACTAGAGTTTGGAATTATAGAATTTCATGTCAATCTGTGGAAATGCTAACAGCTGATACTTCTATTCTGGAACGTCGCCACAGTAAAAAAAAAAAAAAAGCTAGCCGGTTTTTGTTCTTATATGGCATAGAGAAAGAGATTTCTGTGGAAATATTATTGGATGTGAACTGTTTTAGAGATGCTGTGATTACATTCTGTCAGGAGCTGTCAGTTATTGTGGAAGAATGTTCACTCGTTTCCTGGATAATGAACAAGTGTCAATTTAAATGTGTTTTATGTTGCTAATCCAATTAGCGTGTCCTAAAAAAAAATAGTGTGCCATCATTATCACAGCTAGGATATATAACTTAGAAGAAACATGGCTAACTTTTTCACATCGGCATCTACAAATTTTGTTTTGGATCATCAATTATCACCACGACGATTGTCCTCTTCATCGCATCATGTTGAATTTCGTGACATGCCACGGCGACTTTCTGCGCATGTTGAATTTCGAGATCTGCCGTGCTCACACATTGATGGTCACCTTCAGCCACCGCCACACTTGTACCACCGCCGGCGGTCATCGGATGTGTCACATGACCGACGCCATCACCACCACAAAGAGGTACAGGTTCACGATTTTGTAATAATAATAAACAAAGAATGTGTTTCATTATCGAAGCAGAAAAATTATGAATCTCCATTTGTAAGGTTTGATCCTAATGGTTTGAAGAAATATTTTTTTAAAATTTTGTTTTCATTTCAAGAAATATTGTGAAGCCATAAATTTATTTAGTAATTATCTGTAAAGAAAGGTATAGTCAATGAAATATTTATGCTGTTGGTGAAATTCTCGGATTATCAAACAAATACCTTACAGCATTTGAATGTAATACCAACATTATTAGGCTTTAAGATTTACGTTGCAATTAATTTCAAAGAATCTGGAAAATTTCATAGTTGCAAGCTGTAAGCTTACAGCAGAAATAGTAAGAATGCCTTGCAAAGTGTGCAGAAAATAAGTTTTGAATGTTTACTGAAGAGCTGTAGGTGAGCTCCAATATGCTTAATGAATTGTCAGTCATTGACTTGGAAATTGTTGCCCGATATTGTTGTATATACAGTTCTTGCGTTATTATTATCATAAGCTTTCAGCTATGGACTTTTGTGATAATCTGACGACATATTTATTTGATGAACAAGCTTTATGTATATTCTCGTTTTATTTGAAGGCTAACTTTAAGATGGTAGGAATTTATTATTAAGAAAAAAAGTATTAAGAGAAATGAAAATAGATTGCATTAATTAATTGGATCTTGAATCATTCATTAATTTGGCTTGATTGTTTAAATACATTTGGTGCATGTGCATTTAAAGAATGTGAGTGTTTATATTAAATTTTAGAGTTGTCTTCATTTATGACCATCAGCAGGAAAAAATAAATGCTTATTATTGGTTTCACCAAATTACTTAAATCAGTCTTTATTTGTAAATTATTCTTTATTGTTTGTTCCCTAATGAATTCTTCTTATTTGATTGCAATTAATACAGGAATTGATTGTACTAAAGAGCAGTAAGAATTGGTAGGCCAGTACACATACTTTGCAGGAGTACTATGAAAAGAAAGAAGGAAATTTTGAATTAGTACGTCTACATGTATAATCAATAGTCTGACAAGTGGTACGGTGTTCTTCAGTAAAAATGAAAAGCAAAGCTCATTTGCATTCGGATTCAGGATTCATCTCAGGAAATTTTCTGAAAAGTACATATAGAAAGCTGGTTGTTTGAAAAGTCATTAATAATGAATGATAGTTTGTGAGCTCTAATAGCACGGACTGCAGTGTTGTTTAACAGTCATCATTTTACAAATATGGATTTTAAAAAAAAGGAAACTAAACTGTCATTTAGAGAAGCACAATCAACAGAAATGATGTAACATTTCAGGAAATGTTGCTTTTTCACCCCTTGGGAGAATAATCTATTGATTTTACACAATTTACACACATGCAGTCAAATAATGTTAACAGTTACAGCAAAAACAAATAAAAAAATAAAATGGAACAGCAATGTTCAGAATTTTTTTTTTATCAGAATTTGTTTGCCTTCGTAAATGAAGTTTCTGTATGGTGTGTGGAATGCCTGTAAAGATGAATCGAGAGAGTTGATTTTGTAGCCCTCTTAATCAAACAAATTCCTTACAGATCAGATTTATGAGCGCCCATTTACACCCCCACCCCTAATTTGTTCCTCGATTAAGCATGTCTATTGATTAACATGGACACTTAAAGGGCTGCATGTGTATAGAACTATTTTAAACAGAGGCGAGAGAGAGAGATCACCAGATCCAGTTCTGTATAACAGACAGAAGTCTCGATGTCATTGATCTTAGCCCTGCAGTGTTCACAATGTCTCTATATACAGATTACATGTCCGTGTCAGCCATACATTTGTCAGTCAATAGTCCATAGATTTCAGCCATAGCAATGATGTCCCATGCTGTCTGACTTAATGCATGAAATTTACATTTTTCACTGTCATCTGCAAAATTGTGAATTCAGTAAACGGTGCAACGGGAAGCTATATGTACCATCAAAGCTTAAACTAATGTGTTTCAATCTTGTTGTGTTCAGTTCATTGAAATTTTTTAAAAATACATTTTTTTAAAAAAACTACGGTGTTCACCCTTTTTATGTTGTCTGTTTATCTGTTAACGTCTGTCGCATGGTCTTAGATTAATAATGTTAATCAATAATAACGCTGTATAGGAAAAGAACTTAATAAACCTAAAAAAAAAATGTTCTTCGGTCTAGCGTGCGACCAGTTCTCGTCGAGTACCATTTCTCTCCAGTACATTATTACGTCATTTTATCAACACATAAAATTACATACGAAAAATGACGTAACAATAGGCACTGGCAAGAAATGGTACTCAGCGAGAACACCACCAGTAGTGACTCAGATTCCATTGGAATTCTTTTTAATGCATACTGTTTATAATGATACTAAAAGTTGTCATTTAGCATGAATTCCTCAATTGTCCTGTGATTAATGACTCTGAACAGTAAAATATATAAATCCATCATTGCTGTGTAAACAGAGCAGTAGAATTTATTGATAAAGTTGTTATTGATATCATTAACATAGTACCTAGAATCATGACACAGTCTTTGTGATTCAGCTGAAAACTAGGCCCATGTCAAAATCACTGTTCAGTTGTACATGTCTAAGAAAGATAACTCTAAAGTTTGTTTAAGTAATGTAACAGTCATCAGGATTCATCTCCCTTTATTCACTTTTGCATTGATCATCATAGGTTGACAGAAAAATATTTTTACACCAATTCCACATTTTGTAGTTATTTTCTAATCTGAAAATAAAGGTAGGAACCATAATTTTGATGCATTTTGTTCTTAATATAGTCTTAATTTATACATTATGGTAGTTTGTAGTAAAAAGCTTTCAAGAAACATTGATATAATTTTTTTCTTTTTTACTAAGATACATAGGATATGTTTGAGGTGGGGGTTAAATATGGACTGTTTGTTGGTTTTTGCCCATTTTTCTGGTCCATGACTAATCAGAAGCTGATACTTAGTATGTAAAGAAGCTAGGTCATAACCTGGATGTGGGTTGTATGAACCTGACCCAATGTCATTTGATGAGTGTCAAGGCCATGTTATTTGATTCAATTTTCTCTTTGTGTTGATATTTCCAGGTTGTTAATTTATATGTAAATTTGTATAATATGCAAGGATATTATCCTAAGGTAGCCCACTAAATTTTCAACACACTTTTATCTTCCAAATATTATTTGTACTACACATATAGTATATACCTGTACATGTATTATAATATGAATTGAAATCAAAAGAAAATTAGAAAATCAAATCACAATAAAAGACAAATACAGTATATGTTGTGAACTGATAATTTCCAAACATTTAGGAGATAAAGAACAATGCTCAAGATCTGACATTATTAACATACACAGATCCAGAAAAATTTTCTGGCATGAGGTCTGAGGGATTTATAATGTGTATTTGTTTGCTGGGGTGGAGGTGGGTCCGAGACCTATTTTTGGTAATTTTTCTAATATGCGAATTTTTCCAGAGAGGAGGGGGGGGACCTCCCCTCCCCCCTCCCCATCTTGAGCTGCGTCATTGAAAGTTTTGATTTGAATAACTTTCAAATTCTTCACTCCTAAATCCCGTGTAAGAGTGTGCAACTATGATTGCCATATACAAAAACTGGCAATATGAGAATTAAGATTTAATTTTAGGAAATTTTGTTACTCTCTGAATCAATGGAGCATCAGTAAAGGAGAAATTGAGGTTGATGATTTTGTAGATTTTATGTTTCTCATTGTCAATTGTTATTGCATGTGACAAGGTTACAAGGCTGTAATGTGTGTTACTAATTAAAGCCAAGACTGCAAGGGAATAGGACTAGCTCGTAACTACTGGGGTGTAATAAGGCAACCTGCTGCTTTTTTCTCACATACTTCTACTCTCTAGTTCGCAGCTGTCCCCCAAAATCAATACTGTTGTGTGGCTAAATATTGATTGGCTTCAACATCCCAGATTCAATACTATTTTTGTTGGCTGATAGTTGTTTAGGAATTGTGATTAGAAAATCCAGTTTTTTTCTTTCTCTTTCACCTTTAAAAATTACCTGTAATTAACTAGAACAAGAAAAGTTGTTGTGGGGGAAATCCAAAGTTCCTTTGAGTACTCTTGGTTTTAGGGGGTTTTGACTGTGACGGCGATTATGGTGGCTGCTCACTTGCTCATGGTCTCAATGTATTGATTTCTGATTGATGATTTATTCATGAAAACTGTTGCTGCAGCAGACATTCTCTCATTTCTGGCCAATCAGAAGCCAGGGTGAATTGCGGCAAGTTTTTCGCCTTTCTCTGAACATTTATGGTGTGGTGTTTGGATATGGGATGGCAAAATGAGTACTCCTAAAGCTAGAATGGTAAGTTCTGATTTCTTTTAAAGTGCAATATTTTTTTATATGGGCAACTAGAAAAAAAATTCTTATTCAAGATTTTAATTTTTTTTTCATGTTTAATTAAATTGACCATATATGGAGTTGTAGAATTTTTTTCATTATAAACCTGATTTTAAGTTTAATTATGTTTCTTGAAAGTAATTTAGTGATCTTTAATTATTTTCAATTCCTTGAAAATTAAGAGCATTGTTGAAAAGGTATGGAGATGATGAAAATATTGCAATTTGTTCCATACCTATAAATTATGCAAATGAATGTTGAACAAAAAAAAATCAGGGATGGTCTGAAGCCTTTTCCAAATTTTTGAAGCAAGTTGATTTTCAAGTAAAATGTTGCAAAATATTAAAGACAGAATTTCTGTTGTTCTTTTCAGTATAACTAAATTTTTGGGGGTGGGTGATGTATATAATCGAAAGAAATTAGCATTTAGGTTTGTGCTGTTTCTATTACAATACCATATGATATGAACATTTTAACATTTAAGTTTTTTGGATTTTTTTATGCATTTCTTTGAAATTCATCAATTATTGTTATCACTTGGTCCTGGGGCATTGTTGTTTTGAGTTCTAAGATACTACTCTGTTAATTTCTTGTTAATTCTTGAAAAGTGTTTCCTAGTTTCAATGTTCATTTTATCACTCTAGTAATGAAGTCATTCTCTGACTTGCTTTAACCATTTTTTAAATGAGCATGCAAGTCTGCATGTTGTATGTGAGTCATTTGAAGTTGTAGAAATCTATATTATCATTAGCTTTAATAAAGACTGGATATAATCCATCTTCTATGTGATATTACCGCATAAACCAGCATGACTGACGGAGAAATCTTTTCTCCCATGCACCATAATCATAATTGATTTATGAATATTTCATGCAGTCGTAATTTTGGGCCTAATTCTGGATACTAGTTTGTTAACAAGGTGAGGTTTCACAGGAGACCTATTGATTTTTTTCTTTCTGTATTCACCTCCATCATCCGAGTATCTTTTGTGTTTACCTTCTGGATGAGTCATCCAACGCTGTGCCTTCATCAGCTAATTAAAGTAACATTTGATTTTACGAGTTTGTTAATTGTCCTTGATACAATGCGGTAAACTTTGATGTTGAAGAGAAAGCGTCACGGTCTACCTGTTAATGCTGGTGACTTGTCTTATCTGCGATAATGTTCTGTCTGAATGATTGTTTCAATGTCGCAGCATAGTAAGGGTCAGTCTTTGATGCAGTATGCTAGTTCACGTAATAAATTGGTCACCCCTTTTCTTGCAAACAAACAGCATAACAAAAACATCTTGACAAACAGGTGTATGGATATTAGGACAGACATTTTTTTGTCCCTTTTCCACACTATCGCAGTATCATCAGCTAGATTATAGTACATACCACAAGTTTCTCTTTCACTGGGATGTTGTGCCAGAGAAATAATTTTTCTTGGTACAATTGTTTTTTCTTCGCCTGCATACCATGGCTGAGTGATGAGAAGTGACACTGATTTTCATAAGCCACATCTCTCAGAGTCTGCAGTAGAAAGCAGAAGAGCCGGTTTATATCTGTGGTATTGTGCACAACACCTAGTGTGCAAGCCTCAACTTCTGTTCTGATGGAGGGGTAAATTCTCGGTTAAATTTGTGCAAAGATGGTGAAAAATAAGGTAAGGGTTCTGCTGGGTTATAATGGTTGGAAGCTCTGTAACAATGATATTGGATGTCTGTACATGTAATGTTTATTGGACAATTCATGCAAGTGATGCAACCAATGAAATTTGATAATGGCAAATAGTTTTGTCATTACCATTGCGTATGTAATCGTATTTTTTAGCTTTCAATTTGCTATCAATTAAGATACATGTGTATTATATTATGTTGCCAGGTTTTGGGGGTAACTAAGATAGAAATATATTGGACACATTATGAATTATGTATAAAGATATAGTGAGTTAACCCATCAAAAGAAAAATTGAATGGTAATTTGAATGGAAAAGTCAACGACTTTTTCATTTGGAGTACTGTCTTCAGGAAAATATTCGCCCCCGTTTTATTTTCGCCCCTTTCGCCCTCGTCAGAGAGGGAATTTAAGACTGAGCAAATTCAATGTTGCAAATAATATTTCTGTTAACACAACTGCATCTGGGCAAATTCAAGACGGGGCGAAACCGTTTGAAAGTGTAGAAGAGCAAAAATAACCCTGTATACAGTAATTTCAGAAATTCTTTTTGATTTTAGTTCAGAAATTGACCTGTGTTAGCATGCATACCCAATATTGGTTGTTATTCATAAGCTGCTCCAGGATATGAATTTGTAAATGACCATAATTTGCTCTGGTTTTTGTCGTTGGTTTGTCTGATCCATGTTTTGCTAGTATCTGGCAAGTCCCAGTTTACATAGTTGAATCAGGTAATCAATGACTCGACATTTCAGTCACAGCAAGATGATCGAACATCAAGCCAATGAATGGTAAATACACACAAATCTAGACCCCCCATAATCAATGTATTATAGAAATATAGGCTTACATGGAGGCTGAATATACGTAACAAATGATAGTGACACAACGTGTTAAAGGGAAAGAATTAATAATAAGATAAAATGGAAATGGAGCCAAAGACAGAGAAAATCTGGAAGGTAAGATGATAGATCATAGACAGGTGCTGCTTATTATGGAGATCGAGTCTTTCAGAGAGAGAGAGAGAAAGAGAGAGTGATGAACTTTTAGCTAGAGATGAGGCTCAGACTAATTTAGAGTAATTCCTTTGGATTTTTTGTTGAAATTGTTATAACGATAATGATGTGGTTGTTTAGCATTCTCCTCTATATACTAAATGCTAGCTCAAGTAGTTTACAGCATCTGGAAGCAGTGGTAGTTAGCTCCAAGCATTTGACAAGAAGGAAAATAAAAGGGTTGTTTACCTGTTTGACTGAATGTATATTTAGGTAATGAAAGAATCATTTGAGTTTTGGCACATTAGACTAAGCTATGCAGAAGTACCCTCCCAAGGGTAAAAAGAGTTCCAGACCCCCTGTAGCTCAGGAAGGCATGAATGAACTCACCCCCTAATGCTGTAACTCAAGATGCAAAGATAAGATTGTGACATCATATGGAGTTTTGGTAGCAGGCAGTTTTGGGGGTGTCTGATATTTTAAGAGCAACTTTTTTTTTGTCTGTGCTGAGTTGCCTAATTACCTAGGAAACCCATCTTTTCTCCAGATTTTGTTTTTGTTCTTTTTGCTCATACCAGCCATTTCGTCCTGAGCTGGGGCTTGCTCATCCTACTGCAGGCAGTTGGTGGGGTGTTGAACTCGTTGGTTATGCCTTAGTGCCGATATAACGAATTATTGCTGCATTCTCTGTAGGAGAAAGGGAGGCTTTTGGTGTTTATATATATAGTACATACATGCTCTGTGATATGATAGAAGGATTAAGTGGTTCATTTCAAGGATACTCGTAAAGAACATCAAGGATATTCTAGATTATTTGGTAATTACGCACAAGAACTTGTTGGATACAGTTGAGAGCTATGTTAAAAAAGTGGAGGCTTTCATGGGTAAGTTGTGTAATATAAATGAAATCAGAGTTTAAAAAAATTGACAAATTTTCTTGTTATCAACAGAACAGTGCAGATATTTTCATCATGGACTTTTTTTCCTCGAAAGATTTTGATGCTTTGCACTGCAGGATTGAGAAATCATTCGAATTTCTTAGAAAGTTGTAGAAATGCCTGGGGGAAATAGCAGATTGTTTTTATTCAGCCTCTTGGAGTTTCAGGTTGTGAATATTGAATTATCTTTTGACAGTTGCTATCTGTACCAGATGTTTTGAGATTGTGAGGTTTTTCTTATCTGCAGTCTATTTTCCTTTCTATTAAGAGTCAGGGTTATTTTAAGGAAATCGCACACTGTTTTTAAAGTACGGTAACAAGAATTGTTGGTGTAAGAAAGAAAAAAAACCCTAAACATGCTGATGATAAAAATATTTTTCTTATATATTTATATATATTTGACATGTTTGTTTTGGTGCAATTCAATTATAAATATCATTATGAAATAAGCATCAATGATGCATCAAACATGAAACATCAAATGCTACCATCATGCATTCTAGTATGTGTGTGTCTCTTTTTCTTTTTTCTTTTTTTAAAAACTCTAAGCTCCCCAAATACATGTGTATGTATCCATCCTCAGTCAGATCACTCCAAATACATGTGTATATATCCATCCTCAGTCAGATCACTCCAAATAAAACCCTTGTTATCACAGGAAATGATAGAGTAAATATATCTTTAACTTGGACTTCTCCTGATAACAATTTGAATGAGATTACTATCTGTGGACATCTGGGGTCTGACATCGAAGCAGAATTAAGACAGTTGCCCCTGATTGTCGGGAAGTCCCACTGTGAAATGGAGGCCATGGCTTTCAAGGTTACTATAAACATGTTTCATTCATAAATGGTGTCATAGTGTTAATGTTATATAATCAGATGTCATGGGGGTGTATGGTAGATAAATAGCAGAGGAAATGGGCTCTTGTTTTATTTACCTTGGGCCAAAGTATTTATAACTGTTCTTGTTAACTTTTAATGCTAAAGAGATTTATGATGAATCGTGAACATGGTAGCTATAAAGCATTTATTTAGCAATATATTTCAAACACTAATAAATTTGTTGGTTTCATATTCTCACAAATATATTATAAATATCGACATACTCTTATACTTGAAATGCGTTCTGACTTTGTATATATATATATACATGTATACTGGCATACATGTTCTTATTGTAACACCTGTGAATTCATTATAATATAGCATACAGATTTATTCTAAGGTAGTTTTGTCAACCAGTGCGCCGACCCTGATTTATAATTTATGATCGTACAGGAGCATTTCTCGTACAATGAAAATTATGTTGTACAAGAACCACCGAGTTATAAATATAAATGCAAATATAATCTCTGTGCCGTACTTTTGTCAAAGTCAATTTCTGTCTACATCATGAAAGTTGTCTAGTTCGGTGTTTGTACAAGTTGTGCAGTTCTTCCTGTGTAACCTTTACAAGCCAAAGTTTTTTTTGTGAATGATGAGGGACCTTCTTATTTCGGATATGGACGATTTCTGTGGGTGTTTGGGGTCAGTGAACAATGTATTTTGGATGGCTGTTTGCTGAGGAGGTGTCTGTAATCGAGGCGGAGGTAACGGGACCTCTCGTCATGATGGTCTCTGAGTTAGTCGGTCTGGAGGTTGACGAGGTACAATGTCATCGTATTCAACTTAATACTTGAGTTTGTTGGTGGCATGACCATGATTTTTATTTCGATCATCATGAGAGTTTGCCATAATTAAATTTTTATGGAAGAAACAGAGTAATTTGGGAAGATATGTAATTGTTCAATCTGTTTATGCATAGTGCATTTTTTTTTTTTTTTTTACAAAATTTTCATTCATCTTTTTTTTCATTTTCAGAGTGATGGAAACACCAGCTTTCTGAGGGCTGCCAGGGATGGAAATCTACAGGAAGTGTTGGAGTACCTTAAAGGAAGTACAGATATCAACACCAGCAACCCAGTAAGTAGTCGACTATGGACCTTAAAAGTTCAAGGTCACATTGAAAATGATAAAAAAGGCCATTACATACCATGTCTATTCAATGTTCCTGCTTAAATTGTTGATGCAGATGCTTACCTACTTCTTTTTCGTAGGGATTTGTTTCGACAAGTCTTCTGGTGAAGTATCTTCTGACTTGTTTGTTTAAATATAACTTGTATAACAGACAGACGTCAGAGCGCAATTATTTGACAGATTTACCTAGGAGTGGGGGCTATATTTATGGCTTCCAATGTAAACTAGCAAGCAGAAGACATCACAACAAGTTCCTCTCACAGAATCGGATGCTGAGATACCGGCAAATCAATGTCCGATTATTACTGCCTGCTTCTAAATGCCTCAAGATGCACATATTGGTTTTGTGTTGTGATGGCAACCCGAAAAATCAATTCCAAGAGTTGAAACCTTTGGCAAAACATTTGTCTTCTTGATCCTGAATGAAACCTGAAGACGGTTTTATATTGTGATTATTATGAATCTGTAAAAGTGCTGTGAATGGTCTTCTGCTTGTTGGTGAAGCCTGTATACTTGTGTATTGTTCTGCTAGGTCTGCAGCCATTTATAGAAACAACTCTTTGGTGAAGGTTCATGTTCCCTGGTCTTTTCCTTGTATAATTGTAATCTAGTGTACTGTATATGACAACTGGGTGACAACTGGGTCTTCTATATGATTAAAAGGTGATAACACTTAACATTGGGCATAACCTGACACTATCCTAGTGTGCAGATTCACACATAGAGATGTTATCATATTATTGATATACGATGAACGAATGTAAAATCAATTCTTACTTTTTCATGAATAGAAAAATGTTTTTAGAAACAAGATGGACATAAAGCTTTCGGCAAAAAATTTGCAGACATAACGGAATCGGTTGACTGCCAATAATCTGATAATTGAAGCTCTGGTGTCTTATTCCCTGAAGTAGGTTATAAGTACCGGCATATTTGATATTCTAATGGTCCAGTTATATAGTCTTTATAGACATCATCTGGTAAAAAAAACCATATTATTACGTACAGGAGATTAGAATATGAATGAGATATAGTTTTTATTGCTTATTTCTATCGGATAACATTGATTTCTCGCCTAGTCCTCAAAGCGTAACAGTCTAAATTGCTGATCAATAGAAACCCAGTCAGGGAAGGCCCCATAGGCCTGCTTACTTAGAGTTGAGATGTAACCAGACCAGCAAAATCAATAGACGGACCTGTACCAAGGGAACGATGTGTCAAGGCTTCACAAAAATGCACTGTTGTTTTGGAGTAGAAAGAAATTGCTGCAGTGACGGATGCAACAAGGCCCTGGCGCATTCTTACAGTTCAATCAATACTGCCAGCATCAGATCCATTGACTTGTTCAGTAGCAGGATGTAGAAATGAAATCAGATCAATAAACATGGATGTAGGAGGAGGAGGGGGGGGGGGGTGATTTTTGGTCAGTGATTGCACATGAATAGGGTGTCCAAGTTGTGACACAGAGGAATGGGGTATCTCGATTGTTACAGTGGCTAACTGTCGTAGCATTTATAAATCCTGTCTGTAGAACAGCTAGAAAATAAGTTATTTAAAATGTCAACAAACATACAGTAAAATACAGCTACTGTGTACATGCTTATATTGAATTCACACCTACAGTGATGTAATTTTCATTTAAAACTAAGTATGAACCTATCAGAAAAAAATGATTTACTTTTATAACGAAACAAAATTCTTTTACTAGGTACCCTGGCATTCTGGTATAAGTGTAATTCACTGTAACATCTTTCATACAATAGTTTTTAGATATTTGCAAGTTCATTAAAGTAGATACTGATGAAAAGAGTAATAAATTGCAGCACAGGTTTGTTATCGATAATAGAGAGATTTTTATTCTGATGTGTTTTGTTTTGTAGAATGGATTGAATGCTTTACATTTAGCCTCCAAAGAAGGTCACATTGATATTGTACAAGAACTTCTGAAAAGAGGAGCAAATGTTGAAGCTGCAACCAAGGTATGGCAACAGTTGTACTGTAATTAATCCAGAACAACAGCCTCACAACAGTCTGTCTTCTATAATGGAGCATCACTTGTTTAGCTACACCACGAAAGCTACTGCACTCCAAGTGCATCATTAACACAAGCAATTCTTCACATTAGTTTGCTATATCACATCTAATGCTTCTTTAAGATTTGTTTTGTTTGAGGTTTTACTGTTGAAATGATGATAGGTAGCTTAATATTTTCAAAAGAAAGTTTTGCTTTATTAGTTTTTGATTTTTTTGATTCTGATGTACCTGTGTAGTTTTGCTTTACAATTTGCCTCTGATGACAGCATTTTTAAATATTTTTATTTATCTTTTATTTTTAATACAGAAAGGGAACACAGCCCTCCATATCGCCTCTCTAGCAGGACATCTGAATATAGTCAACCTTCTGGTGGAAAATGGAGCAAAATACGATGTGCAAGCGCATGTAAGTTACCATGGTAACAGATCAATAGACAAATCATAGAGTCCTAAAAGAAGGGTTCTGATCTGGGTGGAAATGGATTACGTTTCCTGTGGGTGTGTTTCGTGCACTGAATCGAAGCTGATAAGGACAGACAAAAATTCCATCACACACTTCGATCAACATTCAGTGCTAGGACTCAACCTGTCCTAGAGAAATATTTTTGAAGTTTTTGAAGTCTTACAGATATGCATTAGTTTATTTTTACAGTAGAGCATAGTGTAAAAAGAAACCATCTAATCATGAGCATATGTTTCTGTGTAATTGTGCCAGATAGCAATAGTTTCAATATTATCATATCGTTGTAGGTCAGACATACTTTCAATCATTTCTTTATAATAACTAAGATGCTTGTTTAAACTGAAGAACAAGTAAGTGAGTGTTAAATGCTGGAACTGAAAAGCCAAAAGAATCTGTTTGATTCTCAACACCCAAAACATTCAGTGTTATCTTCTTCAAACTAGATCTTTTGCTGGTGAAGGGTTGAAGACAAGGAGTCAAACACTCTGGAGATTAAGAAGGATAAAGGGAATTAACAGTTAATCAGAGGATGTTATTACCGTAATAGAGGAGAAAAGAGAGAGAGAGAGAGTAGGGAAGAAGCCTGTGCTGTTGCTGCTTTAATGAGTAATTCTGTTGATATTTGTTGAAACAAGAGGCAGATGTTCGTAATAGTTTCCTATGTGCTGGTGGTTAATTGGTGCAACCTATTTATCTGTCGTCAAAGTCTTGTGAAGTTGCCGCAAGCGACCAAAAGCTGAAGAATATATCTACCATTAGTAACAAGCTCAAATTATTGTTAATATTTTGTTTCAATAGGTATAGATATTAGTGTTCATTAGCCTTTCCACTCATAGCTATGGAATCTCTTTGACAACTGCTCACATTAATTTGGGAGGTATTTTGACTTTTAACTGGTGACTTTGCCAAACACATCTTGATAGTAACAGTGGATTGAGTCTTGCCTCCAAGTTGTGATCATTGAATTCAACTGATCTGGAACTGCTTCATAAATAGATGTCAATTCGTTGGGATAAGAAATATTGCATTATCTTCTATAGTTCAGGTGGAGAGATAATACTGCACCATATCTCTCATCATCAGATCCTCTAAGTATCACATGATTGGGTACGGCCAAGTGTAGTGATGTTTGACCATTCAAAGATAGTAATGGATGATTTCAGAAAATCTGCATTAATTGCATGTACAGTTAATTAACCACAAGGACATATTTTGTACTTAGTACATGTATATGATAAAAGCATACTATTGAGAGTATAAAAACCTCAATTTATTAACCAAAATGCTATGGCTGTTCCTTTATGAGATTCTTAACAACACACAGAAAGAAAATTGTCTCCAGTAATTAATACAAAGGTTCACAACTTTTACTGACAAGTTTTTCATTGAATCTAACACAAACTGATAAAATAAACATTCTTCATTGTTATAAGTTGATGAGTTAATGCTTTTGTTTTAGTTACCCTGTGATTGTGTTGTAGGTTGGATTCACTCCCCTTTACATGGCCGCCCAGGAGGGACATGCTGACGTTGTCAAATATCTCCTGTCCAGCGGGGCCAATCAGAGCCTGTCCACAAAGGTAGTTACAGTCAGTGCAGGGTTCAGCCTTTTCATGTACAGATACTATTAACCAACTTTTGTTCGCAACAACTAATTTTCGCAACAAATCTATATCCACATCATTATGGGTATGACAACAACTCGACAAGGACGGGTTCGCTGTGTGAAATATTCGCGATGACGAGACCCATGCAAAAATTTCTCGCACACAAATAAAAGTTAGTTTACAGTAAACAGTGCATTTCTATCTATACTTAGTGTACCGCTATCTTGCTTTGATAAAGAAAATTAATATTGTAAATATTTGTTATGAAAATCAGTGACATTAAGTGATCATTAGCACTTAATTTATAGTGTGGAAAGATACATGTACCTCTGGGGGGTTTTAATGAAGGAAAAAAATGTTGAAAGATATTCTTAGAAAATCATTGAAATTCAATAGAGACATTAATTAAAATGAAATATCAGCTCCTAATTTACTGTGAATAAAGTTATGATCAATAGAATAAAAAAATGAGTTGCTTTAAATACTGGTAGTGACTGGAATACATTTAAACATTTACTAAATCTTTCTTGTTAGGATGGATTCACTCCCCTTGCTGTGGCCCTACAACAGGGACATGAACGTGTGGTCAGTGTCCTTCTGGAGAATGACACCAAGGGCAAGGTCAAACTGCCAGCCCTCCATGTGACCGCCAGGAAGGACGACGTCAAATCAGCGGCACTTCTCCTGCAGAACGAACAAAACAATGTGGATGGGCAAACAAAGGTAATATACAGAGGAATTGTTAAAAAATTATGAAGAAAAGTTACTCCCCTTTGAAAACTATATAGCACTGACATTTCAAAAATTCCTCTAAGAATAAGATAAGGAATAAGGCTTTGAGTTAGATATAGAAACCTTCAAAAATTTGAAAAAAAAAAAATAGATATAAACTGAGATAAGAATTTTACTCAGGTGAAAGAGCACTAGCCGTAGGAGTTGTTTCCCCTGATGTTGTATATAAACAAGATGTCTTCCTTTTTGAGATGTGATTGAATTTTTTTAGTGCACATGACCTTCTTAGATACATTGTAGTAAACTAGAGAGACTCCCTCACAAGCTTTCTAACTTCATCATGAAGGTGTTGTATTTGATCATGTGCATGATACGAATGCAGTCATTTTATCATGATTCTTAATTAGATTTGTTCACTTTGACTAACAATTTTTATGATGATCAGGTAACATTATTCAAATATGCATGCAATCGTAGCAAATTTTTTTTTTCTTTCAAAACTTTAATTCTACGATAGAGAGATTTTACTAGAAGTATTTTGGCTTCAATATGGCAGCTTGCTGCCATCCTGAATCGGCTGTGAATGAGCACCTATAGATGTCAACAAAACAGTTAATTGATTGTGTTGTTTTCACTTATGGCTTCTCAGACAGGAGGTCTAGTTAATGACACTACCAAGGTGTGTATCAAAGATAGTTCTGCTTACATCTCAAAGTTTTTGTTTTTGTTTTTGAATGATGTTTTTTCTACTCTTCCTTGACTTTTTCAAATTTTCTAGTCTTCTTTTTTCCACTGTGAAATTAAATCCATTTTCATGCTTGGTTGTAAATTGATTATCATTTAAGTGATGGCACATTGCAAAGATTCCAGAATACATTATTGAGAAAAAAGAAGAAATTATCTAGCACTATAACATTTTGGACATTATTGGTACATGTAGCAGTATTTATATACTGTAAACAGGGTTATTTTCGCACCATGTAATCTTGGCCCTTAATTCTTTACTTGCAAACAGTTTCGCCCCGTCTTGAATTCACCCAGACACAGCTGTGATTAAAGAGGGATAATTTGTTACATTGGAATTAGCCCAGCCTTAAATTCGCATGTGACAATGAAGGCGAAAGGGGTGAAAATAAAACGGGGGCAAATATTTCTCTGTATACAGTAGCTCTGATAAACGGGTCCATCTGATTAAAAAGTTCCACTGCTAAGAATATATAAGGTTTATTGTCTTTTATTTTAATGTCTTTTATAGCATTAACAATTATGAAACAATTTAAAAGTAAAACATAATTTGTAACTTTCAAAGTCGAATAAGAATCTATAGAGAAAAAAAAACCCCAGAAACAGGTTGATGAAATATGCAGAGCTTAACCATGCAATCCAGGGAGAAATTGATAATTTAGCAACAAAATAGAAAGTTAAATTAAATCTATTAAGGTGGAATAACACATCATTACAAAATGGCTGACCTCTGATCGAAACGACATTTTGTTTTATTAAAAGGATTTTATTGACGGTAACATGTAACTTACTCCATAACCAAGTGGATAAAGTGTTGGGATTGTGATCCGTACATTCCGAGTTTGAATCCCACAGGGGGTTTTGTTGTTACTTACTGAATTTAATTTTTTAGATATTCATTTTTTATCCCCAAACTTCAAATGTTTCACTTACTATTTGACATATGTACAGTTTATTTATCATTATATATTTCATAATCAAATAATTTACTGTTAATTTGAGTGAGTTTTTCCAGGTGTGTTATTCCACCTTAATTGAATTGGTTTCTTTGTTCCTTTAAGAAATTGAATTTTGTGCAAAATATCAATGGCTAAGACTGCTTTGTGATAATGAGATTGTCATCCAATCTATTTTTACAAGATAATAGACTATGATTCAAATCTGAAGTTATGTATTAAATGCAATAGGTTACAGAAATGTCTCAATGTCTTTATATAATTAATGACTAAATCTAATATGTAGTCCTAAAGTTTTTATAAAGACATTAAATTATCAATTTGAAAGCTGTGATGTTTGATTGTGCTAAATGCAGAATAAACTCATCTTTACATAAATGCCACATGGTTATTGGTTTTACAAATAGTATGAGTCATGCTGATGAAAATGCTTGATTTCACAGTGTATACTGACTATTTTGCTATGCAGTTCACTTCACTTCTATTGCAAATACATGTATACTAGTTTAATGCATTTTTGCTTTTTCCTTTGCCATTCAGAACTATATGTTTTGGTAAATATAATGCTGATATTCGACAAAATAATTAACAATTCTAATTCTTTATTTCACATATAGATTCAACAATGATAAAAAAAATTTAAAATTTAAAGATATAATATTAGAGATGTATGTATGTTCCTTATGTTAGGCTAGATTCATTGAGGTTGATTTAATGAAAATTATTTTTTTTTAAATTAAAATATTCCTGTATTTGGAAATATTATGTTTTGCAGTTTGTCTTAACATTAAGTTAAGTCCTTACCCTTGCGTATATGTTGCACTTTTTATTTACTATTTATTTTGAATTCAATTTAGTATGAAATTGAAATTGGCCATGGAAATATAGAAAAAATCACACTGTTAATGCACATATTATTACTACATATTTACTTAAAATGCCATTTTTGAATTTTCATGTTTATTAACAAATTATCCATCACAATTTCATTTAATATTGAATCATTTTGTTGTTTTTTTTTGTTTTGTTTTTTTGTTGTCTGGACAAAAATGCATGAAATACCTGTACAACTCCTTTCATTTAATTTAATACAAAGAAAACTCAATAGGTGCAAAGGCAAAACTGAAAAAGCTTTATAGCATTCATGCTGCAATACATGTAATAATTTATACTGCAAAGGGTTTTAATGATGCAGTTTATACTGCATAGGAATCTTCTATGCTTACTGATAGATCATTGAGTGTGTCAGTGTTTTTTACTTTTATCATTGTGTAAATATATCATACTGGAATGCATAGTATGGTGTTGTATCTGCATCTTACTTTCTTAAAGCTACCTTTCCACTATTCATTGATTTGCTCAGACTTGCCTCACACAATATGACCTTTTTGGGAGTTAAACAGGGTCACAAGAACTACAGCCAAATTTTATATTTTTTTTAAGCAGATTTTTTTCAATTCTTCAAATTGCTGCATTCATTTTCCTTGTAGGCAAGTTCACCGTCCCTTTATTTCAGTTAATTTCGATTCTTTGAATCGTGGCATTCATTTTTTTTCTGTCAACCCTTTGTTACAGGATATTCACAGTGTTGGTGTATGTATAGACAACGCCTGTGTGTGATGAACTTTGACCCCATTTTTTTTTTAGTGTGTGTTTATCTCCCTTTATAAATCCTTCATTTCAGCATGTTCTTAATTTCCTTATAAAATAATTATCTGTTTTGAAGTTGGTTAATCATGAAAATTTTGATCTTAAATACTGAATATTAAGAAATGTCTTAAAAACTAGAATTGAAAATTCCCTGAAATTGCATATAAAATTTCAATGTTTTATTTATTTCGATGTGAAAAGTTGGCTATGGTGTTACCAGGTAATAGAGAGAATATTTCCCATGGAATGTTTTTTTCTTGTGATATAACTTGATTGATTTCTAGAATTAAAAGAACCAGAAAATTCCTAATAACTTGGCTGATACTCCAAATGCTATAAGGTTACAATGAACCGGTAAATTTGACTGTATATACGAAGCTTTTTTTACTGGTCTTTGTTTCATGCATTTTTGTGTCTGAAAAATTTCTTGCTGTTAGATTAATCTATGAATCAACTAATACACTCTCTGTTTTATTTTTTTTGTTTAATTTTGAATGAATTTCATTTCATCCTGTGGGAAATTGATTATCTTGCAAAAATTTCTCATTTTGTTCAAATTGAAATTCATTTTGTATCTTTTGATATTTGTATTTGAGAATGATGGTAGAATATTTCCTTTTCTAGAGTGGCTTCACTCCCTTGCACATCGCTGCTCACTACGGAAACACAAATGTTGGATCCCTTCTTATTCAGAGAGGAGCAGACGTCAACTTCAAAGCAAAGGTAGGCAACTCTGGAAGGACTTGAGGTTTCATTATAGTAGTTTATTTTGCCTTGATTATTTTGAAAAGCTACAAAGAAATATCTAAATCCTTGATTGTTTTTCCCTTTTTTTTTCATAATATTAAATTTTGTCGTAATAATTTTGAAAAGGAACAAAGAAATATCCTTGATTGTTTTTCTGTTCTTTCAGAATAATATTACCCCATTACACGTAGCTTCAAGATGGGGAAAACCAAATATGGTGACACTTTTACTTGACAACCATGGTATTGCTGATGAGAGAACCAGGGTATGTATTTGAATAAAAATTGAATACTGTATTTAATTAATTTGGTCTGTTGCAGTGTTATCAGAATTGCAAAGCAATATTTGTTCTTTTTTTATACAGGATGGATTAACTCCCCTGCATTGTGCAGCAAGAAGTGGACATGAGAATGTGGTGGATTTGTTGATTGAGAGAGGAGCACCCAAATCTGCTAAAACCAAGGTACTAGTCTAATAAATGTTATAACTCACAATTTGAAATAAAGTTTAGATATACTGTAAGTGTTTTTAAAACCAATGTCCCTGCTCTTTTTCTGCTCAGAATGGACTGACTCCACTGCACATGGCTGCCCAGGGAGATCATGTGGACTGTGCCAGACTTCTGTTGTACCATAGGGCACCTGTTGATGATGTCACTGTGGTAAGTGTGTGTGGAGAGAGAGAGAGAGAGAGAGAGAGAGAGAGAGAGAGAGAGAGAGAGAGAGAGAGAGAGAGATATGGATGGATGGATTGACAGATGGACAGACTGACAGATGGATGGACAGACAGATATAGAGAGATCATATTTGGAAATTCATCTAAGATTTTCTGCTTTTATATGTGATATTCAATAAATATTATTTTTTCACTGATAGGATTATCTAACACCCCTGCATGTGGCTGCTCACTGCGGCAATGTAAAGACAGCCAAGCTTCTATTGGACAGAAAGTGTGATCCAAACTCAAGAGCTCTGGTGAGTAAGACAGGTCATATAAATAATTTGTCAAAGAAAATCATAAGGCAATCAATCAGTTGATAATTGATTCTCTTTTTGTGCTCTTTTATTTGAAGAAATATCTTTCATTCTCTTTTGAGACTGAAATTGTGTATACCCAGTGTATACAAAAATGCAAGACTCTTTGTAAATCCCCCCCCCCCCTAAAAAAAAAAAAAAGATTAGAAAGATAATAAAAATCTGGAGAAATAATAAGTATTTGTTTCTGTGGTTTTAGAATGGTTTCACCCCACTCCACATCGCCTGCAAGAAGAACAGAATCAAGGTTGTAGAACTTCTGCTGAAATACGGAGCAACCATTGAGGCCACCACAGAGGTATGGTTACAAGTCTGAGGTTATAGATGAGTCACCAGTCACATGAATAACTGGTGTGTTTAATTTAGTCTAGTAAGTCTGAGAACAAATGTTAATTAAAAATGACTCAAAGTTTTGACATATTGATGTAATAAACTGTGTGTTTTAATGGAGGGTAATAGGCCATCGGTGTGATAGTACTGGTACTGTACATTTCAGTGTTCCAGCTAATGGATTCTATTGTATTTATTAGACAAAATCACCAAAAAATATTATTACATACCACAATATTTAATTGTCTTAATAAAACTTATCTTAAAGTAATTTCATTAGGTTTACTGGAATCAGTTAAAATGCATGATTGACCTGTAATATGCTGGGTCATTTTGGCAACAGGAATAATCAGAAAACAAGCCTGACCCAGGGATTTATTGAGAACTTTCTGTGTAATATAATAATCAGAATCTGATCATGAACAATGAATTCTATTTTCTTTAAAGTCTGGCCTGACCCCCCTCCACGTTGCCTCCTTCATGGGTCACATGAACATCGTGATCTACCTGATCCAGAACAACGCTAACCCCGACTTCACCACAGTGCGTGGAGAGACCGCCCTCCACCTGGCTGCCCGCGCCAACCAGACGGACATCATCCGCATCCTGCTCAGAAACGGAGCCACAGTGGATGCTAGAGCAAGAGTGAGTATCGCAGTAAAAGGGAGATAACTCTCTTGACAAAAGAAAATGGCAAAACATGAAAATATGGCTAAGGATATACAAAAAGAATTTGAGCTGGTAAATTTGGTCATTTATTGTAAAATGCAATAAAATATTTATAACCAAAAAAAAAAATAACACTAGGGATTTACAATTGGAATTCTGGCCAGTGGAAGTAATGATTGACCAAATCCAAATACTACATTGCACTAATTCTAGTGATAATTTTACAACAGGAGCAACAGACACCCCTTCACATTGCTGCCCGCCTTGGTAATGTTGACAATGTTACCCTGCTGCTACAGCTTGGAGCAGCCCCTGACGCTGTCACCAAAGATCTGTACACTCCGCTGCACATCGCTGCCAAGGAAGGACATGAGGAGGTTGCTTCAGTGTTGCTGGAGCATGGAGCTTCCCACAGCCTTACCACCAAGGTAGAAAAAATATTACAATCACTTGGTTAGATTGAAAATCATTTCAGCTGCATTTAATTGGTGTTTCTCAGATTTATGCTAAGTAATTATTCTTTGAACTTCAACATTTTCAGAAGGGCTTCACTCCTCTTCACATTGCTGCTAAGTATGGCAACATAAAGGTTGCTAGGTTGCTGCTGCAGAAGGACGCCAACCCAGATTGTCAAGGAAAGAATGGTCTGACCCCACTCCATGTTGCCACTCACTACAACCACGTAAATGTGGCACTTCTACTGCTGGACAACAAAGCATCACCACACAGCACTGCCAAGGTAGGCAACCACAGCTCAGAGTTGATCAGGTGTATTTTTTCATGATTGAGTTCTATCTTATTCACTGATTTCTCCTATGTTTTATTTACTTCAGAATGAACTTCATTTCATCATGTGGAATATTGTTTACCTTGGTAAAATGTTTTATTCTCACAGAATGGTTACACCCCACTGCACATCGCTGCTAAGAAAAACCAAATGGACATTGCAACTACCCTGCTAGAATTTGGAGCAAGACCAGATGCAGAATCTAAGGTAAGATAATGTTTTAAAAGAATAACTATTTGTACAATTCTTACAATAATAGATTTGTTTTTGACCAGGGTTGAATACATGTACACTAAAACTGAAATAACATGATACTTGTTTTGTAGAACGGTTTCTCACCCCTGCACTTGGCAGCACAAGAAGGACACACAGACATGGTGTCTCTGCTCTTAGAGCACAAAGCAGATGTCAACTCCAAAGCTCATGTAAGTTGATTAAGAAGTCTCTCATGCTTGGTGGTTTTCATTGGAAAAAGATATTAAAATACCATATATCCTGTAATTTTTAATTATCTAATTTTCGCTTTTTTTTGCGATTATTGAAATTATTGAATTCGCAGCATTTTGTATTCGTTATTATTTTCTACAAGAAAGTTTTTAAATTGCAAAAAATGTCTGACACAAATTAAAAATGCTACACATTTTTCCCATTTTCATAAATTTTGTGACACAAAAAACCCCCCGGATATACGGTAAAACTCATCTCAAACTACAACATAATCCCACCTTGCCCTAATAAACCTAAGTTCATGAAGTAATATGTATATGTACATGTAGTCAAACAAGTGTATTTCTATTGTAGAATGGATTGACCTCTTTGCACCTGTCAGCTCAAGAAGACAAGGTCAATGTCGCAGAAGTTCTGGTGAAATACGGCACAGCGGTTGACCCCCAAACCAAGGCAGGCTACACCCCCCTCCACACCGCTTGTCATTTCGGTCAAATGAACATGGTTCGATTCCTGCTGGAGCATGGTGCTTCTGTCAGTGCCACCACAAAGGTATTATAACAGCTCGTATTGTTTTTATTCATTTCAAAGAAGCTCTACATACTGTAAAATATTACTTTAATACATCAGTTTGAGATGTGAGAAAAGTAACTGTTGCTGTAATAAAGTAATTGGTTGCTTTGTATGTTTAGTTGGGATACACCCCTCTGCATCAAGCCGCTCAACAAGGACATGTACAAGTCATCAACCTACTGCTGAAAAACAAAGCCTCACCTAATGCCGTCACTAATGTAAGTACATGATAGTCCCTCTTCATTCTCAAATTACGGTACTGTATCCAAACATGTGTCTAACAAAGAAACCATGTAAACCTTGAAAAAAAAAAAGATCGAATGAAACTATAAGACTTTCCTTTAAAGTAAAATCTTTAACAAATTTTATAGAGAAATCATCATATCTTAATCATATAATTATAACGTAGCCTTAACTCTAGCTTTTAAGAGACTAAAATTCAATCAAGAAAAGTCTTTGACACAATGTTGTTGCTTTGTAGAATGGACAGACAGCCTTGTCTATTGCCCAGAGACTGGGCTACATCTCTGTAGTGGACACCCTGACCCCTGTCACCGAGGTCTCCGAGACCCTCCCCTCCACCGAGGACAAGATCAAACTCATGTCCCCCGAGATCATGCAGGAAAACCCCATCTCAGACTCGGACGATGAAGGAGGTCAGTATTTTTGTAAACTTGCTCTTCATCATCTTATCTCTTACTTTTCTTGCATCATTGCCATAATTATTAAAGATAACATATATAGAGTTTGTAATTTTGAAAAATGGCAACATTATTAAAAGTTAGACTTGCATGAAAAAAAATATGGATACATGTTGTAATATTTACTTTTTAAGTTTTGCATGACTGCATTGTTTTTGTTTTCAAATTATTATTTTGATTTATCGTTGAATTTCGCAATATACACTATATGAATACGCTGATGATACTTTATGAAACAAGAGTATATATATGGTTATAAATGCATTAGATCCAATTTGTGTCTTTCATAAAAATTGTTAAAGATATCTGTTAGGTTGATAAGGCTTTTTTTTTATATCGATGCATTGTTATGTAGTATTTGTGCTGTTGCGTTAAATAGGGAATAGCAGTGAGAGATTGTCATGGTTGGCTAAATTGATGACCATCGGAAATCAGTCGTGTATGTAAATTTTCTGTCCAATTTATGGACAGTCAGTTGTGCTAAAATCTCAAAACTCTTGAATTTTCATATCATAGAACACTTCCCTTGATTTTTGAATGCATGATAATTATCAAGAGAAATATAAGTAATCAGATTTTTATTAGTAGTTTTTATACATTTTCCCTTTTTCACCAAATCTTTAATTGTTTATGTTAGATTTTAACAGTTTTATTGTAGACTACCGCTATACATCTTTGCATTAACTACTGATCAAACTTCTTAAATACATGGAACAATCGACTTGAAAAGATGAAATCTTTCTCAAAATTGAAAAGTTAAATTTATTCATCTTTGATGAAATGTTCAAACAGTTATTAGAAAAAAGAGAACTCTTTATTCAATATTCAGGAAAAAAATTCAAGAGTTTTTTCACACGATTTCAGGGCTCAGAGAGTGATAGCACTGACATATATCAAGTTTGCTTTTGAGTGACAAGCGTAACGCTGATTTCTTTCCTCACTTCATCTTCTCTGTAGTTTAAGGCAAACAAAACCAATGCATAACATAACAAAAGTCTGTGTTCTCTCACACTGGACAGGGGCCATAACCTAAGAAGGGAGATAACCATGTATTTAACACGTACAATATTTCAGATGTGTCCTCATTCTACTTTCTGTTTCTCTCTATACAGCTGTGTGTTGTACTTTCACTTTACAGGGTCTTCTATGGCCAGTATCAGATGTGAGTGTAAATACACAAATTATGTATTATCAGTGCACGAAGGGCTAACTTTGCTGCTGTGCTTTAGACAGCAGGGCATATGTATTAACATGTATTTCAAACAGGAAATGGTGCCATATATTTTATCAAAGTGCTAGACTCTAAAATAACAGGATGTTTTATATATATCAGGAATATCAGATTAAATAAATCTTTATTTTTCTGCCAAAAAAGTTGATCAGCTTCTAAGTGGTAAGATTTTTTTATATCTAACGTACGTTTCTCCAGACCTTGGTTATAGATTCAAAGTTGAAGAAATAATTTGACCTGCAACTTAAAAAAAAAAACTTCTCTATTTTTTTTCTATGGTGACTAAAGAATCCATTTTTAGGGGTATAATTTGTTACATTGAGATTGTAATTGTTTTGTTTGAATTGGTTAAAGTCTGGTTTGTGGAAGTCCAAACCTGATTACTGTACATGCTCAATACTTATAGAAATTAGAAACGCTTTCTTCCATTTGCCTTATGTGTTGGCTAGTACAACTGGTGTGGTGCAAGTGAGGGGAAAACTGTTTTCATTCGATAACATTGTATTGTTTTAGATATTCGCTCTCGTCCAATGTATAAGAAATTTAAAAAAGGTAAACGTAGATGAAATACAAGAATATTCAATATACATGTATACTGGTATATATATGCAGTATCCAAAAGTATGATTACAGTACCGAATAAACTGCATGTTTATCATCATTTATACAAATTATCACTATTTCATATGTTAAAAAGTTACATTAATACGAACATGCTGATTATAAGTAAAATGTATATAATTGACAAGTATAGTGTACTATGCAATGCTATTTTGCATGTATGGGATACCAAACTACGGAAAGCGTATACAATTTATATCCAGCTGCTTTTATATACATGTAAAGGTCATTAAAGTGTCCAAAAGTAGGGGGAAATTATTGTAATGTTTCAAAGAAACAATGAAAAATTAACTTAAATTTTTGAATTTCTTTTTTTTACTGCTTCTGTGAATACAGGGGATGATTTTCTACCATCTTCTCCCCTGTTCGGAAAACCTCTTACCGAACAGCACGTTTATTTGCCCTTTTATGAGGGCAGCAAAATGCAGTCTCGTAAGTTCAAAAACCACCATAAGTGTTGTTCCTCCGAATATATATTTTTTTGTTGTAATTTGGTGTTGTAACCTTGTTATATTTATTAAGATCAATAGTATTTTTTTTTTGTTTAATTTAATTATCTTCCACTGCATGCAAAAATAAAATTATGATTTGAACTCACTTTTTGCAATTAATTTTGGTTTTGATTTTTAACAGAATTTTGTTATCATTGAAAAATGCATATGTATTTCTTATTGATAAAACACCAAGAATGCAATTATAGAACTTTTGATTTTTCTTTCTTTTATATATAACACCTCCTCCCCCTAATATTTTTCCTGAGTTATCAGTATACTTTCTTAAGCTATTAAGTGAGAGATGTTATTTGGCTTTGAATTTAGATACAGTTGGCAAAGGATAAAAGGAATTCAGAAACATTGAAAACACATTAGAGAATTCAAAATACTACTCTTCGTGATGTTTTTATTTTGTGTGTGCTTTTTGAAAGCTTGATTTTCTAACCTTATTTCGGTCAAGAAGATTGTACTGTAAACGGTGTACTTAATTTTTTTTCATGTAAAAAAAAAAAAAAGCAGGAGAATAAAGAAATGATCATATCTAATACATTGTATGGTTATAGCAACTGATATGTATATTGAAAGATATATGTTTATTTCTCAGCATCATGATTTCAAACTTAATATGAAAATACATATTTCTGATTAAGATCAGTCTAAAACTTATTTAGAGGGGAGATGTATTGAAGAAGTTAGAAATGTTTAATATTCTGTAAATAATTAATCCGTCCTGTGATCTGGTAAAGCTATTCATTTAGATGTTGTTTGGTGTATCTTTGCATGATCAGTAAGCTGTATGTTTCATAACATAGATGATTATTTTAACAGCATGCTATCCCTTATATATATACCCAAAGGGAATCTTTCTACTAGGTATATTGAGATGTCTTCAACCAAAGTTTGGCATCTCTCCCTAGAAATTATCTGTTTGAAGAATCAAATACATGTAATGATTAGATTTTTTTCCCCTTGGAAATGAGTTTAGAAAAAAAGAGAGAGAACAAAAATTGACGTCTAAATATAAAACGGTAAATAAGTGTTGAGGGCTGGCGGTAAATGCTAATTGCTGATGGTTCAGAAGCCAAGATACATAGAGATATTTTGATGTTGGGGGAGATATGAAGAGGGTTTTTCTGTTGGTGTCTTAACGGGAAGGTCAGATCTTCCTTAAATCAGTGATATTAAGCTTTCTCTCTCTCTCTGGAACTGTTAAAGATTGGAGCCTTCGGATTTATCAGTTCCTGTTAACACGTACTTGAAACAATTGATCAGATGTAGGCATTTTAACTCAAACTTCAGTTTTTTGGCCAATTTGTTCTGCCTGAAAAAATTTTTGGGGTGATTTTGAGACTTTTTACGAACTTTTTTGACATGCTCTGTTTTCGTCGTAGCAGAGGTAAGTTTGTAAAGAATTGCATATGAATTAGGAAACAAGATAAATATATGTGATTATTTTTTTTATACAGAGAATTTTTCTTTCATCATTTTAATGGAATTATATAAGTAAATTATCTTTGACAGAACCTGCTAAATGTGAAATGTCTTTATATTGATAGAAAAAATATCTCAATGTTGATTATGATGATAAAATTCTTTAACTTAATTATATATAATTAAATTGCAACTGTAAATGGATATTATTATTTAGCAAGATAAATGGGGTTTTTTTTATGAAGAATATATGCAATTTAATCACTTGGTTTTTCATTCTATGATATATGTATTTTTCTTATCAAATAATAATATAGAAAAAAAAAATATTTTACTTATAGGGGAGGATAGCATTTCCCTCGGGGAGAAAGGAGGAAGCATTTCCCCACTGGATACCTCGTATGAAAAGGTAAAGTGGTGTACATACAGTAACAAACAAAAAATGGTCTATCTTTTTTATGCTTCATGGAAGTAATAAATCTAAAAATAATTTTTAAAATTGAGGTCTACCAAAAAACTATCAGGGGTTGTTGAAAGAAACAAGAGTTATATTTTGTACTGTATATCAATGTTGTATTTTTTTTATTTGTTTACATCATATCTATCAATGATAGCACATGTATATATTCTATTTTATCTCGGCACTTTTATGAAATAAGCATTCTCATACTTTTTTTTGCTGAATTATCTTTAGTTTAATGCAAATGCTGAACTGTGAAAATTGGTTGATCTGACATCATGTTTACTGGTTTATTATTGAAATTCTGACCTAGCTCCAGATAACATAATGGAGTTTATCTTAAATTGAAAGATAAAATTCACAACTAACAACTAAAAACTAAAAACTGAAATTTTTTTTTGTAATGGTATATAGCTGATTCAAAAATAATATCGTTTTACCATTATGATGTCAGCGCAAACAATTTTCACTTATCCAGGTACAGAAACCCTGTACTTTAAATGTTTACGTTGCGAATTTTTCATTTCTTTGCTGTTGTAACGTTTTTTTTGCATTATGTACATCAGGACGTTTCTATGAGAACTGCCTCCGCTGATGCAAGGCCCCGCATCACAAGTGAGATCGGTACCTCCATGCGGTACCCGTCTTACTTGGAACGTGGTCCCGACTACGAGGCAGAGATGCGCTATTTTAGCGGAGATTCTCTGATGTCTCCAAGGGTAGGTTTCATACCATTGAACTAGATGTGTAGATCAAAATTTTATCAGAAGACGAATCACCTGCACAAAATATTTGTTTTATTAGATTTAACAAGGCAATATATAGTCAACGCATGAGAGTTCTTAATTTTTGTTAATTAAGCCAGTGGTAATTAAAAATTTTTGAAGAATGAATGTAGAAAATTGAATTACACATTTAATTAGAAGACGCACATATGATGTGATTGAAAAATGACTCACACTCTGCACAGTCACATGTTTGCATTTGGCCTGAATCTATATTACTCACTGAATTTAGTTAAGAGTAACAATTGAGAAAAAAAAAAACCCACTATGTTCAAATAGTTTAAGAAATCATAGAAAGCATTTTTTCTGTTGTATAAAAAATATGCATAAAAGCTTTTGTTGTTCTTCAACGAAGGACCATATACTTTAATAACTTCAGAAAAACAAAGGTTATATACACAATAATCCCTGTTTTTCATGAGGGTATACCAAATGTTTGATGTTGTCAGACCTAGATGTTGTATATTTGCTTGCATTGTTTTTCTGTGTTTATCAGGATAAAAGCAAAGATAGTGTATTCGGCGGCGATTACTCGACCTTAGATAGGCTCGATACAACGTCCACAAACTCCGAGTCCAAGATTCGAGTTGTTGATGAGCATGGTAGTGAGATCGATTACGATGATGATTTAGATGATAGGATGAAGAAGGTACAAGCATTTGAATGACCAAGACATCATTTCATGATTGTGTCTTTTGTTTGTGGAAAAAAAACCTCAAGTATTAACCAATGCGTTTCTTTACTAATGACCACAGTTACTCTTGTTTTGATGCATTAGAGTTAAAACAAATTATATCAAATAAAATCAAAGCATGAAGTTAAAGAAAAAAAAGATTCACATTGAATTGAGACAATTCTGTTTGATCTGTTTTCCTGAAAGCACTCACAGCATGGAGTTGAGAATGACCAATTTTACTGGGTACATGTACTATAAGTTTATAGATCTCAAAATCGTAAAGGAACTTAATTTATTTTGTTTTTTATTTCTTATTTTGTTTTTTATGAGTGTTTCTTTAATTTTGCTCTGTGTATAGATCTATGTGGTGTGTTGTGCTAGAAATTGTCCAGTACAGACAATGCTTATAGTAATTCTTGTTCATATTTTTTTCTATTCAATTGAAAATGAGTAAAGCTATTGGTATAAAAGAAATAAATCCAAACCAAGAAAACTACCACTTTTGGTTTCAAAAATTCATTTAGAGCATTGTCTGAATGGGATGTACGAAAACTGGTGTTCATGCAAACTAGAATTTTTTTTTAAAAATTGCAATCATAACTTTGCAAGATTGGCTAGTTAATGTCTTGTAGCTCACAAAGTGGCTAGACTAAATGCCAGTTTTCCAGCAGCACTAACTCTTAGCATGTGTGTTTTGACTCTGTGTTTCTCTTTCTGACCTCTTGACCTCTAGAACACGGCAGCCAATCAATTTACCGAGGATTTCTACCTGCGACAATCTGTAAGATACGGGGCTAATACCAGCAAAAGGCCGATTTATCCCAGCTCTGGGTACAAGTCTGTGCCCGAGAGGCCGTCCGAGTCTTACGCAGAGTCTTTTAGCATCGATGGCATAGATTTGAATGATGAGTTCAAATATATGCCCGATGATTCAGTTCCTCAGCAGGTACATTCAAGCAACACGTGGGGTGCTGTGGCTCATATACTTATTCGGAATCTTAGATCTTATTTCAACCTTTGGGATTTTACTTGGCTGATTTTACTAAATGTTTACTAATCTAACATTCACTTTCAAAGTCATTTTAAAAAGTTTAATCAAAACATTTATACAGCATTTCAACATGTTTGGAAAAATCGATATAACAAAACTTGTAATTTGTTTAAAATATTCCAATGTAATCAAATCGTGGTATCATACATACACAAATTCAATGCACATGTATTTTTCTTATTTTTTAACACATATGAATAAAATGTATAGCAGATATTTCATATCATAAGAAATAACATTTTTGCAATACACTAATTTTATTGAAAAAAATTGTAGCCTTTTCTGGATATGATATTGCTTAACAAGGACTAGCTTGCTAAACATTCACTGATGATATTAATTTAAATGCATTAAATGAGTATTACTAACTGAATGTAGTGAATGCAGTTTGAAAAAATATATCTTATATTACCTTTAACCTTGCTTTATTAATTTTTAATAAAGATTATTAAAATATTGACAGTGATTTTAATACAGCATAGAATTAATTATCTATTAGGGCTAAGGCGTAAATACATGTAATGCTTTTAGAATAATCCATGAATTAGGTTAATAACAACTGGCTTGTAGTATAATTATATCAGGAAGATATATATCTTCAAATTTTATTTGGAGCCAGTGATTCGAGATATGTTATAAAGTGTTAATTGTGGACATTTTGGTTTGTGACAGGATTATTGCGAGGCTCAGATCATGACCTCATCTTATGCTGCATACACCCACGCTGCCCCGCCTGAGACACACCTGGGCCCCGGGGTCTCGTCGGCCGACAAACCCCGAGTGGGCTCCTACAGTGGGTCCTCTTTCAGTGCTAGCTTTGACCCTGACAATGTGGCCATCGATCAAACCCCGGCATACTCTGGGTGAGTTGCTGTTTGTTAATGAAAATATAATTATAGAAATCTGTAAAAGAGTGTTGAAAAATTGGATAGATGATTTGATAATGTACAAAATGATTAAAAGAAAATTCTAAGAGGTTGTGTTTAAAAGATAGATAGTTTAGTGATGTAGAAAATTATTATAACAAAGGTTATAGACATCTGTAAAAGATGTGTTTAAAATTTGATTGATAATTAAATACTGTAGATAATGAATGTACTAGTATCCTACCAACACAAGCAGACTACAGATCTCCTATAGTGTTATGTAGCAGTTATCCCCCTTTCATTGTAGTCTGTAACTGGTTCATGATTTTATATGAAAATGAAAATAATTATGACTTAAATAAACATGAATCATGATAAATTTTCAATGACTGAAAATCTTGAATTAAATCCAAGGAATATACATTTATCTTAAATTATGACAGAAATAAAGAAGTTTAATCACTTTTTCATATGATAATTTTATTCAACCAATACATTGAGATTATCTTGCATTTCATGCTACAGACGACTGAAATGGAAAAGGTAATGTGTTTTTTGTGGTGATGTGACATTGCATTCTATTCATATTGCCTTGCTGTATCTCTCACATGTAGTGGTACTTATCAGCAAAACCTGCATACGATCATTGTATATGTACCTACATATAATTCATATTATAAGCATGGTATCTGCATATATCACATTATCATCATTCAATAAATATCAATAATTTATCATGCTAAAAAGTAAAAAAGAAGAATGATGTGTATCTGTTTGAAATTTAATTTTAATGAACATTTTATTTGAGTTGCTGTGACTAATGTTAATTCAAAACAAAATAAGTTTAAAAAATTACATTAAGATTTGATTGAATTTTTTTTTTTTAGACTGTTTAAAAACTTTGATTGTTTTTCAACAAAATATAATGGGGTAATTGCATTCTTGTAAAAGATAAAACAATATGTAAAAACTTCTGAAATGCCGAGAATCAATTTAATTTAATATACAATGTTTTTAGATGATTTTGAAATTATTTTCATTCAAAAAAATAACTTAGTCATTGAATTCCTTTTTTTTTGTAAAGGGGGGGGATGTTTATACACATATTAAACAATCAATCTCCCTTCTCAATTATATAAAAAGCTTTTGCAAAAAAATGAGCTTGTTAAGAGCTTAATTGTTTCGAAGTTAATTGCTCCATGGAACCTTTCATTTGATGCTGCATTTTACCTGCTGCAACAGACCCTTGTCTACCTTGTAAAGTAGCAATTTGGTTCACAAGTATTTTTCCTTGGACATAAGACATCATTCAGTCAGCTACAGATTCTTGTTTGGGCAGTTGTTGGCACATCTATGCCTACAGTCTTAGGTATTGATAGGCTTTTGTTTCCCCCGCTGTTAGCCAGTGTGATGTCACAGAGTTTGATTTATTTGGTGACACTGATTGCTTTGGCTGCATTGGAAGGAAAATCATTATTTGTCTGGAGGTGAAATCCTCAGACTTGCCTCCTAGATGTGGCAAGCTGGGGACCTCCATTAATAGATACGAAAAAGCAATTTGAATCTCTGAGGACACAGGCCTCTCATATCAATAATACAATGTACATTCTTTTATTGATTCTCAAGACATTTTATCACATTCTTCATGTAGTCTTAGTATAATCACCCTGTATTATTTCTATGATATCAGGTATCCAATAACCTAGCTATATTTGATTGCCAAAAATAAAACTGTTCAACTGATTTATGATTATGAATTATGCACAATAATATACGTATTAAAAGATAGAGTTATTTTTGATTATATGAAATTTGTTACATTACTTCCTGAAGTATGCAACACTGTTTTTGTGCACTTTTGTAACCTTTTCCATATATAATGGTCTGGTTTGATTTTTATCTTAACTTTAACTCCTCTGGAATAACATTTATCATGCATCGAAATTTTGGACTGTGCATTACATCATCAGTGAAAGATTTTGAAATTCATACATCATGAGTTGTTCCCCTTTTATATGGGGACTTCAATGATGAGTGTTGGGTGTTAGTTTAAATTCACACCCTGAGATCTCCTTGAAATAATTTATTGACTTACAGAAAATTCCTTGCTTATATCGGCATTACTTTGTTATCTTACAGATAAATTTCAAACTGTAAAGCTGATAATCATTTTCAAAGACAAATTCCTGTGAAATATGAACATTTAAAAAGTCTTTAATGTTGTAAATACCAATTCAGCATTTAGTAGTGGTCTTTATCAATGCTTGAATAATTACTTTCATTGCATGAAATGTTAACAGAGCATTATAGGTTAATGTTTAGCATATGAATGAGGCTAATTGTCTCCTTTTTGGGGACTTTGTGAATGAGCCAGGTTAAAAATAAACGTTGAATGTACTGGTACTTGACAACATGCATTGATAACGGTTCTTGCGAAGTGTATAGAAAGCTAATTTGTAGGGTGTATTTTGATAGTGTGAGGGAAATATCAGGTTGAATTCACCTTCACATTACTGTTATAATCCTGATATTTTCCAATGCGACAACAAAGGTGAGATAATTATTCACCGACAGACACTTGCCATAAATCAGTGAAACTAGCTGTCTCTGGGTTTTTTAAATTGTCAAACACTGATATTGTTGGGGCTTTTTTAAAAATGGGCTGAAACACTGTCATTTTATCGGTGCTTTAGGTTGGCTCAGTGACTCATGGAGGGAAAGATTATGCAGGGTCATCCGGCCATGTAAAAAGTTGTTTCCAGGGCTTATAAATGACATTACATGTTATTATTGTTTGTGAAACATGAGACTGTTTAAGTGCTTCTTGATGGAGAACACAAATGTCTTATAAAATGTGCGGCTCTCCGGAAGTCTAGTTTCCCTTCCCATTTGTATAGGGCTCTGTGTTATAGAGGAATTCCCTGTGTGCTGCTACATAGTGTGTATATAGGAGATAAATATTTAAATTTGGGATAATTACAAGGCATCTTTAATCTTGTGTAGATAGATCAAGGGTGGTGTCCATGCCCCGTGTGTCTTGTGGTCAGTACATGTACAGAAATCCTTGTGATTCAGCCCTGGAGTAATTGAGTGTGGAATTCATTAAGTTAAAACACCCCATGTTGTAGACACTTGAGGAGATCGTTATCAGCTCTGTGTAACACAAGCTTGCATGCAGACAGGGGTGCTGGGTTAGACCACAGACACACACACATGCTTAGCTAGCAGAAGATTGCTAGCTACTACTGCCTCTGCCATCTTGGATGGAATTTGGAATGATGGAGGATTGAAAAGTTGTATTGATTTTTCTGTCAGTGTTATTCAAGGGGAGAAGGTTTTGTGTGTCTATGCTCTGCAGACTAAGCTGCCTGGCTCGAAGGGCTCTATGTTTTGTAGTGGATTACTATGCTCATAATTGAAGAAAAACATAAAAAGCAACAAGTGGTTAACAAAGTTTTTTATTTTTCTTTCGGAGAAATGTCTTTGCTGGGATCTGTTTTTCAATGAGCAGTGTATCAGCACAAGGGATTTAAAACGTGCGATATAGCCTTGAACAGTATCATTTATAAACAACTGCAGTTTAAGGAAACTTATTCTACGACTGTATAACAATGACCCTTACAACCCACAGCTTCCTCATCAGCTTCATGGTGGACGCCAGGGGTGGGGCCATGCGGGGCCGACGCCACTCTGGAATCAGGATCATCATCCCCCCAAATCGGGCCTCTATGCCCACCCGGGTGACATGCAGGCTCATCAAGAAGGACAAGCTCATCCACCCCATCCCCATCGGGGAGGGAGAAGCCCTGGCCGCTCGGATCATTGAGATGGGACCTGTGGCTACAAAGTTTTTGGGGTGAGTAAACTTACATTTTCTTTTTCTTCAGTTGAATCTGTAGAATTTTCTATGTGTTGTGCATGCAAACATTTGCCCCATTGTTTTTCATAGCTTATCAAAGGACATTTAGCCGCACTCCCACCCATCCCCCCCCCCCCCCAAAAAAAAAATAATTAAAAAATTAGAAAAGGAAAAAATAATAATGGATAAATTTTTTAAATGAAATTTGCAGTTTGTATAGGCCTGTTGTGTTTCACTGGCTTGAATTAACTAGTTGTTGAACTGGGAACCTCCTCCTCCCCACCCCCCACCCCCAACTTTTTTTAAGGTTAAAAAAAGAAGATAAATAACCACAGAATGACATTCTGTAATTTCTGTCAACAACATAATGTCAGTCTTGTTTTACATCTGCAGAAAAAAATAATCATAAATGTTATTTCACAAGTGGGATCATGTATGAACATTAGTTTTGCATGTCATCATGCAAACACATGCACACGAAATGCGTACATATGCAACTGGTACAATAAAACTGTTGAGGCTCACACATTTTTATATGGCACCCACAGCTTGAAGTATGGGTGAAATCAAGTTCAAGTAAAGTCATCAATAACAAATTAGTATAAGCATGTCTGTGAACTCAATATTGCGTCTTGTGAGTCTCTTGCTGTCTGGGGGCTTGATAAATGGCTTATTTTGTCAGTAATGGGCATAGGCCATATTGTATGTAAATTGTGTACCTTTGATGTCAAAGTCCATTTTCGAAGGCGTAAATGAAATTTGTGTACAAGTTCTTATTACCACTTGGTCTGATCATATAGATGATGGGTCTTTGAAGGGTATAAACATAGCCCAAGGTGCCAAGCAATAAACTCATGGTATATATGAAATTAGCCTCAATTAAAGGCATGGGATAAGAATCTGTAAATAATTTCAATGCTGTAATCTTTTGAAAGATCAGTTGTTTTGGAGGGGAAAATGTTTGATAGGTGGTCATTATTAGGAAAGGAAATAGGAAATACAGGCCTTCTTGCATTTGAAACCTTTTGATGCATATTTCCTCTCACTTTGAAAAAGTTCTTAAACTCAATTTCATAAATATACTGGAATGTAATCACTTGAAGATAAGCATTGGTGTGAGAATGTATGTTTATATTAAAGTCAAAATTAGACCCGTTATAATCTTTGGAATTTGTTAATATGAGAAATAGCTATGCTGGAAATAATGCTCCTACATGTAAGACCAACATGGGTTATCTAATATTATCAGAGTATGACAGACTGCACACAATCTGGCGCGTATTAGAATAAGAGTTTGTACTCTAGAAACCTCTGTATAAGAAGGAAATGAGTAATGCTGCACATTTCCTGAAGTTTTCTGTGCAAAATCAGCCCAGCCAAGTACATGTCATGTATGATTTGCTGAAAATCTGGAAAATTTTGACAAGAGAATATAATAAGAGCTTTGTTGTGTTTAAAAATTAAAAGTACAATGTTTGGAGAAAGTTATACCACAGAGAAGAAAAATTTTGAAACTAAGGAACTTTGAGTGGGCATTAGTCTTATAGTCATCCATGGGGCTTAGATTTTAACAGACTCAACCTAGGTGTGATATCGAACCACTTTACCTAAAAACCTAGGTGATTTTTTGGGCCACTCTGACCTTGTTGTCAAGTTTTGAAGTGATTGTCAAGCTGTACATAGATTGATGAATGTCTTGTATGGGGGTAGGGTAGGGTGGGGGAATTTTTTTGTTGTGGTTCTTTTTTGGCACCAACTCACCCCTACCCCTTTTCCCACTCCTATCCCCATCCCCCACCCAGAGCTGCACCCCAACCTAATCATAGGGATTTGAATGGATTGACAAAAATATAATGCTAGATGAAAATGAAAAGTTTTACAATGTCTGCAAATAGTTGCATATAATTGATTGAGGTCAATGTTAGATTAACACCCATGTTTCGAATTTGGCTGGAGATGAATATGTCTGGATTCTGGAAACTGGACAGAGTTTGTGTGAACTGATCAATAATGATTACATAATAACTTAGATAGAAGGTGGAATGTCTGAAACTGGATGTGAGATAAGGGGAAATGGTGTTTGGGTAATGATTGAACAGTTGGCAGTGATGCAAGCTATGAGAGGATTTCTGTGTCTGGGCCCCACATCTGGATTGTATTCTGATATTGATGAATCCGTCTGATAATCCAGGGAATTGATGAATAATGCTCAATTACTGTTACAGACATATATACTGATTGATGTAGAGACTTTGAAAGTTTGTTAATGTTTAGATGGACAAAACTAGATGTTGTTTATGAATAAAAATTTTGATGGATGGGGTTGTCAATTTCAGCTGTCACTGTGCAATTGAAATGTGCATTGAAAATTGAACATAAATTTTGACCAGAAAGAGTTAACCAAACCCTAATAAAAATATCTCTATTTTAAAAATCAAACAGAAAGTATTGATTAGAAGGAGTTTTGCACAAGCTCCCAATACAATATTTCTTTTTTCAGTCTTTTTCAAATACATTGTCTTCCCTTTCAAGGAAATTGTACAAGCTTGCAGAGAACTGTAGTATTGTGTTGATGTTGAATTTTAAAATTTTTCATTTTTATTTTAGACGAATTGTCATTGAAATACCACACTTCGCCTCTCTTCGCGGCAAGGAACGTGAAATAAAGATTATGCGCAGTAACAATGGAGACAAATGGGAGGAGCACTCTATTGTAGCCACTGACGATGCAGTGCAGAAAGCCCTGAGTGAGAGCATGGAAGGTAAAGACAGTAGACATTCAATCAACCTAAATGCCATCACGAGAGATGGAATTCAGAATTTGAAAGAGTCACCCATTGGCATTATAGCAGCTGCAGATAGAGAAATAAAAAGACCTTTTAACTTGGAATAAAAATTTGCTATGATTTTATTATCATAATACAATTGCATACATGTACAATAATAAAATAAACTAAAACCTGCATGCATCCACATGTTATGAAAAGTAAAAATGATAAATTTTTCAATCTATAAAAATATTATGATACATTGATGCTAGATTAACATAATATAACTGCATATGTGGAATGGCACTATAATATATGTAATCTATTTCAAACTTCCTTTGAAATGTTGCATACTCTAAAACCTGGCCAGGCCTCATTGGCCTTGCCTGGCCTCACATTTGGCCCAAATTTGTCTGGATGTGGTCAGCTTTTAATTATTTCTCTTGCTTGTTTTTTTTATAGATTTGGATTGGGAAGATGAGCTGGCTGGCAAGAGAGTAACTCGTATCCTGACCGACGACTTCCCGCGCTACTTCGCTCTGGTCACCAAGGTGAGGGAGGAGAAACAAATGGTCGGAGAGGAGGGCCTGATCCTGAGCTCCACAGTAGTACCCCAGGTCCAGGCAGTGTTCCCTAAGGGTGCTGTCAACAAGAGCATCAAAGTCGGCCTGCAGGTTAGTGATCTGCCCTGTCCCCCAACATGCCCAGCTCATGGGGATGATAGAATGTGGTCATCAAACTAATAGTGGATTTTTTTCTATCGCAAATTGTCGTTTAACTTTCAAAGTTAGGAAAGAATAGTTGCTTTATATAAAGTCAATAAATACCAGTTTTTATTTATATTTTGTTGACGTTTAAATTGCAATATAGAAAGAAAGAGAATAGTGAATTATCAAGCCAAGATCTTAGAGTGGATAATGTATACACTGAAAACAAAATAACATGGGTTAGTTTGCTCATTTGTCAAATCTTCAGTGTTTCTTTTCCATAGCCAACCGGGCAGGCCAGGCTAGTCTTTTGGCAAACCGATATTTTCTAACCCTGAATGTAGCACACCCAATTGACTCTGCTTTAGTGTAGTGGTACATGGTGTATTTATATTGTGTATTCATGTGGACTTCATAGGCTGCCGGAAAAATTACAGAAAGAAAACTAACAGAACACACCGCTTTATCTTTTTCAAAATTGCTATCATCCAGCAACTATGTTGCTGGTGAAATCCATGAAAAGTTTTAATTATTTTTTGAAAACATGAGGAAGTTTAGAAGCTAGTGAAGTTGCGTGTTGACAGGTCCGAAGGATGTAACAAATTTGAGAAAAGAACTAATATTCTCATCCTGTCAAAAAATAGGTTCAGCCAATTTCCCCAGACCTGGTGTCCAAGCTGCTTGGAAACCGTGTGGCAGTTAGCCCCATTGTGACCTTGGAACCACGACGCCGGCGGTTCCACACTGCCATCACAGTGACCATCCCGGTTCCGAAGGCGGCCCAGAAAGGCATGATCAACCAGTATGAAAAGGAGGCTCCCACTCTCAGGGTCATGTACAGCATAGCTGGTAAGTGCATTCTGAAATACAGATGGTGTATAAATATTTTTTTTTTATTCCAGATTTAACTTATTAGAATTCTTTGTGTTGGCAAAGACTGTAAATACATGTATTTTTAAGAGAAAAACTCAGTTATCTTTACAGAATGATAATATGTTACATAGGATAATTGTTTTTCCAAAGTATTTTCTTGTATTATCAAATCCCTGCATGATGTATAATAATTTGCCTGCTTTTCATGGTATTTCTTGAGGGGGAAAAATTTACTGTACTACAAATGCTTTATCACAGGAGTGACACCATTTTGCATTACCACACAGATTGTACAAGCAATGGTTGTGAAAATATAAGCTTATTCAAAAAAGTCTTGCTGTTGATAAGGCATAGACTACCTTTGTCGTATTTCTGTACAATGTAAGATGTTCAATCGCCTGACCTTTGTCTTTCTTTCTGCTTACAAACTCTCTAGCTTCCAACAATGCCCTGCGAGGTAAATCTCAATACATACTATTGCCATGTGCCTTTTTTATAGTAGCACTTCTATATTATTTGCCAAAAAATACCTTGCCATGGTATGAAAATTGTACACTTTAATTAATTAACTAATGTCGTACTAGTCCTTATTCATGAAAGTTTGAACCATATTATATTTTTGTTCTTTATTTGATGAGAAGTTGATAATCTTAATTTTAATCAAATTTTCTTCATCATTGGCACTATCTACCTCGAATACACCCCCCCTGGTTATGGACCATTTAAAAAGCCCAACCCCATTATAAGAATCATCTTTAAACATACTTTTTTCCAGATATGTTCTTCATGAATTTTATTTATCTTGCCATACAAGTCATTATTTTATGTTTAGTTTGAATGCATACTGTGGAATCTTTAAAAATTTGTGGGAATCAATTTTCACGGCTTGTCCACTTTTCAGTGGTTCATTATAGTGGATTTGCTAGTACATTGTACAGGAATGCACATGGTATAAAGACTTGGGTTAATGATAATTAGAAGATGAGTGATTACATCTACAAATGCCAAAAAAAAAATTGAGGCACCATGATTTTTGATGATTCCACAGCATTTCATTTCATTGTTGTGAGCAACATTAGCTTTCACCTCTTGAAAGCTTTATCTGAAATGCTTGCTGTATAACATTTTCTTTATCAGTGGGCAGATGCTTTTTCAGTTTGATGTGAATAATTGCAGATTGTGATGAACTTTAAACACTGCATTTACTTAATGGTAGAGATGTAAAGCTAGCTAGCTTATGTGAAATTGATAAGAAGTTGGAAATGTATATTTTGTGCAGAGACCAAGAAATAATTATAGTTTGAATTGTAAATGTATAGTACATGAATGAGCATGATTATACTATCAATGTCTAAGAATGTGTTTTTAATACTCATAAGCTGCATTAAATAAGGAAAGAAAGGAGAAATCTGCAAGTAATGGACTATTTGTAGCAACCTCTAATGAAAGAAAACTTTCTGTCGTGTTTAAAGCATGTCTTTCAAACATAAAACAAATGCACTTTCTGATGGAAATTCTTTTTTTAAACACATGATGTGCTTTCCATCTTGCTCTTAGTACCAGATTTATCCTGAGTTATCTGCCCTTGACATTATTTAAAGAGAAATGAAATTGCATTTTGATTACTAGTATAGTAATTCCTGAACCTGAAATTTACTAAGATATTCATGGTTTTCTATAATATCTTTAAGGAAATGTTAAATATGATATATATAGTACAAATATCCCATGTTTTAATGGAAATGATATTTATTTTCAAAATCCTTTGAAATATTGTAATGTACATGTTTAGGAACTGGTACTTTGAGCACTGGACAGCATCAACACAAAACTATGGTGTTCTGTTGGTGAATAAACACTAATATACAATCACATCATTTTCAGAATTTGAAAACCTAGCTATGATCTATTGCTCGGCTAAAATTTCAATGAACAATTAATATGGTATATATTAATAACCAAATCTATTCACACGTTTGATTTCCATGACTGATTTTGAACAGTATATCACTTGTTTATATGTGTGTAGAAGTAGAGGTTTTGTTGCATTGTGGGAGTTAATAACTTTGTGGGACAACTTCTCATATTCTTTTATCACTGGACTGTGAACAGTTATTTCCCATTAATAACCCAATGTGTTTAAAGAAGTGATAGTGTTGGACCAAGGAATACAATCCAATAAGTTGTTACTTTATAAATATTAAAACTGACTGTTGTTGGTATTATCAAATCTTGACTCCTCAAACATTATAATGCCAGTGCTAAGTTATTGTTGTTTTAAAACTTTTGGAAAAATAAAAAAAGATTAATTCATACAACCGTACAATCTTGCAGTCTTGATGGCATAGTTTTCAATATTTAAGGAAGGGAATCCAATGCACGATCTGTACTTTTGATGTTAAAATACAATCATAGAACATGCAAGAAATGAACTTGTCAAGAGCAAAATTGGGTGCCAATATCTGGGTATGATACAAGTTCAATTAATTTGTTCTGTGGAAGAAAAACTAATGACCAGGATTAAGTTTGAAAATTACCGGTAAAGGAAGGTGATTCCATCTAGTATATGTGTTTACATGAGTAGAAGGAACTGAGTTAGGTGTCAAATTTGTTTCTTGTTTCTCTTTTTAGCAGCTTCCAAAACAAGTTTTAAAATAGGCTGATCTCTGTGAGATTTGATTGATGCACAGATCTAAAATTGATACTGTCTTGCACTCCAGTGAAATGTCTGTACACAAGTAATGTGTTTGTGTGTAGTGTAGTGACTGACACATAGGTTATCTCCCCTTTTTAATCTTCTTCCTTTTTTCAAATACTGTAGAATAAACCAGTTAGCTCAGTAGCTGTGATGTGAAACTGATTTTATATACAAATATTAATTAACAAACTAGACCTACAGTAATCTTGAGTTGAAAATTTAGAAACCATATATTTTGCCTTACAAGTAACACAGCTAGATAGGATAGATGTAGAAGAAAAGTAAACCATCTTCTCTCTCCACAGTATATCCTAGCTTATTTATATATGAGGTTCTGTATTCATTTTGTTTATTTCTGGTGATTGTACTTTCAGAGGGAACAAACCCCGCTCTTTGGGACGACTTGACCGATCAGACCCAGCTGACCTTCATAGACGACTGTGTCTCCTTCAACACTAATGTGTCTGGAAGGTGAGTGGACAGGGTCAAAGTTCATCTTGAATAATCAGTAATATATTCAGTTTTACGAAGGTGTCCAGATAAGTGAGAATTTAAATTAAATTAAACTGTTTCCTGTGTAAAAATCAAACAATTTCTACATACCAGTTATGAATGCTATTACATATATCATTTAATTCATGTATAAATATTTTTTGCCTTGTTTGTAGATTCATGTTGATGGACTGCCAGAATGTTGCTGATGCTTGCCGATTTGCTACTGAGCTCTACCGTGAGGCTATTGTTGTTCCGTACATGGCACGTTTCGTAGTGTTTGCTAAGCGCACTGGAGAAGAAGAGGGAAAACTCCGCATGTTCTGTATGACAGACGACCGCATTGATAAAACCCTCGAGAAGCAGGAAAATTTCAGGGAGGTGGCTAGAAGTCGAGATGTAGAGGTAAGAAAACTTATATTGAGAGGGCTTATTGGTAATTATTATTTTGCTAATATTTTTAACAAAAAGTTTGACACACACTGTTGGTAAGAGATTCATCTTTAATAAAGGATTACTTAGCCTTGAACAATCTACTTAGCAGGAAATTCTGAAAAGTGTAAAGAATTTCTTGCTCTGTAGATTAGTGAAAAGAAATGAGAAAGTGCAGATGTAAAAGTTTTTGACATTTTTTTTAATGTCAACTGATCTACATTGCAGGTGCTTGAAGGAAGACCGCAGTATGTAGAAATGGCTGGCAATCTCATACCAATAACAAAATCTGGTGACCAGCTCTACATCAGCTTTAAAGCTTTTCGAGAGAACCGACTCCCGTGCCTGGTCAAGATTCGAGACCGAGACCAGGAGCCTGCCGCTCGAGTGGCATTCATGAAGGAACCTAAAGTTGTCCGTGGCGAGCTGCCCCAGACTCCCATCTGTAACCTCAACATCAGCCTACCAGACATGTCCACTGTAAGACTCTCATTTACTTTGAGTTACATCTATTCGTAAAGATGAAATTTCAGGTATTAACGGCATGAGGTGCATTTGATATGCACTAATATTTGGTGCTGGTATGGTAAATTTTTGAAGAATCTTACTTTTTATTCATTGTTTTATCCTCTTTTAGTCATCCTCCATGGAAATGGATCCAGAGGCAGCATTAGAACTCAAAAAACGATCTTCCCTACTTAGAGAACATGGTATCGGTAAGTCAGTAATATGAAGGCCATGGTATTGGTAAGTCAATAATATGAAGGCCATCATCTTTAATGTATGTTACCATACTTAAATTTATATACATTGTCAGTAATTCATTTTACATTATACTGAATCAGTCATGATTCTTGACAACTGTTCTATCTAATTATGATATTAACAAAAATTGCTATAACTGTTCTTTATCTATCAAAACAGTTGTAGAGGATACTATTAGCAAAGCTAAGATCAATCTTTCGGAAGTTGCGGATACATTGAAGGGAGACTGGGTAATACTTGCCACGCAGCTTGACATATCTGGAGACGAGATCCACAAGATCAACGGTGACTACAGGACAGTGAATGATCAAGCCCTGGCCATGCTCTCCTTGTGGAAGGAGAAGAAAGGAGACCAAGCCACAGGTCAGTGAGTGGAAAGGTCAAGGGCTTTATTTACAAAGGTCATTGTATCAAAAAAGATGCAAGACAATGTACACAGATTTTAAGTTAAACTTTATTGTTTACAAAGGTTACATACTTTTGGATTCAAGTGTTACAATAACTGAACTCAAATGTTATAGTTCAGTGTGTACAAAGGTCCAAAATTCAAAGGCCAGAGTATTCAAAAGGACAACATGATTGTATTCAAATCAACAATTCTATTGTAAACATATTCTGTGTTTATACTTAAGCTCATTTATTCTTATTGGTTGTTAGATACTTTATATCTTTAAAACTTTATTATAATGGTCATGTATTATGGAAAAACATCAAATCTATGCATTTAATTTTGCAGGCAACGAGCTAGAAAGAGCATTGAAAAGCATAAAGAGAGAAGATGTTGTACAGAAGTGTATGTACAATGTAGAGGACATCCACGTGGATCAGGTGGAATTGGCAGCAGCTAAAGTAGCTATGGATCAGTCCGGTAAATAAACATGTGGCTTTTAATTTGAATTGTCTGATTATCATTATTAATATTAAATTAGTATGTTAGTCAACAATTGAAAAAAATCTGAGAGTGTCTGAAATAGTTAGTTCAAAGGTCTGAGTCAATATTGAAACAGCCATTAATTGTCAGTAATTGCATGTGACAGAGATATGATATAAGTTTAACTAACACATAGGACCAAGATTTAAGTTGATCAATTTCAAGATTTCTCAATTATCCAAAGTAATCTTTTTAGTGGATGTTGATATGCAAGCTATTGCATTTTGAGCAATATTGGCAGATTTGAAATCCACTTATGAGAAAGAAATTAAAAAAAATTGCCAAACATTTTCTTTAGTGTTGCTTGTCTCTGCAAGTCTGGGACGTTGGCCTTTCTTTGTATTTTATTTATTACTAGAATTTCAAAATGAAATATTTTTGCAGGTTTCGACACATTTGCCGAGGAGATAGGAGCAACGCAGGACTCAATGAAGCGTAACATGTCACTGGATGTTCAGTTCGATGAACAAGAAGTCCAGAAGGTAACTCTTTAAGATAGATGCTATTTTAATTAATACAATTTCTTTAGTTACTTGTAAATTTTCCTGTAGATAGTCTGACTTATTATAACAATTTCAAGTTTTAAAAGTTTTATTTGGTTTTTTTTTTTTTTTGTAACAAAAGGAAATGAAAAGTGTAGATGTTTAGATTTCTTTCTGTAGACCCATAATCTTTGTTGTCTATTTCCGGCCAAACTTAAGTTTGCTTAAACTTCCAGCTTTCAGATTCTGAGGTGAGACTTTAGATAGAGATGAATAATAATTGGTGCAATATGTGATTCACTTTTATCAAAGTTTACTTACCCCTGCTTTTAGAGTGGACTTAGTAGTGTTTACTAGCTGACACTTAATAAGTTTTTTGGTGTTTTTTTTATCTATATATACTTTATTATGGATAAAAGTTTGCTTATTTTATAAATCAAACCTTGAAAAAAATGAGTAAAATTGCAGACTGAAATGTACAAGTTAGTTCCCTTTGTCTACAGTTCTTTCCCTTGGTTGGAAATCTTCTGTGTTTGAAAACCACAATTTATCTATTATAGTGAAATCTTCAGCATGAGTTTGAATTGTTTCAGAGGATTTAAGACATGTCTGACATGCTACAAGGTCTCTTTCATACAAATGTTTCTTAAAAAAACTAAACATTTTAAATAAGTTCAGTGATTCTTTACAATTTTTAATCATTTTTGTTGATGTTTATTTAGGAATCAGAGTCTGTTGGTGATTCTCCTGCAAGTGCCCCTCAGGCATATGAAGAAGGTAAGGCTTATACATTTCTGCTTTATTTTCTCATTAGCCCCTAAAAGTTTTAAAGAAAGTAGGGGATGTCAGTACATGCAGATGCTTCCAGCTTTTGTAAAAAAAAAAAGAATACAAAAAAGAACAAGACGTGTATATATTTATATATGTTCTTTGTAGTACAGTACCATTCAATATATGCAATATATTGATATGACATGAGGCTTTCTTCGTAGAGCTTTTGATGTTTGCCTGAGAAATTTGACATTTATAGCCACCACAGATTTGGGTTTTTTAACTTTGCATAGGAATTATCAAGGTTCAATAACTTAATTTTAAAAATGCACAAATGTGCAGATGAAATGCTGTTCACATGCATAATGTTCCTGGATGGAAATAAATCTAGAATCATTCATAAAATATTTTAAGATACTTTTTTATAGTCTGAAACTTAACAATGTCAATGAATTATGCACATGCAGTTGCCAAAATACTTAAATTGGCAATATCTGACTTTATCATGGAAAGGATGATGCAATTTTTTTCACACAACAACTCCCAATTTAGTTGCATTTGATGTATATGAAGGGATCTCAATTTGATCTTCATCATTTATACTGACCTTATCAAGTGTCATAAATGAAAATAAGAACAAGTCAAGTTCTTATAATGTTGCACCTATTTAGGATACATATTGCATTTCAGTATTTCAGAAGTGTATGAATCGAGGAAAACTTTTATATATATATATATATAATTTAAAAGTAACTATGGAAAAAATACTTTTTTTGCACCTTTATATATATATATATACCTGTAAACTTTTTTTTTCTATTGTTATAACAGACTGACTATTATTTTTGGCTGCCAACCAGCTGCTTTAGATATGGTGCACAGTGATTATGTATATATACATGTGTCCCTGCTTATGATTATTTAGTGTACAGGACTCTGCTTGTTTCCGCTATAGATACAGCTCAGTCTCCCTTTAAAGATGACATGCTGATCCCCGAGATCAGTGAACGCAGGGCTCTGGCTAAGGAACCTGAATTGCCAGAGAAAACCAAAGACGATTTCTTCGATTTAATTGACAAATTGGATAAATACAATGAGTTTAAGGAGAGACAAGAGAGACCTGAGCGCAGTGCAGGTACAAGATGGCACTGGCTTGTAGCCCCGAATGTTGTGTATCTCCTCTTATGTTACCTATACGCTAACAGTTTATTTTTTGGACTAACTGTTCTGTGACTCACTGCATCCCTGTTATGACCTGTATATGATATACATTTTCACTCATCCGTCTCGAGCAGACTTGGATTTGTAATGATCAGCCCTCTATGCATTTGGTTTGTGGCATTTTATTTCAGCATATTTCACAAAATATGTCATAATGCATTAATCCTCATAATGTCTATGAATGTAATGATGAAGAATATAACAAGTTTAAAAATTGACCTCCTTTATTCATAATTTCTCAGATATCATTTTTCCACAATAACAACATGTACATATTAACAGCATGAATCATGATGAAATGGGGATAAATATTGTCAGTGAATGCATGTGGATGTGCAAGCTTACTGTTAATTGTGTTTTTATCATTTAAGAAGTCGAAGTAGATGCATTAATAATTCATGAATTTTTATTCATCATTTTGTCACCTTTTATCATGAAATTTATTGGGCATATTTTAATTAGATCATTCATATCCACATTTCATATAAATTATCCAATTTTAACAATTCCTATGTTAACTTACCATAGCTATTTGTAAGAAACATGATAACATTTCGAATGTGATTTATGTGTACTTTATATATAGAGTTAAATGATAGTATTCAAATCTATAAACGAAATTAAGTAAAGTTTATTTCAATCGTAGATAAAAAAGTTTTCAATCTAATATTACATTTATAAAGAAAGTATGAATGACCACTCTAAACGTTACCCGATCTGATATATATGATGTGTATTAAATAAATGGAATTATGAACGTAGATACCGGGGGTATGGAAGATTCACAAACAATAACTGAGGAAGAACTGACCTCCACCAAGCAAGACCGACCTAAATCAGACGAGATCATTGCAAAAGTGGAAGAACTGGGTCAAAACATGGCCCCCGCCCGAGCCCAGGAGCCCACAGAAGGTACATGAGGCTGCATGTATCTCGCTGTTGTACTCGCCTTGTGCATGATCTCTCCTGGTGATTTTGGTGCATCTGGGAAATTTCTCTTGGTCTTTCTGTACTTATATATTCAGGTTATGGACTTGTAAATCCTTGCCAATGGTCAACGCTACAAAAATTGGTCAAATTTAAGCCTCTTTTGATACAGAGAGTTGATATGAATTTACTACATCTATATTCAATTTTTATTTTGAGACCAAAAAAAAACCCCCAAAACATTTAACATCTTTAAATCCGCAAACAGTTTTTCACAGTACTACTAAACAGTATAAAATAACTAATTTGACCTTAATGTTGAAATATGCTCTGTTTATTCTGTAGATTTTCAAACTGATATAAATTTATATAACATGATACTTTACCAAAGTCAATAAAAATTGGCTTATCAAAATTGTAGTTCTGTATTGACAGAAGGTGCTAAAAATTTCAGATGTGTGTTTATTTTTTAAGAACATTGGCAAGGACATTTATTTTTACTATTCACCACTTTTTTCCAGCATATGACACTGTTTGTTTTTTTATAATCTTTGAGAGAAATCACTTAGCATGGGTTTATAAGCTCTTTTTTTCATCTATAAAAAACGAATACAGTGCCTGAAAAATCACTAAAACTGATTTGCACATATCCATTATTGTAGTATATTAGAGTTGCCCGTACAGATCTGGTGCAGGGTTAATAACATAGGATCAGACAACATATAGGGCCTTATATTTTTTTCTTCTCCTTGATGGGTTTCTATGTTATAATGTATGTACAATGTACGATGCTATGACATTTCCATACTATGCAAATATGGTGAACAACTAAATGGAGTTTAACTATCATTGCCCCAACACTCCGCTCTAACCTACCGGTAAATGTTGTGTTGTATTCTACGTACAGTGTATTCTTTTTAAACGGGAATATCAGTTACTGAGACAGAATGTACTGTTTACGCAGTCTTTATCATCACATAGTGCTTTCAGCATAGCGATTTATCACAGTCATGTAGTTTAGTCTATAAACATTATGGATACATTGCACACCATCATGAAATGGGAAATTTGTGAAAATCTTCTTAATTTTATATATATTGGTGGTTTATATTAGGATTTAGTATTTGAAATACATATACAGTCAAACTTCGTTATCTCGAACTAGATGGGACTATTTAAAATCTTCGAGATATCTGAGTATTCGAGATATCGAGGTTAAAATACTTAAAAAATAAGGGGTTGGGACTTACAAATCACTTCGACATAACCATTGTATTTGAGATATCAGCGTTTGAGATATTGAAGTTCAACTGTACTAATTGATGACAGCAAATGTTATGCATATGTCCAACATTGAATGTTTACAGATGATGAAGGGACAAAAACACCACCCCCTAGTCCTGTAGAGGGAGATTTTGTATCAGGTACTATGATGTGTCAGTTACGCTAATGTGTCTGCCAAGTCTTCCTGCACCCAGCATGTCAATCGCAGAGTTGATTGATGCTCCAGCTTGAAAAAGCTGAAATGACCATTTTGAAAATTAATTCAATTTACCTGTTAGTAAAAATTTAACTTGAAACTGTTTTTAAAAAAAAGGAAAGAAAATACTCAGATTGCAAAACATTTTGGCTATCTGTTTAATATGAATAACTATCATAATATACCTGAATAATTAATAAAATTACCCAGTAAATGTTACAAACAGGGTTGTTTTATAGCAGATATTATTTTAAACAAGTTCAAGGAACGAAAAATTTAAAATACCAAAGGATGTACTAGCTTGGCTATAAATGAGGAAGGTTGGGGGAATATTTGCAAATTTCAAAATTCTATACATGAGGATATGCTGGTGCAGCAGAGAGGCAGACACTGGGATTCTGTTGTGATTCTGTTATTTACATACTCCTAGACTCAGCACCACAATGCCAAGTTCTGTTATTGGTTATTAATGTAGATTTAGTGGATTAACAATTTATATTCATGTACTCACAATTTTATATACAGTATTCAATAATCAACATATTCAAACTAACTTTCTGTTTCATACTCAATATTGATTAACCTTTTTACATATATATATCTTAATAATAAACACTTTTAACAATTAAAAAATGCCCAAATTAAATAATTTTTAGAATGGATGATCATTTGATTAGTAAATTGATTAGGCTAGATGCATTGTGTAGGTGAAATGAAGAAATCAAACGTTGGTTTTTGTGACAGTGTGGGCTTAATCATGTATCTTGCTTAGTGTGGTGATGATTTTAATTTTTTTTCAAGATTTATACCATCTTGCATTGAAAAGTACTTGTATATAAAGAATGAAATGAATCCTTTCCTTAATAAGCATTTTGATACCTTGTGAATGCTTTTTAGTATAAATAGATCTACCGGTATTTGTTTGCCAGAGCATCCATTGATTGAAGCTTTATGTCAGTTATGTGCCTTGGTATCTATTTGATTTGCATCTCCATTCATTTTCATGTTAAGCAGTGACTAGAGTGCTCTTTGTAAAATACTTTGATGTAGTTTGATCCTGTTATTAAGAAATGAAAGGTCACTTTTAGTAAGTCTTATAGTACCTAGTTGACAGCTTTCTGGAGAACTTAATGGACAATGTGTTAGGAAAAAAAAATTGTGTATTGATGATTAAATCTTTTGAAACTGTTTTTGCTAAGGACAAAATGTTGATTTCATGAATTTCACCCCCATGATTATATTAGATATGTATCATGTGTTAGATAGTTAGGATATTGAGCTCTTTTGATAATTTGGGCTTTTTTATAGTTGAATTTGGCTTTTAAGCTTATAAAAGTTTTTTTTGCACAAGTCAATGCAAATTAAAGAAAGAAACTTAATCTTAAAAAGTGTGAATAAAAAAATTATTTAATACTCAAAATTAGAACAAGAAAAACTGGCTCATGAGATTGAAGATGCAGTTGAACAATCAGTTCAAGAGGAAGCTGAGAAGGAGGAGGAGGAGGAGGAAGAAGAGAAGGAAGAAACGATTATAGAGGAGACCTTCCAGGAGTCGGATGATGGTGTAACATGGAGAACCATTCGTAAAACCACCATCATCACTCCTGAAGGTCAAACTGAGAAATTTGAAGTTTTAGGAGGTATTCCACTTGATATTGTGGAGGCTTTCAGTTTGTATTTTTTATAGCAGAGTTTCATCCCCAGCACAAATTGGTGGAAACTGCTTCAGTTCTCCTCCTTGCAAGCTTTGATCGAATGTTGTCTTTTTTAGTTGCCAAATATATTGGACTAACTTCTGGTTTTTATTTTGGTTGAGAAAGGATAAGGATATTTTTCTTTCTCTTATTATGATCTCTTCTTTTCTTGCACTTATATTGGTGCAATATTTAGACCTAAAATCTGTTTTTGATTTTCAATTATCTTGAGGATTTGGGCATTTTCAATCTTCACATACTCATCTGTACCTTCCATCTTACTGTTATATGTAAAAAAAATGTTGCATGCTTATAATTATTGTATTTAAATATATAATCAATCTTATTTTATTATTATACTATGAAGCTCATGAGAATTGAAATAGTGTTTCAAAACCATAATTTTGTAATTACAAGTACCACTAATCTTAAATAAATCTAATAATACATTATATAAACATCTGTATGTGGGTATACATAAAGGTAGTATTTGTTTTCTCACAGAATGTTTTAACATTGTAGCATTGTTTACAGTTTTTACATTGTTTACATTACTATATTCATTAATTGAAAAATTTGGCCAAGTGAAGCCATATCATTGAATTGTTTGTACAACTTGATGTTTATCATTCAAATACTTTTAATTTTATTTCTATTACTTTATCAGAGGAAGTGAGAGCCCAGCAAGCAGCTGTTGACGAATTGGCAGCCAGACTGTCCAGTGCAGAAGAACCCACAGCAGTACACCCTGGGGAAACGGGTGTGTAAATTGTCATTGTATTGTGGTTGCAGATGACACCATTTTTTGTCAATGCATAGACAACCAAATTGATTGCAATCTTGTCAAAGTCTGAAAAGGAATTGCTGCCATTTCAAATTCAGACATTCTTCCATTAAGTTTTTATTCATAGAATTAATTCTTAAAACTGTGCAAAATTGGATTGTTTAACATGTTCTCTGATGATTTTGCATGCTACAGGAGACTGACCTTTATATATAAAACTGCAGGCATACTTAATAATCATTTTAAAAGAGAAACGAATTTGAAATGGTACTTTTCAAAATTTAATCTATATTTTAAATGTTAAGATATTTCAAATGCTGAGGAAATTGTTTTGGATTATTCATACTCAGGAAAAATAAGGGGAAATAACAATTTCATTTGAAGTGTAAGTCCAACATTTTAAATGTTATTAAAGAAATATAGAATATAGTACAAGACATTAGGAAACTATTAATTGTATTTTTGTTAGTAATATAGTATACATGTATGTATAACTAGCGGAAATAGAATTTTGATGCCATAGTTAATTTGAAATAGCTTGCTAGTTTACTGTGTGCTTAAGAAGCCATCAATTGAAACATTTGAAATATCTTCCTTCCATGAACAAAAACTTTGTATCTAGACATTTATATAGTGAGTGATGAATAATGTCTGTAGTACAAATCATTACTAATAGATAATTTTTCAGCCAGGGAAGTTGATGTATGCTTCCAGACATGCTCTTTTAGTATATATAGCACTTTACTGCAGGTTTCAACTCAAGTTTCAACCTTCAGCAGTTGAATTTTTGGCAATCAAACTTTCAGGAATCTCAAAATATTTTATTTATTGTTGAATTTATAAAGGAGACTTTTAATAAATATTGTTAATTTTAATATTATTGCTACTCATGTATGTGCAGCTACAATTTTACATACATTTAGATATTTATATACGTATCTTATGCATATTATTTAAATGCTTGAAGGTTGTAGAAGTTGAAAACTGGAACTTTACTTGTTATATCTATATTTAAAATATTGTTCAGATATATGGAAACATGAATAACTATATATGCATGCTTTACAAATTCATACTTTGCTATTCTGCTTCCTTTTGGAGAATTCATTTTATTTTTTATTTCAATTTGTGTTCACCATCTTTGTCAGAAATGCTTAATTGCACTAATGTTGTGATGCAATAAACTTTGGATTAAGTATTCAATAAAAAGAAGAGCTTGGTTATTTTGACTTCCTTTGTTTTCGAGTTGTCTGCCTCACCATGGTTGACAAGATATTGCTCAAAGAGTTGAAAAAATGGAGATATTGGGAATATTTTGAATTGACAAACATTGGAAGTTTGTCCAAATGCTGGCGAAATCACAAGATACGAGTTGTGTGTAGAGGAGTTCTAGATCTTAGATTTAACAAGGCCACATGCACATCACAACACACTAACACAATCACAAAATAAAAACGGATACAATTTTTCTGTTCTATGTACACTATTAGATTTAAATAATTTTGTTTGTTTTTCTTTCTGCTGCACTTGTAACTATGCTATTTGTTAAATTACATTTTTTTTTAGTTTGAAGAAATATATATGTATATGCAGTTATGTTTGGGGTTATTGTGAAAATTGGAAAGAGTTTGGAAATTTGTCATGCATGGTCCTTGGCCTTATTCTAACAACTGGAACACTATGTATCTGATATAACCATTGTTGTTGCTTGGAATCATACGAAAACTATTACACAATATACTTTCTTTAAAGCTTCAGACTCCCATTTTTAATTAAAAAATAAGATTAAAATAAAATGCACTATATTAAAATGATTTTATAAAGTGTTAGATACTTCTTTTTTGATTGTTTTTCTTATTCAGTTATACTTATCCCTTTAAATCTATTTTGTGAAATTACTTGCATTTCACTGTAGAATGTTTTCCAAAAAGAAAATATAAATTAGTTTGATGACATTCATTCCCATCCAAAAATCTGTGATTTCTCCAGCCTGAAAATGTCGTAACATTTCAGTAAACTTTTGAGAGCAAAATTTTGTCAATTGCTGTGCTCTTTCTTATTCACTTTTTTGTTTTAAACATTTATTTTTTAAATTTTGCATGCTGCTAGGTTTGTTTTCCTGGGTTTTGTTTTTTCTTTTTTTTTAAATTTAGTTTTCTTGCACTCTATCATCTAGGCTCTTTATTTCTGTCTCAAAATCAAATAAACATTGATCACTTGATACTTTTAATGTCAAATATCAGTGTATATCTATGTAAAGGATAGAAAACTTGACAATCAACCTATATTCTCTTAAATTCATAAACACTTGTAATTGAATCGTCGACTTAGGCATGGCATCTGTTTTCTTTTTGTATATTCATATAAAATTTCATCTTTGGTCAGTATGACCCATATATTAATAACTATCTACTAAATAAAACGCTTGTTGCACCTAGATTGAGAGTCCTAGATATTTCCAAACCAGCTACCTTCATGCTAATTATATTGATATAGCCATAAAACATATTGCCATAAAACAGTACCTAAGCTAGTCCCATAATGCAATTCCAACCTTTACTAATACCTGGTCATTTGTTTCCATTGAGCTACATACATGTATGTATATCAACAAACAATAGTATATATACTTACCTGGTCATATGTTTTCATTGAGCTCCCTGTGTTTATCAACAAGCAATAGCATATATACTCAGTTGATCACTAACTGCGTGTTGGGTGCTGTTCCAAGCTACTGCAGAGTGTGTATGGCTTCTAACTCGGCTGAATAACATCCATGTTATACCTGACCTTAACCGTTTCATTGTCCAATGTTATATGTTGTTGCTCCTTCAATTTTCAGACACAATCGAAGAGGTTGTCGATTCTCAGAAAGTGCAGACTGTCGAGTCTGCTGCAAGGCAAACTGCAGTGGTGGTCGGAGAAACTGATGTTGACACTGGTTTGCCATATTTTGCAAATCAAAAGGAACCCGATATGGAAAAACTGGTGGAAAGTTTGAAAACCGATCTTTATGAGAAGGAAAAGATTGAAAAAAGTGGCAACGAGTCTGATGTTTCGTCTAGTGCAAGCTCAGAAACCGAAGGAGAATTCAATATTGAACCTTTGCCTTCAACAGCACCCAATGTAGAAGGTAATGAACCTATGGTAGATAGACGATCTTCCATCGAGAGAAAAAGAAAGCGGACAGATTCCTTATCTTCTTCCTCCATGTCAGATGTTGAAGATAATATTGAGGAAACAACAGAAGAAAACCGTGGAACTGAGAATGAGCCTCAAAAGCCAAAGTCATCTCTACATGATGCTAGCCGCCATGAACCAAGGTCTGGTCATGTGCATTTTAGAAAGGAAGACTTACCGAGCTCCTCATCCTCATCATGTTCATCAACTGAGGATGAAAACAATCAAATTGAATCAACTGAAATCAAATCCCCTACTGTAACTACACCAAAAATCGATAGAATGGAAGAATTCCAATTTATGGAAAAGCCTAGTACAGAACATAGGGGAGAGAAAGGGAGCGAAAATGATGAGCAAGTTGATAGCGATGTGCCCGTCAAAGTATACAGACCTTCTTTGGTTGCCCAAGATACAATTGAAGAAGGTTTGAAGATGCTTCCAGATAATGTTGAAGAGACAGGAAACGAAGCTTATCCCATAGCTGATTCAGACGTGGAGAAACAAATTGTCCAGGCACCAGCTCCTCCAAAAGAGGGAGACCCCTCTTCCTCTTCTAGCAGTAGCAATGAAGATGACGCGGACAAACCAGCACGGACTCAAGATTTCAGAGAGGGATCAATTGAAAGAACAGAAAGATATGAAGACGTACCCCCGAAAGAGCAGACCCAAGCCCCCTCTCTATCACAGGACAATACAGAACAACCTCAAGGAATGTCAGCTAGCCCGACTGGGAAGGACTCGGGGGATGGAGTTCAATTTACAAACACAGTTAAACGTTTAAAAAGGATGTCATCATCGCAACAACAAGAAGGTAAAGGCAAATGGAATTATATTTATATGGAGTTTAAACAGTATTTAACTACTGAAGGAAGTTTAGATATTGTCCGAGATAGTGATGCATGTATTGGGCATGAATGAAAACGTCTTTTTATTTTAGTTGTCTATTAACTTTTACCAGAGATGCCATGTCAAATATTGAACAAGTAATTTATAGCTTAATTATTTTAAAAACACGAAACAACTACTACAGTAATTGCTGTCCATTAAAAACATTAACGATAAGAAGTATACTAAACTGAATAATTAAAAGTGAGTAATCTAACAGTATCTTAGATCTAGAACTCCAGGAGCGAATATTTGTTGATCCCAATAGAAATATTTTGTTACACTGAGTGTCTGCAGAGGATTTTTGAGTGAATTGGTATCGTTTTACATGCACGGTGAACAGTTTGAAACAAAGTGTCAGGGTGAAGAGGTCCCGGTGGTTGGTATAAAGAGAGAAAATACGCAAATTCTATAAACGAACGTGTCACGAATAAAGCCGAAGAGATCCTGGGTTAAATGTAAAAGAATGCGCTGTTTCATTGAAGGCGAAGGACGGGATTGACCACACTTTTACATAACGTTAATCACTTTATAAAGATAATTAACAACTAGGTTTAGAACAAATAAAAGAGGAAATGCATAATAGTAACACACTTAATTCACTAAATTGTTCATGAAACCTAAAAAAACAACAACCCCTAATTCCTAAATAAAACGCACACAAAACAATGTTTAAGGAAGTATTAAACCATTCAAATACAAAGTGCTATATCCAAGGATGGTAAGTCCGCACAAAACAATTAAAATTAGTGTAAACAAAAAGGAAATAAAATATTAACTCTTAATTTTTTTATTTTACAAATTCTTTTGTTTGTAAATGTTTTTATTTACCATAGATGTTGATTAGCATATTTTTTGTTAATAAATTTAGAACGAATTTTGAAATGATGCAATTCATTCTGATGCATTGCACTTCTTTGTAAAAGTTTTGTAATTTTCTTTTACAGGCAAATGCCTTGTCATGTAGTCGAAACGTAACGTTTTAAAATTTGTAAATATAGATTCAACTTTCGTCTATTTTAAATTATAAGTACCAATTTCCTGCTTTTGCTTGGTATACTGCCTTACAAATACGAGATAACCACTAAAGTAGCTGTATCCGGAATGGGATTTTGCGTCATTTCACACTCGTATATTGCAGCCTGATGATTTGTATGTTTATATCTGTTCTAATTTTCACTTTTGTTTCTGCTTGTCAATCATATGATTTGCAAACTTTAGCATTGAGTAATTGCATGACCATTGTCGTGATATCTTGCATTCCAGTCATTGAAACTGAACTTGTAGAAGAGGAGGACGTCGCCGTTGAACAGGTGTTGCCAGATGGATCAAAGGTCAGGAGGAAAAGATTTAAGTCTGGAGAGTCTATCAAAAGTGAGAATGGAGAACCTGAATGTATGGAATTGGTCGAAGAAGTGGGCCCCGAAAAAGAATCTGTTCACTACGAGGAAAATGAAGAGATACTAGATGACGGAACAGTCCACAAGGTCAGCCGAACTCGTCGCCAGTCCCTTAAACGTGTAAAAAGAACTTTAATCTCTGAAAGTGGTGAAGAAGAAAACATTTTTGATGACGATGTAGCTGTGCCAGGTAAAGCAAAAGAAGACGTAATTGAAGTATTTGAAGAGCCAGCAAAACCAGTAACCAAGGTTGAGGAAGTAGAAGTAGTTAGAAAAGATGGACAGGTGATTAAGAAAAGGATGGTTATGAACAGGATGGTCAGCAACGTGAAAACTTTCCATCAGTCTTTTGATGATGCTGGAAACTTGCAGGAAGATGAATATGAAATTGAGGCCATTATTCCTGGTACAGAATCGGCTTTCGTAGAAGGAGATGATTCCACCTCTTCCAGTTCCTCCAGTGAATATAGCGATGACGAGGATGACAGGAATGATGAAGAAATCGATGTTGAAGATTTGGATTTGGTGGAGGAGGACTGTCGGAGTGGAACCACAGTCAGCACAAAACAAGTCATCAAACAGACATTTACATCTAGAACGTACGAAACAGGTAAGGGATCGTTCTGAAGAGTGTAGATTTCTCGATGAAAGGTAACTATGATCAGTTTAGATAGAAACGTACTCTAAGAGGTTAATGGTAAGTAACTTGCAGTTTAGTTACATCTTACTTCTTTTTTATAATTTACTATATATATATATATAGTGCACAAGAACTTGTACGCATGAACAATCTGCTCTGTCGACAATGCATGTTATACTGAAATAACATTTGACAAGTATGCTTGCTACTATGTTTTTTTACTTTTTAATTGTTTTTTTAAATTTGATTCGACGACTTTTACATTTAAATTTGATATCCTGAAAATATGTTATTATAAGTGATAAAATTTTTGTTCAGAAGAACCGAAAGAGTTGGAGGAAACGGGGCTTGTAAAGCGAGTTGTGAAAAAAGTAACCTATGACCCAAGACAGCCAGATGTAGTCTGTGATTCCTCCGAATATGATGATGAAGGTAGCTTCGTTTGGCGAATGTGAATCGAATCCTACAGTTTAAACCCACCCTATTCAAATAACACACTTGTAGACTCTAACCTGTTTGTGGTTTTCTTACATGATCCACTTTAAAACAATAATTTGAGCATGTACACATATTATCGTCCAAAAAGTTTTATGGAGTGATCATATGGACATGCATGGATATCATAGATGGATTTACACATCTACAATTAAGTAGAAAATTATTTTCTGATTTGAAAATGACCCCAAAGATAGATAGTACGCATATTCTTGGAACCATCCGTCGTTGGTTTAGCCGCACTGTTTAGGTGAAAGTGAAATTTGTTATTTTTACCACTAATCTATCGTTATCTTTAATTACATAAATTTATAGCAAACAAGAGTTTATTTGGTCTTAATAGAACACAAATAAGCATTTCCTCCTTTCCAAACAATGTAACATAGTAACTTTTGCACACAGATCCCCGAATTGCAAGAGAACTAACGAATTTATGTATTACTATATACCTATACTTGTACGAGGGAGGATTATAAAAACTTGTGAACTGAGGCAATAAAATCATCACGGATTAAGCTATCAAATGAAATTAAAAATACATAAGATGTAATGTAGCACATTGATTCAGATTGCGTTAACTGCATTTTAAGTTATCTCTTAAAAACTTGAAAACAATTTTTTATTTGTATACTGTAAATATTCAAGTCCTCCAACTTAAGTTTTACTGTAAACTAAAGTCACATTTTGTCTTTGAAAGATTAAATTCGACCATTATTATGTATTAATGATCAATAAACATATATAAAATTAGATTCCGTTTCGCCAGCTCCTAATGTTCACCTTGGTTATTGAACTTTTCTGAGAGAACTTGAAAGTTTGGTTACAAACAGATCATGAATACTTTAGTGTAACATGTACTTGTTGATTTTCAGCTGTTTTGGAGATAGAAACACCAGTAATAACTATAACTGAAGCCAATTCAAAACCCGCTAACGAGGGCGACGATCATTTGGCCTACTTTGGATATAAGTGTTCCTCAGGTTAGAGAGATGGCTAGTTGAGTTTTGTCAATGAAGTGGTCATATTTCGTATCCTCTCATATCTTGTTTGGTGTTGTTATCCATCAGCAGTTATTTTTGGTCTTTAGTGTTGAAAAATAGTTCTCGATTCTCGATTTTCAACGGAAGGGAGAGTCCTTTTCAAGTAGTGTTGTCTGTGTATCAAGTGTGTGTTTTGGTTTTATTCAAAAGTATGCTTCACATGTAAAGTTTTTTTGTTCGCACGCATTTAAGTTACATTAATTTCGCTCGAAATATTTTTATTTTTAAATATCTGGAAGAATCATGCAATTGCATAGTAATAAAATTTACTTCAATGTAATCTTATTTTTTCTCAAATTGATTTAAGTTAAAATGTACATTTGCTTGATTCTGACAGATTATTTGTGAGATATATTTTACATCTTTTGAAACTGATTTGTAGATGAGACCGAACTATGGATTGATGAAAACGACTTTAAAGGTACAGGTAGATTTGGATTTCAGAATGTCGTAGTCTTTTCTAATTAGTAGCTCACCTTTTCAGACACTTGTATGGAATGTTCATGTTACCTCCCTCAGAAAAACCAGAATATTAGAATACTGTCTCACCGTGTCTGATGCGATTCGTTCAACCTGCATGGATTTTGTGAACTTAAAAAATACTGGCGAGTTTAGATTTATTCTGAAGTATATGATTAATTTAATACCAAGAGGTCAGACATTTTCATGAAGATATACAAAAGAATATATAATTTATTTTAAATAATAAGAAAAAAACTTCTGATCGTGTAAAAAGAGATATTGGTTGTTATTCAAATGTTTCATTTTGAATCTAAACTGATCAGTTAATTGTTATCTCTACAGATACCTGATGTACAGCATTAACATTCACTCTTTATTTCAGCATTATAGGATTTCCATTTCCAAGACTTACCTACTAATTCGTAAAGTCACAGTTCAATATTTACATTTCTACCTTTTTTCTAATTATTCTCTGTAAATCTTTTAATGCTGCTTTTCTTTGGGAATTACGATGGGATTAAAGAAACGTGTGAGGAGGTAGAAAAAGAAAATGTAAAAAGTTTTGCTGAGATTGTACACATGTTTGAGAAAGAATCTCAAAGAAAACCATCTCAGTCGGAGACACAAAAATCAAGCTGTGATGATGTAGATGATGGCAGCATTTCGTTTTCAAATTATAGTGAACAACCAACTGCGTATCTTGCTGAAAAGGAGATAGTCATTGTTGAAAAACCAATTTCCGATGTTTCAATAGATTTTGAAAGCAAAGATGAATTGACAGAGGACGATACAAAACCGGTTAAAGTGCATCACATGGTTAAAATATTCGAAAAAATAAATAGCCAATCTTCTATTGACGAACCCTCTACAGAAAGAAAAGAACGAGCTACTTACAAAAGGGAAACATTAGAATACGCTGCAGAGCATGTAGAGGCTGTTCAAAGTGAACAAGAATCACACGCTGTATATGAACAGGATATCGAGATGTCGTCTCAATCAGACGAAGAAACAAGAAAAGAGAATGAAAAACCTGTTCTTTATGAAAAATATGAGCACATAATTGAAAAACCCGATGAATTAAAACTAACGGAATTTACCCAAGAATATGAGACACTAGAAGAAACAACTTCGCCTCTTGTTTTAGAAACAGTTAGCCCAGTGGCTAGAATAGTCGAAGACATTGAGTCAAATGTGTCAAAAATTCAAGAGGCAACAGTGAGAGAACATGTGATTCCAACGGAACAAGTAACTGAGGTTGACACGAAAGACCCTGCATCACAATACCTGTCTTTAAGTAATGAAATACACACTGAGAGTATTGAACAGTCCGCCGAGGAAGTAGTGGTAGAAGAACTTGTTCAAGACAACAGTTACGCTGAAGCTATTACTAAAATTACCGAAATGCAAGTAAATTTAGAAACAGTTGAAATAGAAGAAAACTTTATATCTGAAAAAGATTTGTCTCCAATATGTGAACAGTCAACTGTTCTAGAGGATATGTGTGGTCAGCAAAAAGTTTCTGAAGCTGAGGAAACCCTGGAACCAATATGTTTGACGTCTTCCTCAGTTCAAGTTGTCAAACAATATTCTAACGAACAAAATTTAGATGAAAAAGAAAGCAATTTTGAGTTGTTAAACACTGACGATGAGGAGATTATTGGTTCATCTAGACCTGAAACTCACATTGAGATAGAGGAAAACTTGGATTTTGAAGGTGACACTAAGGAATGTAAAGAACAATTAAGTGATCATGAATCTCTAAAAGACATTAAGGCACTGAAAAGGGAAGGAGAAATTGAAACAGAAAGCGAAATTGGTGCAAGCGTCAGTAGTGACTTCCAAATCATAAACAAACAAAATGAAAATTTGGATACAGTCCAGAAGATGACTGAAAGAGATGGTACTGAAACTTTATCTAAATATGATAGGTCACCAGATGAGTTCAGGGATGAACGAGCTACAGAAAGCAATGCCATCAAGACGACATCAGAGGAAATGGCTGTGAAAACGCTGAGTCAATCTCAAGAAGATTATGAGATTGTCGATAGTTCAAAAGAAACCAAAGATGAACACGAATCACCCTCTAACTCCGATGATGAAGAATGGGAGCTTCTTGATAAAGATGAAATTGAAGACGCATTATATATCCAAGATGAAACAATTGAAAGCAATGAAATGGTTTCATCCGAACCAGATATTCAATTATATGATCAGCCACAAAAATTGTGTGTTTCTAATGAAGATGTTAATTCAGAGTCTGAAGAAGATACAACTGAAATAGCAGATCGTTCTGAAACATGTGACATAGAGAGTCCAATTGAATTCAAGCAACCCTTTGAAAAATTTGAAGAGGTCAATGAAACCAAAACTGTTCAATTCGACAATAAAGTTCTAGAAATTAAATCTACATCAACGGGAATTGATTCGTCGGTGGAAACCAGAGATATTGTAAAAGACAGCACCGCCTCTTTAGAAGAAGAAGATATCGAGAGTATATCATCTACAGAGGAGTACAAAATTAGGAAATATGAGTACGATCAAGAAATAAAAGAAAAAGATACAATATCAAAGCAGCTTGCTTCTTCGTCTGATCAAGTTGAAATCAGCTTTAATTTGGATGGCACCTTAGTTAGATCGATTGATACATTAGACACGGATACTGAAGATGAACTAAAAACATCTGTCCATGAAAAACATGAGTATGAACAACTTTCTTCTCAAAAGTTGCTAGATGAGCAACTGCATGATTCTAGTTCAACAAAGACAGAGTTTCGTAATTTTGAAAAAGAATTTGTTGAACAAGAACCAGAACTAATGACACCAACACAGGAACTGGTAACTGACTATAAACTTCCTGCAGAAGACTTCGAGAAGGAATCAAAAGACACAAAACTTACAGATTTAAATAACAAATCTGAAAAAGAAATTCAAGAACCAACAAAAATGGACCAAGAACTCTTCAGTGAAAAATTGCAAAGTCAGTTAAATGTCGACGAATCACAATTAAACACAGAGCTTGTAAATTTTGAGTCTTCGGAGGATACAAGCAAAAAGGAACCACAATCATCAGATGATTTAAAACACAGTCATTCTACAGAGAGTGATGTATTTTACACAACAAACCAACTGATGAGTACTCTCCAATCAAAAGAAAATGATGTCATAATTGAGGAACCAGTTACAGCATTAAAGGTAGAAAGATCGTTTGAATGCAAAGAAGTGTTTGGAGATATCTTATCAGAAAGAAAACAGATAAGTGAAGACGTAATCCAAGATGATGATCCAGAATTACCTTTTCTTCCCAAGGATAGTCATTCAGTATCAGAAGAAGAGGTTCGTGAGGAAATAATTGAGGACGATATCAAACCAGAAATAAAAAGTACATCATTATTTGAATTGAGAGAAGATGAAGATAAGATACTGATTGTGTCAAAAGAAGCTGAAAATTTGACAACTCTAGGAGCGGGAGACAACATTTCAATTGACCAAAGAAAACCACAAATTGTGGATGAAAAAGAGTTGTCAACAAATTCACTCTCGGATGAAGATTTAGTTGAGCGACCTAAAAGGATATCAATTTCCCAAGATACACTCACTGAAGAAATGCTATTGGATAAAGTTGAATACAATAATGAAAACGCAGATATATTTTTAGATTCAACAGATCCAGGCAAAGAGAGTGAATCTTCTACTATTTTACAAGAGGATGCAACAGATTTGTTGAAGCCTTCTGTTCATCAAAGACTGCAAAGTACGGAAACTGTAGAGGACGAAGACGAAGAGGTAAGCGTGAAAGACGAACCGACGGGGATGTTTGAAGGTAGAATTGAACATGATATTATATCCACAGCAGATGCAGAAATGGAAGGAATACCGGTAGATTTTATTGCTCATTCAGCCTCAGATGACTTTAGATATTTGCAAAATAGTGAGGACATTTTTAAGGAAAACGTACCAATTGAGGATAATACCCCTGCAGAAGATGATTTTATAGCAAAACCACAGCTTGAAGATCTTGAGGGAAAAACCATGACGATAACTGACACACAAACGACTGATGAACAGTTGCAGACCAGTGAAGAAACCAAAATAGTTGAAAAGTCTTTGGATTTAGAAGAATTACAACTGAAACGATATGAACTTGAAACAGAAACACAAGATGATGATAAAAGCTGTGCGATGAGTGGGCTGGAAGAAAAACCCTGCACTGAAGGGAGAAATATTGCTGATGATGCATTCTTGGAAGCTACAGAAGTTATTGGGATAGAAGATCAAATTGAAGGTGAATTCATGGAATCAAGTCAAAATGACTCGACTGAAAATGTAGAAAGTCATAAAGCCGAGGTAGAAAATAATCAGGAACTCGAGGAAGATGAATGTGATATGGCTGAAGCTCAATATATCACCCAAAAAACAGAGGATATTGACTTAATTAAAGAAGAGACTGTGGAATCTTTTCTGAGAGACGGTATTGAAAATAAAGGTTTCGAAGATATACATGGAAGTGAGGACGAACTTTCCACTGTATCACACGATATCAGACACTGTGACATTCTAGAAGAGAAAACAGAGTCTATGATGAGCATTTCACAAGATATATCAGATCACACTAGTGCAATAATGGCGGATTCAGAAGGTTATTCAGACCAAATTGATAGTTCAGACCAAGCGCAAAGTATAACAACATCATTAGATAAATCTGCAGACTTATTAGAATTTGAACAGATTGAACGTACCATAGGAAAACTTGAAACAGTATATGATACGTTTAGCGAATCACAAATTCTAGAACAACTAGAGAATGAGCACAAGAATAAGGAAAGTGTACAAAGTCAGGACGAAACAGGCAAATTTCTAACTTTGAGTGAGGAAAACGAATTACCAAAAAATGAACAAAACAAAGAAATTGATATGAAAGAATCCGGCTTTGAAGATGATGCTGTAATTGGCGAATTGGATGAAACCTTTATCGACCGAACAGAGAGATTTATAACTATATCCGATGACTCGAAAGAAATCACATTGCAACAAAGCAGGGGATCAGGACTATTACCAAGAGAAACATCATTCCAAGATGACCTCAATCAAGATGCTTCCTCGAGAGAAACTCAAGCGACATCAGATCAGAATGAGTCTAGCAATTACCAAACTATACCCGACAATATATTTCAAACTAATCAAATGCGTAAAGAAGAGAGTAGAGAAATTCTACAGGAGGAGTGTTTAAAAATCATATCAAATGTAGAAGATATCAAACACACCAACACGGACATTGGAACTCCCATAGGAACTGATGAAAGACCTTTGTCTCCCAGCTCATACACACTTGAAACCGATACTGATATGGAAGGATCCCGGGTTTTTGAAAACGACGAAGAATGTTTTGTAGAAGATACTCTGAATAATGACCGAAATTTGAAAGATTTACAAAGGGGCATTTCTAAGAATTTAAGTGAAAAAGTCTTAGAGTCACTGCCTTTGTCAACTAGTCCAAAAGACGGCAATTGTCCTCCATCTCCTTCTGAATTTACGCTTGTTATGTCACAGGATCAAGATATGCTTTCAAAAGCTCTTGGTATTGAATATGAATCACCACAAAGTTCAAAAGAAAATTTAGAAGAAACGCCGGAATGTGATACTCGCTTCGTTGAAAAATTAAACGACCTACAAGGAACTTTTCACAAGTCCATTAGTGTAGATGATACAGAATCTTTGGAAGAAAGTAGCCAAGAATCTATTATTACTCGCGATATTGTTAATCCAAAAGAGGAAAGCTGGAATGTTGAGGCTACTCTGACAGAGATGCCAGAGGAGGAAAGATGTCTTGATTACGAAATGGACAAACCAGTCAAAAGTATGGAAACAAGTCAAGAGTTCATAATGTCCTACGACCAAGAGAGTCTTTCAAAAATGTTAGGTATCACAGAAAGTGATTCGCATCAGTCAGAAATAGAGATTGAATCTGGATCTAACGCTTATTCTGAAACAAGAGATGAAATTGTAGAAAGTCCTTTGGATGACAATGATTTTCAAAATAGTAAAAGTGACATGGAAGAAATTATGAAAGTTGCAAGGGACCAAATACCAACTGACTCTGAAACATTGACTAGAGACCATCTTAGTTTAGACGAATCAGTTGATGAAAATTTCCTGCATGAGAAAGCACAAGTCACGCATGTTTCAGGTAGATATTTTTAATTCATTTGAAACTACAATGTAGGTTTGAATGCAATACATTCCACAGTCAATTTTTGATAGAAACAATATTTCGGTAGAAAAAAATGCATAATAGTCTAATAGAAACACACACTATGTGCATGGTCCTATATTTATTGAACATTCACCTCAAAGTTAAAACTTAAAAAATGATTGTCAGTGGTTTTGAAAAAATAATATCGGAATGATAGTCAGTGGTTTTGAAAAAATAATATCGGATTTTCATAATTATTTCCAAATACTGTTACATGTGCTTATTGACTATTCCAATATTTGTACAGATGATGAATATGACAGCGACAACGGAAAAGAAACCAACAATGAGTTTTCACCTCAAATTGAAACTGAAACGACTACAGCCAGGCCTAAACATGCATCAACAGAAATGCCAAATTTAGAGCATCAAGTTAACAAGCTAGCATCTGAATCAAGAAATGTCTTTTCGAGTTATGAAAATGTGTACGAAGGAGTACCACTGGATCCGAAAATCAATAGGTTGTCTTTAGATGCTAGTGAACTAGATGTTGGAGATAGATTTGACACTAAACAAATGGATCTGCATCTTCGTACAAATAATCGTACGTCTAGTTATGAACAAGTATATGCGAAAGACCTCACAGATCAGTCTGCTCATTCAGATTTAGGTGAGAAGTGAATCCCCCTTTTAAGAAAGGTTTTTTTTTTTGTTGTTTGTTTTATTTCAGACCTTGTTATGCTCCCTTCCTCATTTTATTTCAAAAATTTAAAAGTTGTAATTGTTATTGAAAAAAATACTTTCATAATAGATAATGAAGATTCATGTAATAATACATTCCAAACTTATTTACTAGTCAAATAATTTTCTATCAATTTCGTATAAATTGTTACTGTATGCTGTAAAACTACTAATTTTTCATCGATAGCAAAGATTGATTAAGGATTGCCTTAAGGTGGTATGGGACATCTGTCGATATTAATCTGGATTAAGGTACATTATAACCAAAATTCTTTCACCGGTTAAGAATATTAAAATTTTACAATATTTAACAAAAAAATACGTTTAAAATTTTTTGGAAAGGTAAAAATTCTAAAATCCCAACGGGATTCAAATTCATGACTTACAGATCCGTAGTGAACCCTCTAATCCACTACGCTTTGCTGTTAGACGACAATTTCGGGAAAAAACTATTTATAAAATTATAGTTGATTTTCTTGTTTATTTCGATAAATATAATACGCCACAACATGGAAGTGTCCAATACCACCTTAAAAAGTATAATTGCATGAAAGTTGCATATGTTTGTTGTCAACTTAAATTCATATTCAAAAACATTGCTAATTTTCGTTTTACAACTTAAAGCTGCTATTGATGAGGATAAAAATGATGATAAAATTAGTTCCTCCAGTTCGGAGGTAGCTCAGCATGATGACGATGCGTCTGACGAAGGTATATTTATTTCTTAAAGTTAGAGTTGTTCGTTTGGTTTTCGACTTTTACAAATTCAAGTTGGATCTCTAGAATTAAGATTCATTTAAGGTGAACAAACGAATAGCTCTTTTTTTTAAAACACTGGGTCAATTATTGTTTTATTTTTTTTAAGCCATTATACAATTGCTTTAACTTGCCCATCCTCACTACAGTTTTTGCAGATTTTAAAATATTAATCAATGTGATAATATATGAGTATTATCACAAAATATTACTAACCGTTACTAAAATATATTTAGATGCTGAAGCCTGTGAAGCACCCGAGAACAATTTGAATGAAACTGACGTGGAGGAACAATTTTCTCCAGTTTTAACTAAGCAATTTCCAAAACCTATTGTTGATTTACATTTTGATACTGAAAAAATCATTCTCTCTGTTACCGAATCTCCTACTGAATCCCATTCGCCGACTGACTCAATCGAGTCGCCAGATTTACAAGACAAAACCACCTTACCAAAACCTGAGTCATTCACGGTAGGCACCTCTCCGTCAGACTTTCAGGAACAATTCATACCACCGAGTGAATATGAAGCAAAGGATTCAAACAAAGATGTAAAAGAAAGCGAACGAAAGGAATTAAAAGAACATAGTTTGCTTTGTAGCTATAAAGTGGACAAATTAGAGGAAGAGGTTGTGTTAGACCAGTCACCGGAAATGCATGTAGTAATATCAGCTAATCTCCAAAATGAATATCCTGATTTCAGTGATGATGTCAAAAATTTGAGTACTAAAATCTCAAATAAAAGCCAAGACATGTCGCAATCAGATATTGAAATATCCCCTGAGGACCTTGAAGAAAAGCATTTCCATTTTGATTTGATTGAAAAGGATCCTGATATAGAAACCGCTCCAGCTGAAAATGAGAACATGATTGCCGAAAAGGACCAAGATGCATACCAAGATTCTGATGAAAGTTCTGAGACAAATGAAATGTCCGTTTTTGATGAATGTTCGAGATCCTATATAAGAATTCCTTGGGAAAGCGCATATCAATTTAGACGACAATTTTCGGAGACTTACGAACAGAATGAAACAGAGAAAAAATATGTAAGAGCAATGAAAAGCATAGATATGGGTTCTTTTTTTAGACGAGATAAGCATGAAAATGAAAGGAAACTTTTACCCTGGGGTGAAAAACGAGACAAGCTTACAAGAGATCAGAAGAAGGAAGTCCGCTTTGCTGAGCAAATAGATGATTTTACCATAGAAGATGATTTTAAACAGTCCACTATTGATAAAAGTGAAGATAAAAAATATGATGATGAGAGCTCTCCACATGAACCTCATGAGCAAATTGATAGAATTCACGAAATGACAGTAATTCAGTCAATTATGGAGAAAAGACAATACCATGAAGAAGAATTCATTGATGAAATACAGTATCAAGATTCGTGTACATCCACTCGCGATGATCAAATAGAAGCGTCAGGTGAGGTTTCTTGTGATGTTAGTGGTAAAGATATCTCACTTGAAGCAGAAGAGGACTTATTCCATGTACATGGCTCAACGGCCGATACAACATTGACACCAACACAGGAGTCCGTACAATTTGCTGGAATTATTGTGACTGAAGCTGAGCCATTAGAGGAAACGGAAGGTGAAGAGACAATAGATGATACGAAACAAATTCCTTCATTTGTTGGAAAATTTCCAATGGCATTACCGTCAATAGGAAAAGCAATTGCGGATAATGAGATATACGAATCTTCCGAAACTGGCGGTGATACTACAGAGGAAAAGTTATCACCAATAGAAGAATCCCACCAAGATGATTTTCCAGAGGAACAAGAAGAAAATAAACCAGCAGTAATTGAGAAACATGTAACATTTCAAAACGAAGTATGTCATTTACGATCTGGGTCAAGTGAAGACTTGGTTAAAACTTCCACTTCTTCCTCCGAGATGGAACCTACTATCTTGGCTGCATCGTATGATCTTGATTCAGGAAGAGTGTCAAAAGTAGTAGCAACATACGATGTGTCCCCAGATACCGTTGAAAAACAGTTTGTTGCACCACCAACTGCAAAGGCTATTCTTTCAAGCCCCGAGGATGATGTATTTGAATTAGAAAATAAGCGATTGTTTGAAAGCAGTCAAATTCAGTCAAAGAAAGAAGCAAATGAAATCTCTAGTGCCCCACAGAAAAACAGTTTAGCAGACATTCAAGAAATTGAACTTCAGAATGATTTAAAAGAGGGTGCTTTTGAAGAAGGTAGTGCTGCATCATCGCCATTTGAAATAATGTCTGCAAGTGAGTTAGATGGATATGAAGAGTATTTAGCTTTAGAAATTAAATTATCAAATGAAAAGACAAAAATTTCCGATCCTGGAGAATGTAATGTCAATGAAAAATCAGTTTCAATCGAAATGAAGGAATCGATGACTTTACACATTACCCCTAAAAGTGATTCGTCGTTTGATCATTCTTCTCTTTTGAGTACTGATACAAGTGAAAAAGAGGACGATTCACCATATGACATTTTAGAATCTGTAAGCCACGACGTTGAACATCTTCCTGATGTAGTTGAAGATACGGTGGAACAATCTTTGCAAGTTCATTCAGTTCCTAAAACATTGTTGCCTAATGGTCCAACCGAGGTTGAATTCAACCCAGAAATAGACTTGCATTTCGAAAACTCTACGGAAGATTTCCAGTCGACTGTCGTACCACCTGATTTGATTCAATCAATAACAGCCGATGAATCATTGCCAAAAGATGAGATAAATACTGGGGACGAAAATGAACAGGGTACAGGTGAAATTTTGGAAAATGTTATGTATGACTCTCAAACTGTCCAGACTGGAAGTGTCATAGAAGAATTGGCTGTTGTTAGCCAAGAACATTTGATTTCTTCAGACCAAACATTGTACGGACTGGAAATGCCATCAGAAGAAACTACTGCTTTGACTCTTTCGTCATCTCAAACTTCAAGACAGGAAATAGACACTGAGTCAGACTCAGTTAATGTAACGGGGGCATTTGTTTCTCAAACAGAGGAAGATATATCCGATCAGAGCGCTTGCAAGGAAATTGACATTTCAGCAGAACATGATTTAAGCAAAATTCACGAAGAGGTAAAAATCGAATGTGAATCAGAAAACTTTAAAAAATATGAGCACAGTAACAATCAAGACATTAATGAAGTTTACCACGGAAAACGTGCGTTAAATGTTGAATTTGAAGACCGTACTCATTTGGACTCTGAAAGCACAATCCCCTGTGAAACAATAGAGGAGGATTATGATAATGTTGAGGATGAATCTTTAGACACAAACCTAATGGAAGAAGAAAATGTTGAGAATGAAGGTAGTATTAGTCATCTTGAGCAATCAGAACCCTTTGAGCTTGATGTAGATATGTGCGATTTAGAGAGGCCGTGTACTCCAACACCAGTTGATAAAAATCAGCATTTTTTTGATGAGCAAGCAGAACAAATCGTTGAGAACGAGGACATCGAAGTCCAAGCTAATGTATTTGTTGAATCAGTATTGAATGAAGCTTGTGCCAGAATCAACAAAGAGTCCGTAGACGTTGAATTAGTAGCAAACAATGATGTCGAAAATGCGTCTATCTCTGAGGATGTTGATGTCGAACAAAATATTTTTATCGATAACGAAAGAAAAAATGTCAGTGAACAACTGCTTTATCTAGACAACAACTCTGAACAGGAACTATGTAAAGAAAAAATGTCATCAAAACAAACCCATTCTATTCTCATGAAACAAGTTTCTGAAGATATTCCAGAGATCACTTTAACTACCCATTATCATGTAGATGATAGTGCTACAATTCAAGAGTCGATTGATATTTACACGAGTGTTCAGAGTGGCAATGAAAATGACATAAAATCTTTTGATGGAAATAAAAACGACAATGACAAACCCATAGAATCTGAGGTTCAACAAACCATAGTTTTCTCAAGTGAGTGTATTCCAGAGGAACCAGAAGACACTGTTGATGCTACTACTCCAAGAGAATTAAATAAACCAAATACGTCTTCGCATTTTGATAGTGGAAAAGTTTGCATACCAGAAGAAAATGATTCTGATGATAATGCTGATAAAGAAAAAGAAATACACATAACCTCTTCAACGAGACCTTTAACCGTAGTTATGCCTCAAGATAAAGTCGACCATGGCGAATGTAATTTAAATCCTAATCACGATGATACAATTAACAGTGCAACAATAGAAAGTGAAGTACATGCAATGAATGAATACTCAAAATTTGAGGAGGATGTAGCAAAAACAGGGTATGTTGATAACTACGAGAGTGACGATTCATTGGAGAATAAATACGAAGATGAAATGCATGTTTCGGAAACAAGTTTTGAGGTGATAAAACATGAAACAGCTACAGAGAAATACATATCAGTGATGTTAAACCAAGAATTCAAGACGAGCAACGCAGTATGTGAAGATAAAGACATTCAAGATATCTCTCATGAACTTGTAGATCAAGAGTTTTCACAGGACGATATTGGTGACACATCTAGCGTTGAAAGTTTTACAACAGTTGTTCCAGTAGATCAAGATGACGATGAAGAGGGAAATGAAAATCGCTTGGATGACTTTGCGTCTATGTCATCGTCATATCATTCAGATGTTCTAGGTCTGGACGAGGATGAAAAACTAGATGACTTTCCTATCATAGACTGGACGCAAAAGGATGTTATGGAATTTGAAGAGATTAATAGAAAACAAAGTGAAGAAGAAGAAAAGCGCAGAGAATTGAAAAGAAAACATGATGAAGAATTGCTTCAGAGGTTCGAAGAATTGAAATCACTACGAGATGAAAAGGATAGGTCTCTAATAGATTGGGAGGAAGGGAGTGAATCATCCGTCGATAGCGATCGATATGAATACATGGACAAGACCGCACTTTCAGTCATCACTGAAAATTCCGATGAAGATAAGTTTGAGTTCTTGGACAATGAAGATGTCAAATCAGAAAAGTCTGATAGAATATTTGGATCTCCAGACGATTTTCCTCCACCTAGTCCTGGTATTAATAAATTTTTCAATAAAAGTGCTGATAGAGATGACATTTCTATCACATCTTCATTATTGGAATTTGAAAGATTAGAACACGAAATTTTAGCTTCCGGTTCGCGGGGTTCTATTGAAATGGAAAAAGATAATATATCAGTCACATCTTCTCTTGCAGAGTTTGAACGACTAGAACGAGAGCTTGGTCAGTCAAGTTCGGCAAGCTCTGTAGAAAAAATCACATCTGACAGTAACAGCAAAGAAAGTGATAAAGAGGGCTCTAGAACATCTTTAAATGACGTAGATAGGCTTGACAAAGATATCGAAAGAAAAGATTCTGTTGATAGCATAACACGACGTAGTGAGTCTTCTTCTCTAGCCTCTTTGAACGAATTTGAACGTTTGGAGCAGGAAATGGCATTAGCAGATGAGCTAGAAGCTGAAGCACAAAAAATTGTATCAATTCTCGAATCTGGAACATTAATGACTGAGGAAACTCAAGCCGAAAAATCCTCCACTTTAATGACATATCGAACAGTGATATCAAAAAGAGAAAGTAAAAAAGAAGCCGAAGTAATTGAAGAACTAGAAGATTCTCTAAGCGAAGATAAAACGTCTAAAAAGGACTTGGATCAAGCAGAAGTTGATTCTTTAGATGGCGACGTATCTGAAATAACTTCACTTACATCAAGTGTAATTTTGAATCAAAAGGCTGTTAAAGAATGTGATGAAGACTCCCTGCGAGACGATGAGGAATCTATGAAAATTTCTTCAGACTCGCTTGGTGATCAGTTAGGACTTAAATCATCTAGTGACAAAGACAAATATGAGACCGACTCTCTGGCTGGTCAAGAAGGTCTAATGGAAAAATCAACAGACTCACTAGAGACTGACAAAAAATATTCCGTTGTTGATGAAAAAGAAGAAACGGATTCACTTTATGATGAAGATGAAAGGCCAAAACAAACAGATATTATGCAGACATCAATAGATTCTCTTGAATCGTCGAAATCAAGATCACGAGAAAACTTAATGGAGTCATCTATGTATAGTGTAGATAGTTCAATTTTTTCGAGGTCCTCTGTAGAAACCATGAAATCAGCTGGTTCTCAGCGGAGTGACTCTAGTACAGAGATCATGCAAGTTTCTGCGGAATCATACGAAGAAAGAAAGCGTCGCGAAAAAAAATGGCTGATAGATAATTATCATAGTTATCGGGAGAGTGGACATGGTGTTGAACCTTTAGTTGATCAGGAAGGTAATGTACTTAAAAGTTTTAGATTAGAGGATAATTATGGATACGGATGGGATGATTCAGATGAAGAGGAGGATAACAAAAGCTCGCAAAATAAACCATTTTCGTGGGGGCCGTACGAGGAAAAGAAGAAAATTTACACTATGGCAGAATGGGAGGCCATGAAAGAGGAAAAACGTAGGGCATCTTTGGTAACGGAGAAAACAGAAACCCATAGTGAAATAATTGGTAATACCTCGACCAATTTATCAGAAAAAAATACAGTAATCTCAAATACAACTATTTCTACAAAATCAATCACATCTTCTGAAACAAAAGTCTATCAAACTTCAGAAGAAATACGTTCCTCCACGTCAGTAAAAGCTAGCGCTCGGTTTGGAAGCCACCTTTCAGATCCAGGTATTTTAGCAATGCATGTTGGTGTAATGCAGTGCACAGTATACTTTTAACCGTTTAATATTATTTGGTCTTTAAATCTTACCACAACGCTCATATTTAACCTCTGTCATATTAATTTTTTTTTTAATATCTAAGAAAATTGTTTATGAATTGTATTTAAATTACGGTTATACTTTAATACACATGTAGTAAAATTCAAATATTTGGATTTTGTAAAACCTAAAAAGTAGACTTCTACTTTCTTAAACTTGCAAAATGTAAAAAAAAAATTCAAAATCTAACAGAGATCGTTAAATGTGAAGCTTCGAACCCGCTCATTTCATTGTCATTGTTGTAAAACCCAGTGTTTTTTTTTTTTCTTTTTCAGGTGTTGTAATCATAATTTATTATACTTTCATTTTTTACTTATTATATAGGTGTTTAAAAACAAAAAAAGCCGCATTTTAAGTTTGCTTGGTTTTTTCCGTACCTTGCCAATTTGCTGTCGTTTTATACACATTATGGTTAACGTATGTTGGGTATCTGTAGGGCTATTATTTATTATTTGCATTTTACTTCTACGTCGCATTATTTTATTTTCACAGCAATTTTTATTTCATTTCAGATTCCTTTGCAGTTATGTTAATTTCTATGTGTCCTCTTTTCACTTTTAGATGCAGAGAAGATACATATGTTTTCCATTATTTTTACAATGTCCTGTTTTATTATATATTGGAATATCAGGAAAAGAAGCATGTTTTTTCGTCAAACAATCTCTGACATAACTAAAATCCATCAAGTAATGAATAACAGGGGGTTTATCAATCAGGAAAATGCGTATTAATGAATTTGTGTTTGCAAATTTCAACATAGCTGTATCAATTAATTATAAGAATTGTTGTTGTATTAATATTTATCGTTATTCTGCCTTTTGTGTAGTGTGTCATGTTAGTTATTGTTCGTTATGGTATTGGGTCAGCTTTTTTTTATTCATTCCTCCGGGAGCGTAAGCATGCTGATTAATTATGTATTGATTATTGGATTGGTTAGAAGTCTCGTGTGCTCTAAATACGTCCAACCTCGGTAGTTATATGTTGCTTCGACGATAATAAGACTACTGTTAATGCTAGATAATGTGTTATACAGATGTAACTGATGCTAACTATGTAAACACCACGTAAAAGAATGGGTCCTATTTAGCATGTTGACTCTGAAATGTTTGAATGGAATTAATTTAACCAAAGCATCGGAAGTGTGATACTGTGTTTTCGTACGGAAAGTCGTTTCACAATGAATCAAAACGTGGGTGCAACAGGAGTAAGGAGAGGTTGATACTTTTCTGTTTGTTTACATGTTGCATTTTTGTGGGAAATGTATGCATTCTTGCGAAACTTACAAGAATCTTTTATCTACAATAGCACCTCAGAGAATAGCTTCAATAGATGACGATGATTTTGTTGAATATGACGTCACTGAACATCGTGAATTGATGCATGGTATACCTGAACATTTCGGTAAAGTTGTATTCAGTTTAGCTGTTGTGTGCATTGTATTTGTAATTACTTTTGACGAAGTGTTTTCCCTGTTTTTAAGATTATTGTATGAATTTTGATAGCCCAAAAGTCAGGACCAATATACATAGATCCTGAAACAATAGATTCAGAGGAAGATGAGATAGTAAACTATCCACAATGTAAAACAGGTCAGACTTGTTCAGATGTCGTCTTTTTGATGTTGTAAATTATGCTTCATTTAAAAGGTGTCGGTTCAGTGCAAACGGGCAATACCAGTCTGTTTCGGCCCCCTCTTTCCTTGCTTACTTGTCCTTGCTATTCGAATCCACAGTTGGAGGGTATATTTTTGTCACGTGTTGGTTTTTATTCGGTTTCTCGGTTGTTGGTGTTTTACACAAAACAAAATTGTCTTTTATCAATGCATACCTGTCACATTCATTGTCGATATGTGTTATTAATACTAAACGTAAGTATAAATTAGATTTGCGAGCTACTTATTTGTGACTGCATGATGACTTCTTATGTAAGTATTTACTTCTTTTGCATGTTTAAAAAATTGTGTCAATAATGTTTTTATTTATGAATTTCCATTATTTATTTTTTTTTTCAAGCAGTATTATCTCTTTCAATATGCATAAGTTGTAAGTAATCGTTTTTAAGCAGTGTTAATTACAAGAATACTTATTTTCCGGTTGATTTTCAAACATATTAAACATTGACTATACGTACAAGAAAATCAAATCTAGGTATTTCTTTACAGTTAGTTTTATTAATGAAAACAGACTTTTGAAATAGGGTACTTTGATGTAGTTTATAATTTTATTCTTTACAGAGGATTTTGCCGATGGAGCTGAAGGAGGAGACACCGAAACTCACAGGTAATCTGAACTCACGATATTACATGCATTTATTATATATGACTTGGCAGCGGTAGTTTGTTGAAACATGAAAGATGGAAATGAGCAAATAGGAAGACATGGGTTAAAATGAAAAGTACGTATTATGTACTTTCCAAAACAGTTGTTTTCAGACACCGGTTATACTTATTACGATTGCTAGAATTCGAGATTGGTCTTCTATTACATTAACTAATATAGCGAATTCATTGTTGTTAATCCTTTAAAAGTCAGTGTTGAAGCATGTGAATATCACTTCATCGTGAGCGTAATGGTCGGGCTTGTACAATGAATCAATACTTGGGGGATTAGTACTCTATTTTACGCCCAAGGGCTGATTCTTATAGCTTTTCATGGAAGAGAATGGAAAAGACGGTTATTGATTTTGTTCGGTAAAATATAGAGCACTGCAAGTTAATGTAATTGTTGCATGTGTTGTTTTGCTTGATAGTATTTGTTGACGAAAATCTTCGATATCTGTACACAGCTGCTATTGGTAGAGAAAACTGAAAATTATAACCTTATGTTGGAGTGATTTGGTTGATATGTGTCGTTCGCTGAATTCCGATTTATCAAATGTGATGACGCGTAAATTTAACTTGATAAAATAAACATTCACTAATCGACATGTGCATTGAATTTTTTCGGACTTTAATGAATAACTTTAAAGCTGCTTGGTCCGATGTTTTTGTTTTTACAGTATCAAATAATTTTCCATACAGACCAATTATCGTAGAAAGTTATAGACTTTCGCCTATTTACACCAGCAGAATCGGTCTCCTTTTCAAAGTTAGAAATATTCAAATTAAAAATACTTTCTTTTTGGGCAAACGAAAAACAAACCAAAATGCATCACGGGAATGTTTAGAAAAGGGAACCGTTGGGTTTCGTCCCTAATGATTGGGTTTATTTAACACGCATGTTATGCCTCGATTGTAAATAAAGCAAACTTCAGAAATATAAGCGAACAAAATGTACACAGTTTTACTTTTAATTTGCCTGAACATTATGACCTTTATTTACAGCGATTTCAAAGTCGTAATACAACAATACCGGTCTCGACGTCAGGGGCGAATTTTAATATGAGGCGAAACAACGCGATACCCTTTTATGCCGTTTGTTTTGTAAACAAATTTTGTACAAGATTTTTTTTTCATTTAAAACCTTAATTGACCGGGAGAACTACTGCAATGTCTATTATTTTACACATACTTAGCATAACCATCGTTTAACAGCGTACACAACATTTGATATAAAATCGGACCAAGCAGCTTTAATTGACAGTGTTTACCTTAGGAGGATATAAAGAATTCACTAGACTACATTTATGTAATGCATTTTTTCTATTTCAACAGAACACCAATCGTTACTTAATTTATTATAACAATGCTAGAATTAGATATTTAAAGACCCTCCTTAAAATAAGAGTTATCATTTTGAAGTTACAAGTAACACAATGCATTTGCATTTTGAATACACATTGTATGACTTTGAACTGGAAACATTATTGGCATAAATAATCGTTTTAAATGATAGTAGAATAAAGACCTTTGAGTCAGAGCAACTGCAATTCAAGTACATGTTGAAGAAAACAATTTATACGATGTTGGCATTTATAATTATCTTTTTTCATTTGTTTCCCAAACAAACTGACCATGAAGAAGGCACATCGTACAATATTACACGCTGAAACATTGTTGGCATTTATTATAATCTTTTCTTATTGGTTTCCTTTAAAAACAAACTGACCTTGTACATTTTGATAGCTTGAAACATTATATTCGTTTGCAATAGTCTTTTCACATTGGTTGCCTTTTCAATCACCCAGGCCATTAAGAAGGCACAATATTAGAACTTGAAACATTGTTGGCACTCTATAAACTTGTTCGCGTTTGTTTACCCTTTTCCGCACAGACTGACCATGAAGAAGGAGATCCACACACGGACCGTGATGAAGGACGGCAGGGAGCAGACGTTCGTCCACGAGGAGGCCCAGATCGAGCAGGAGGAGGATACCCCGGAGGAGCTGAAGGACAGCATGCAGCAGATCATTGACCAATTCATGGAATCTCCCGCCCAACCTGACCAATACAAAGCCCTGGAGCATGACGTCTAACGGGCCAAACACCTAGACTTTTCACTGTCACAGCATTAGACATTTTTGTGGCCGCGTTTTCTTCCCGCTTTATGTCACATGATTTTCTTTCATTATGGATTTTTAAAATGTATTTCAATGCCTCTCTTGGATTTAGAATCAGTATCATTCCACCGAGTTTGCATTTCAATTTTAAGAAGCATCGTGCGTTTCTGTCATTTGGTATTTTGTATCTTAAAATTTGTTACATTGTAGCATTGTTTTCGCATTGAAGGCTTAAAATTGTATAAAAATATGTATTATTGTGTTACATATTAACAAATAATCTGGATTATGGTGATGTGTTTTATATTGTATTGATGGTAATAATTGATTGGATTACCTTTGACGATGTACACCTAATTCTATTAATCAAAATGGTGGTGCATCTGAACAATAATTATGAGTTTGTTAAAGTAAGATGCCTTCATTGTAGAGCTTTTGTAAATCTTTGTTATATGTATAGCTACCGATATTTAGACAGTATGTTTTAAGTTGATTTTTTATAAATTAATCTGTTCCTAAATTAAAATTGCTTTATAATTTAACTGGTTGTTTGTATTTAGTATAGGGTGAAAACATCTCGCATCCATGCACACACAAAGGTAATTGAGTTATATTTACACCCACTACGCATTTTCTCGTCTCGTTCTTTGGGGAAAAAAACGAGAGATTCATATAGAAGCAGCAGGATTGAAATTTACACGATACAATTCTAACCAGTTTAAAAGTTGCCCGATCCCTTGCTTTGAATATATTTAAAACTTGTAATAAAAAATTGCGTTCAAATGCGACTTTTTGCCAATTATGTTAACAACATGAATTAAAGTACCACAAGAAAAAAAATATTGTTTATTATATTGCTTTTTATATATATTTGAGGTTGAGTTTGTTTAGAAGTTTCGGTAAAAAAATGTTTGTTGGCTACCTAAATACCCGCATAGAACACCAATTCTTGGATAAACACTCGTATGGAAATGTTTTCTTTGAAAAAATATGCGATTTCACAACGCGTACGTGTTTTTAAAACGCCCGCTTATATGGAACAATTGTAAGTGTCTTCAAAATAGCAGTACAATTATTTTAATCTTTGTGAACAATATTCCTTGCATTTTCGAAAATTTGAAAAATGTTTTATAATAGTCAATGAATAAACTTCCTTGACAGTGGATAGTTTTTATGTATAAAAAACTATCCGCTGTTTAAAATCAACAATATGTCCGTTCAAACAGAAATGTTGGGGTAGGAAAGTTTTTGCACCGATTTTTTTCTCAGCCTTTTAATACCTATTTTTTCTAAATTTCATGTACAATGTGTGTAACGCATTGTTGAAAATCTTCCATTTTAGTTTTTCCTTTGTTTCTTGATAGGAAAATTATATTAGATTCATATTTTAAAATTAATTTGGCCAAATAAATGATGAGTCGAAAAGTCCTTTAAAAACAAAGATTTATTTAAATATACATGTACATACAAAGAAAAGGAGTTCCGAGGGTTCAATGATTTTTTTTCCTATCAATCTGAGAGAGTATGAAATTCTTTTGCCATTTATACAATAGTAAAATAGTCAAGATTCAAAGAAATTGATTGATCCATAATCGTGTGAATTCGTTGTACAATTTGAATTGAACTACAGAAACAGATGTTCTGTTATTTTCGGAAACTTTCTGAAGTAAAGAAATGCTATTTTCCAATAACTTGGGATGAATGTGTTTCAGCTGCAATGGAAAAGAAAATTATTATTTTTTAAATGTTTTGTTTAAACATAATGTAATCCTTGGATGATTTAAACTGGCAAATCATCTCATTTAAAATCTTCAACTGATCATTATAAATCTTGATCTTTTTCAACAAATACTGATATTTCTATTTAAGGTCAGACGACACGTTCCTTGAAAAATGATAATTATTTTTCAAATTTTCAACGGCCTGATAATATACCAAATAAAATTATTATTATTATTTATTATCATTTTTAAAATCGATAAAAATAAAAAAGAAAAAAAAAAGATATATTTATGCCAACATTTTTTTTTTCAGCAATTCAATAAGATTATATAGGAAAATGCATACTCTAGTATCTTGCACAAATGTCTGGTAAGGTACCCTAATTTTTTGCAAGAAAGCTTGTCAAAGTAGTTGGAAATCAATAACAAATTCCTGGAAAAAGTTCTATAAAATTGAGGAACGTGTCGTCTGACCATAACATCAAAGCCCGAGACAACATGCCTATTAGTTGCGATAGGTATTAGGTTATTACGTTTTTTATCCATCCGTCCGTCACATGCGTCAGTCAGTCCTGTTTTTGTAAGCGCAACTCCTCTTAAACCGCTGCACGGAATTTTGTTAAAACTTTGGGGGAACTGGTATTTAGGACATAATATGTAGAAATTTTACTGGGAATTTAGACCCTTTAAAATTAAAAATTTTGACCATATATTACATAAAATGTTGAACAGTTTGTAAGCACAGCTCCTATAAAACCGCTGCACAGAATTTTGTGAAACTTAGGTATTGAGGACACAGTGTGTAAATGTGTATATTACTAGGAAAATCCAGTTCCATTTTTTTCTTGGAAGTTCGGCCTTTTTTTAACTTAAAATGTTGGTCATATATTGAATATAGTATTAAACACAATTTAAGCGCAACTCTTTCAAACCGCTGCACAGAATTCATTAGAACTTTGGAGGTATTAAGGACACAATGTGTAGATGTGAATATTACCAGAAAAATTCCTGTTTCATTATTTTGCTTGAAATGTCGGTCTTCTTAAACTAATAATTTTATTTTATTCATATATTAAAGCTGCATGGTCCGATTTTTGGCTATCACAGTATCAAATAATTTTCTATAAAAAGCAATTATCTTAAAAAGTTATAAACTTTCGCCTAATTACACCTGCGGAATCGGTCTCCTTTCAAAGTTAGAAATATTCAAAGTAAATAAAAATAATTTCTCTTTGGGCAAACAAAAAAAACAAACCAAAATGCATTATGGGAATGTTTAGGAAAGGGAACCGTTTAGTTTCGTCCCCCGAATGTTTGGGTTTATTCAACCCGCATGTTATGCATCGATTGAAAACAAAACAAACTTAAGAAATAATAGTGAACAAAATGTATTCATGTTTATTTTTGATTTGCCAGAACATTACTTAAATTTAGACACTATTGAAAGCCATGTTAAAGGTGTAATTACAATCATCCCCGCCTAGATGCCAGGGGCAAATTTTGATATGAGGCGAAATAACGCGATATCCTTTCTATGTCGTTTGTTTTGTAAAATAAATTTTGTACATTATTTTTTCATTGAAATATGGCTTAATTGACCGGGAAAACTGCTGTAATATCTATTATTAAACACATATTTAGCTTAACCATCGTTTAAAAGCGTACACAAAATTTGACATAAAATCGGACCAAGCAGCTTTAAATATAATAATGCACAGTTTTTAATCCCCTTTAGCCGCTTCACGGAATTTCTTGAAACTTTGTAGGTATTTAGGACATAGTATGTAGATGTGCATATTACCAGGAAAATTCCGATTTCGTTATTTTGCTTGGAATTTCCGGCCAGATATTGATTGTAGTAATATTCGGCCCTTTTGAATTTATAATTTTGTTGATGTAAAAGACGAAAGAATAGATGTGCATATTTTGCAGGAATTTTTAATCTGATGATTCTTTTCGAGTTAATCGGGTTTATCAAATAATTGTGTTTGTTTAGTGCATGCTCTGTCATCCATTATGGCATTGTCAAGCAATGGAGGAGCGGGGGGGGGGGGGGGTGAGCTTGCTCACTTTTTCTTTCATTAACAAGGTTCCCTTGAAAAAAATCACAGGGTTATAAACATCTAAGATTTAAATATAGGTTGAAGTCAATCTAATTCATAGCTGAAATTTTAAAAAGAACAAACGGGTACATACATGTTCATATTCTGTATACGATATGAATCAGTCTCTTATGAATTGTAAACAAGATACCCATTGACCATAGCGGTCACCAGTAAATACAGCCCAGTGTAGGTGAAGTGAATTTCAAAAGTATTTAGAATAGTGTACAAGTATGTGTTTGTGGTTTTAGTGGCTGGGTGGGGGTGTTTATATGATAGTCAAGAAGGTCTTTATTCTTCAGAAACAAGAGAAAGGATATTTACAATTATAAATTAACACATGTGCTACCTAAACAATAGAGCCCCTTCCCCTCCCCAACTCGCACACCACAGCAGATCAGGGGGTCATGAATGTATGGAATTCATAATTTTGGTGAAGACTTCATCGCTCATCCAGGATCGTGAATTAAGGAAGAGGCAAAAATAAATACATTTTCACCATTATGGCCATTAAAGTCCCGTGCTAACACCGGATATGCTTTATTTTTTACCAAGGAGTTAAAAGGAAATTTTCACCTGAACCCCTAACCTTGGGGTCATGAAATAAATTTATAATTTGGAGAGAGAAAAACATATACCTCACGTACCTGCCATACTTAAAACTCATTTTGACTTCTAAAGTTACAGTAAACGAGGGCAAGATTTATGGCGAAATAATCCATTTTAGTATTAACCAGTAAAGTCAATCCTTACACCAAAACCCCTGACCCGAGGTCATCTCTTGTAAAGGTAACTATACATGTTTAAGTACTTGGTGCCAACAGGAATTAAGGGATTATCATCAATATGACGAATAAAGCCCAGTGAATGCAGAACCCCAGACCTTTGACTACTTGAATCAATATTATAGGTGGTGTTGTCCCGCCTGTCATTACTTTATTCTCCGATTTTCTTCAAGACGCATTATGAGAAAATTTATGAACCTTAGTATATGATCAATAAAGCTTCATTCTAGCAACACAACCCCAACCCGGAGGTCATGAAATAACCACCTTTGGTAAAGCCCCCCCCCCCGCTGCTAATTCTTAGGAGATGTAGGTGGAGGGTTTTTTTTTCAAAATCGTTGCAAATTTCAATTTATATGGTTAAAAAAGCCCGGACGACCATGCGAAGACATTGGTGTCTTAAATCTTGTGAAATTTCAGCTCATTGTAGTAGGTTCCATTATTACTGTTAAAGCGCGTAAATTGTTTGGGAAGTTTGCAATAACCTCGTCATCGAGAATCGTTATTTGTCGCCGCTAACCAATCAGTTGATGTTTTTGGTTTGCTGCGCAGAGCCAGTAAATCACTCATAATTTGCGAAATATAGTCGCCGCAAATAAGGATAAATTTACGAAATATAATAATATAGTTTGTTGCCAATGAATATAGAATTATATATTTCAAGGATTACTAGTATTTGAATTTTTTTTTTCAATTTTAACTCAAAGTTTAAGGTTCCTGACGGTTGCGATTATGAATTGTTAAATTAATGTTCCCCTCACCCTTTAGATGTTATGATATATTAGTCTTCATTTACTCAGTAATTGTCTAAGACGTGGAAACTGTTAAAGACAAACGGACGCCTATGGACAAACATGGATCACAATAAGTCGCCTTAGATGCTGAGATAATAATAAGATGCGAATCGACCCACTTACGTCCACATACAGGCAGAGACGAACCATCGTACTCCCACCCATGCTCAGTGCATCTTGCAGAAGATGATCCATGTAGTATTTGGTCTCCATCACAATGGAAATGCACTGGCTCGTAGTAAGCATAATCGTTTTTATCTGGAGACACTATTGATGTACTGTTCAATCTGTGTTTATAACATCTTACCTCTGTAAAAGTTTAAACTTGGTATGAATGATGTTTTTCACAAGTGTTTTATCTTCACAACCTTGTTGATATGTTTATTTTTAGAATAAACTGTAATAAGAGTGTGTTGCATGTTTTGAAATGTACAGTATACAGTAAACAATTTAACTTTTTGAAGACAAATACAGAAATTAATTCTTAGTAAATAACATTGGTTTTTACAGAATGACTGAATGTATTATTTAACGGATCTTTTTGTGAATGATTTCACATATAAATGAACCGATAGCAGCTCTTACTTTATTTTATTTGAATTTTTTCCAGAGAAGCGGGGAATTTTTTTTCGAGCCATTTTAATTCCTAGTTGTCATTGAGATTTTTGAGAAATACTTTATTTAGAATTGTTTACAAATGTGTTTGAAGTCAAAATTCATTCAACTATCAAGCTTTAAAATGCCAAGTTTTATAACTTTTTTTTCAGAATTTCAGAGTGTAGTAGATAGTTAAACAGAGAAACTCGCCTTCACAAACGCATAACTATCAAGCTTTAAAATGCCAAGTTTTATAACTTTTTTTCAGAATTTCAGAGTGTAGTAGATAGTTAGAGAAACTCGCCTTCACAAACGCATAACATCCCGGCAAAATCACCCAAATGTCCAGACATGCACAAGGCTGGACCTCCACAACGAAGATAATAGCTAGTGTGACACTTGAAATGGACCCTCGTTCCTACGAACACTGTATCACCATAATAAGGATCGGTGTACATTCCACCACTTTGATAGGGCGCAACATTACATTTATTGTCTATCAAATAAGCATACATTTAATATCATTAAAGAAGATCATTATGAAAATCTTAACATGTAACATTGTAATAATTCACAAACTGTCAATATCTTTGCAATGCGTATCATTGCGATGTCCTCAAATTGACATGTATTACTTTTTAAATTAAATTTTATAATATTGAGCTATCCTAAGCAGTGAACAGAAAAAATGATAAGTAGGTTGATGTAAAATTAAATAATTAAATATGTGCCTTGTTTAATGACAGCTTTAATATTACAGTTTTTTAATCACACTTACATCCACAAGCAGGCCGAGACGAACCATCGTACTTCCACCCATTCTCTGTGCATTTTGCAGAAGATGGTCCATATACCATTTGGTTGGCCCCGCAATAAAAATTTACTGTCTCGTTGAAGTCATAAGAACTTTTTAGTGGTGACACATTAATTACAAATGTTTTATCTGGAGGTGTATTTATTTCACTGTCTAACACGTACTTATAACATTGGATCTCTGTAAAAGATAGACCTTCAATTTTTTGGTCAATGTTCTGTCTGTACAAATCATTAAATGAAAGCATAAAAAATAATTCATTCGTCTAAAATTAAACCTTAAAAAAAACAGCACTTGCTTTGACAGTATGTCAACATTCCATCCATTCCAAAATCCCCAGAAGATAGACATTCTAAAAAGCTCCCACCCCGAAGACGATATCCCTCATCACAGCTGAAGTAGATGCGTTCTCCCTCTCTTAAACTTCCTAGATCTTGTTCTAACGAATGTTGAATGCGCAAGTGTTGATGATTAGCAGAGATCCAATTTGCGTTACAATGTGTTGCTATTCAAAAAAAAAAATTAAACGATCACACATAATATATTTCATTTTATAGAATATTTTCACTTCAATGAGGCAAAATACATATATTGCTTTTGCATCAAGATATTGGAAATTTATTTTTATATCAATGCCTTGAATTTTAGAGGTTTTTTCATTTTGAATTGATATTTCACGATTTAAATGATAACTCATGAACTTTAGTTTTTAAAGATGACTCAGTGGTGGGTTTTATTTTATCAGAGATGATAAACAATGTTATGTAGCAAAGGATGACTGCACTTAAGGACATGCGATATTTGCAAGAAAATAAACTTTTATTTAAATGTATGTGCAAAATAATAAGCCGCTATAATGCTTGAAACATCCGATAAGATGTAAATTAGTTCTCAAACTGAAATCGACACCTGTAACACTGCATACCTAACAGAGCTATCGTTCCTTATCCGCTAGGGTCCCCGTGAGAAATACTCTTCCGGTTAGCTGCAAAGCTTAAAGAAACAAGTAATAGCTTTCCAAAAAGCTTGCCTGACTAAACAAATTTATTCAGTGGAAGCATGCATGTATCAATTCGGCTATCTTTTAAGAAATGAATTTTAATTTTCGCTGCTGATCATAAATTTAATAAAAAAACGGAACGTGCAAATTTAAAAGAAATTTCAGTCTTTTCTTCGATCTAGTAGGTACATGTATATCACTTGTAACTAAATTATTTCATCTATTCAAATTCTTAGGAATGTATACGTATCAAATAATTGCATGTTAGCTTGAAAGCGGTCAATTTTTAAATAGTATTAATTTGTTATATTAAGATGCAAAACCAGTTTTTTTTAAAAATTTCCAACCATAGGAAATTGGAAAGGATATTAAAGCACGTAGCTTTGCTTTTTAAAGTGTGTGGGGCGGCTTCATCCAAAACATCTTGACAAACAATTTTAAAAAGGGTGAATTCTCAAAATCTCGAAAGAAAATCCTAATTGTAACTTCAATTCAATTAGAATTCCTTATTTCCAGTTTCATTTATTACATGCTGCGACAAAAGTGAAGGGGGATCCATGATATTTCCATTTGTTATCATATGTCAAGTTAAGAAAAGTGCCTGCTTCGAAAAAGAGACAGCTCCCCCCTCCCCCAATGCTTCATATGTACGTGTCTGTGATGTGTACACCCCGGAGTATTCTCCTGATCCCAATTTGGACTCGTCCACTAATCGGTGCACAAAAACATTAAGTCCTGCTTTACCATTCACGTAACGGTGGAGACCCATGGGGAGGGGGTCAAAATGAATTGTTTGACATTTGTTTTGTAACAACTACATATACCGGTATTACAACTACATATATTATACTTTGGATCGAATGTTTAGGAAGAAATCTATTGAATTAACACTCACACTTAACTAGTAATTGTTAAATGTACATGAAGTAAGACACGCGAATTATGTACCCCTTTGAAGATGAATGATGATTCTTTGGTAATGATGATAACCCAACACCAATTATTACTTACATTGTACCGTAATAGACAATATGTAACAACTTGCTGCGAAGACCCCCTCGATCCCCCTTTTCACCGTTCAAATATGGCTTATCTATTTTTAAATCAGGATTACACACGTGCATGGTGAACAGCCCTTTTACTTGCTCACTGTTGTTTTCACATCCCATATAACTTTTTCATCAATTTTGAATGTAAATGCTGACACATTAAACATGCATCGGTTATTAAGGTCTTCCGTTTCCAACGGAGGACCTTTATATTATTGTGCAGATTAAAATTTTTAGGGTCTTCCGTTTCCGACGGAAGACCCTCTTGTTTTTCTACTGTTTCTTTCTATTATTATTAGGGTCTTCCGTTTCCAACGGAAGACCCTTTTGTTATTCTTCGGTTTCTTTTTATTAGGGTCTTCCGTTCTTTATTTTTCTGACTTTTTTGAAGCTTCATATCTCAAAAAGTTTTCAACTGATTTCAACGAAACTTTCAGAAGTTATGTGACTTTATCCTCCCTTTACGCTATTAAAGTTTCCATAACAACGTCACTTACGTTTTTACGTTACGTCAATTTTAAAATTTTTAAAAAGTGATTTTGTCCAGGGGATTTTTCGAAAACGCTTTAAGATAGAGACTTGAAATTTTCTGTGTTTGTACATTTATCATTTTTATTTGGAAATAAGGCTGGAATTAACATTCCGTCACTCTCTAAAATTTTCAAAATTTCGAATTTTTTGTTTGAATTTCAAATGTTTATGATCTTTGTAGAATTTATAATGCTGAATACGAAACTGAAATCCGTTTTTAAATCGGACGATGCATTGCAGAGATATTAGGGTTCAAAAATTGATTTTTCCGGAAATTTTAATTCCGCGTTCTTGGTTTAAAAAATAGCGTAAAGTTCAAAGTGAAATTAACTCGTACCAAAAATAATTCGATTTTTGTTAAGTCGTACTTTGACACATTTTTTGTTAAGTCGTTCTTGAAATCGTAAAGGTTTTTGTTAATTTGTACTAAAAATCATTCGGATTTTGTTATGTCGTACCAAGAATTATTCGACTTTTTATCTTTTTGTTTTAGTTACTCTTGTTATTGGTTTAAGAACGTTGCTTCTTACAGGAACATTTAGCTTTACTCTCGACATTAACGGAAGACCCACTCGTTGCTTTGCAACGAGCTTTGCTCTAGTTATTATTATACTTTTTCTTTTTTTTCTGACTCCTTTTCGGCTTCATAACTCAAAAAGTTTTCAACCGATTTAGATGAAACTTTCAGAGATTATGTGCAACTACTATGCCTCAAAGATATTAAAGTTTCCATGAGAACGTCACTTCCGTTTTTACGTAACGTCGTTTTTTAAATTTAAAAAAAGTCATTTTGTCCGGGGCATTTCTCAAAAACGCTTTAAGATAGAGGCTTGAAATTTTCTGTGGTTATGAATTTGTCAATTTACCTGTGCAATAAGGCTGGAAATGGAAATCCGTAACTTCCGGTCGAAACCGGAAGTGAATCAAATTTTTCGAAAATTTGAATTTTTTGATCAGATTAAAAATGTATAAGTGTTTTGTAGAGCTCATTAGGCTGAATCTAACACTGAAATCCGTTTTAAAATCGAACCACGCATATCAGAGATATTTGGGTTCAAAAATTGATTTTTCCGGAAATTTTGATTCCACAGTCAAGATTAAGAAAATAGTGCAAAATTCACACTGAAAGTAACTTTTACTGAAAACAATTCGTACTGGTCATAAAACTATATATAAAACCATAAAGTTATATGCATATTGTAGAGTTTGCAAAGCTTAATACAAAACTGAAATTCGTTTTAAAGAGGTTCGATCCTCTGATTTTGGGTAGCCATTTTGGGTCACCTCTAGTCTGGAAATTCTGTGTCATATATTAATTCTACTTGTAAATTCCTATTTTACAATGCCAAATAAACTATTTTGAATAAAATAGTTAAGGGAAAATTACATATTTACAGAGTTAAGTAAGGGACTATATTTTGTGGCGGAATGTTTTTAAGAAGAAAATGAACATTTTTCATAACTTAGTTGTTTTAGAGTACTGTAATTTTAGCTTCCTTATTTTCAGTGCAGACCAAATTTCCAGCTAGTTTATGCATTGGATTATCTTCGTGTTGTTTCAAAAAACACATTTTAACAATATTTCAATATTTCTATCGACATATATTGGCACATTTAACTAATATTTCATTAAAGTCAAGAAAAAATGAACTCCAATTTTTGCCTTAAATTAGCTTATTTCATGCCATATCTCAAAATTTACATCATAGACCCATACTTTTCGTTTTATTTTCTGAATTTGTGAGATATTTTTGACAAGTCTATTAAAATTTAAGAAAAAGTTTGAGACTTTTAAATAATTTTATTGCATGTTGAATCGTTAATGGATACAATCAGTGTTTTATCAGTGCAAAAAGGTCAAAATATCAATTAGGTGAAGAAATTGCAAACTTTTTCTTTATGATTATTTTAATTTTATTAATTTTAAATAATATAAATTTGTATTTGATGTCATGGTTTATTCCGATTAAACATTATTGAGTAAAAAGCGATTTATGTGCAATTTGCACTTTCAGTGCAGAAAGGTCACATTAAATACACTGTAGCACCGAAAGGAGCATATAGACCCCAAAATTTTGTTTTGAATTTTGGTTTAGCTTTTTATGTAGATTTTTTAAAAATACGTCAGAAAAAAACTTAGAGACTTATGATCGCAGGACCCAACCTCCTTAAAATCGGATGATGGATTGCAGAGATATCAGGGTTTAAATATTGATTTTTCCGGAAATTTTGATTCCGCAGTCAAGATTCAGAACATAGTGCAAAATTCACACTGAAAGTAACTCCTGCTGAAAACAATTCGTACAGGTCATAAAACCGAACTCTGTTTTTTAAATAGTTAATCTGAGTGTTTATTGAAACGATTTCGTTTGATAATTACGTTGAATGTATAAACTTCGTTTGGAAAAAGAGAAAATTTTGTCAACAAAAACAAAGCAGCTGGAATTGAAGACACAGATCCCGATTATAACAACGAAAAGCGATCGAAAGTCTTTTCTAAAATTTGGTAAAAGTGTTATTTAAATCGCAATATTAAGCCTAGCCTAATCGTCGCAGATCTTTCAGTTGTTGAATAATGAGAACAACACTACAATATGTAGATTGGATCACTGAATATAGAGTTCGTAAAGATTTCAAAAATGAATATATATTTATTGTAATTATTTACTTGAAAAAAATGCATTAATGTAATGCATGTTAATCTGTGCTCTGCATATTAAACACAAACTTATTAGTTTTAATCGAAATAATTATCGTACGATTCACCATGTCAACTCGCCATGTTTTGACTGCGAAGAACAGCTGATAGCGGTGTGTCAACATTTTTGAAAGAAGTATGGCCTGCAAGACGTCGATAGTGGGAAATTCAGCTCAACTATCGTATGAAAGATTATAAAGGTATGTTTCAATACAAGATATGTCGTGTTGACTTTTTCTTTTCAAAGTATTTGTACTTTTCCATCTAATCCGAGATTCCTCTGACCCTATCCGCGTCACAGTATTAAAGCGAATGTTAGAGTCGGAGGAATCTCGGAATATTTTCTGTCCCGTGTATTTTCACGTGTATGTTTTGTACATCACTCTTTCGAATTTCTATTTATCATGTTTATTATTTTCCTATGTTTATGTATGTCTTATTGTATATTGACCAACACACCATACACTGTAAAACATTGCAAAAGGGGTGGGGGTCCCAATGTACACAAGAGTAGAATGCTGTAATGCATGTTTGCATGTAGAAAGAATAATCTTACCGTGACCAGGCTACGCTCAGGTCACAGTAAGAATTCGTCCCATATACTTGCAATGTAGCAGCCGCGAAGCGGATCAGCTTCGCGTCGATTTTAAGTCTGTTAAAAATAATCTGCAGGGGAAAAACACATTTTTATACATTACAAACCTTTTTGAACATGCATATGTAGTTAAATCCACAAAATATCCATTTAATTAGTCGTACTAAGGCATTTTGTTAATAAACACGTTTGAATTGCCTGCCATTTTGTAGGAAATCGTACTCGGAATGTCTCGGATTTTATCGTAAACATGGCGACCGTAAACAGCGAATTTTCAAATGTGATGTTACAAGTGGCAGTGATTTCGTTACAAAAACAGTTTATGAGGTAAAATGGGATTATAAAAGAGCAACATTGTAGGTATTTGAGACCAATCATATGAAAATTTAGGCGAGATATAGCGCGATATAATTTTTTTATTTGCTACGAAGCGAGTATATGGGACGAATTCTATCGTTAAACCGGGTCCGTAGGACATCTGTCATATTCTATCTAGTTTGCATGATGATAACTTTACCTTTTAAAAATATTTGAATATAGCAGATCTTTACCATATCGCCTTTCACTTAATTTATAAATTTAAAAACTCAGACAGGCTTCATCTTCGCTAGCCAAGGGTTTTTGGTCTACTCCGTTCCCCATAAACGAGGAGCGAAGTGGACCAAAAGCTCTTGGCTAGCGAAGATGGACAGGCTTGTGCTTAATTAATTAAAGATATTTGACATGGTAAATATTCAATCTAATTAAAATTAGACCTTTCGTCTGGCTCACTGTTATGTATTGTTATAGCTGGGGAAAGAGCATGTAAAACAGAGTGCAAGATGAAAAGAACTTCATATTATATCAAGCTCAGATTTTAGGTTAATGTAAATTTATGTTCCCTGATATCTATAAAACATTCATCTCAAGATTTATAATTATTTTACTTTTAAAATTGTTTACATACAATGCATATCACATCTACATTGTTTGTAAACAATATTTAAAGTAAGATAAATGTAATAATTTTTACTGCATGTGACTCAGATCTCTCTCTCTCTCTCTCTCTCTCTCTCTCTCTCTCTCTCTCTCTCTCTCGTGCTTTTAATCTTGGCAAAGCGTCAGAGAGCAACTAAATTTTGTAACAAAAATATCTCTGTCTAGTAAAAGAAATCATCAGTGCATTGAATTTTAAAATGAGCATGTTATCAATCCCTTATTTTTTGAGTGTTCAACCAAAATCCAAAGCTTTGTAAAATTGTTCTTGGATTTTTATGCGCATTATGCATAGTATTGTTTTTAAAACATGAAATTACTACGAAAAAAAACTTCACTAAATTTATTCGCAAAAAAACTCCCAGTAGAATTGATAAATCATGGTATACCAGAAGCTTATACTTTGACGCTGTTTGGATGGGTATAATATTGTAAACACAGCTATTATTAGTACATGTATGTTATCACAGCTAATTGATTTTTTTTATATTTCAGCTCAGAGCGGACTCTTGTTACAACATGGCGGTGACAAGGCACCTGTTGATTCTTGTGGTTTCAGCTATTAAGGTTAACCAGTCACCTGTCCCCACATGCATGTTCCTTGTGTTCTACAGACTATTTACCGGTAATTCAATTTAAATTGGATAATGCATGAACAATAATGGAACTTTAAGAAAGCATCATGCCTTGTTGTGTTTTATGTTTGATAAGAAATTATGACAAAGAAAATTAAGGCTGTTTAAAGAAATTTACAGTTGTTAGTTGTGAAAATTTGTTTTTCAATAAAAGTATGCAATTATGTTTCCTTTATTTTGTATTTTATGATAATATTTAGATGTGTTTACATAATTGAAAAATCCCCCCTTTTCAATTGTAACCATTAAGATTACATGTAGGATATGTAAATGTACATTTGACCTTAAAATAATATCTGCTATGATAATTACTTTTGAAATGAACAAGAAACAACATATTTTTACCTTTTTGTATATGCATAAAAAATGTAGGAAAACATGTCAAATTTGAACATTTTTCATGGAATTCTCCTCCGTCTCCAGCTACCTGGGTGTGTTTGAATTAAAATTTAATTTAAGACAGATGTCTAACTTGTAGGTCTTACTGTTTTAGCATGGTTCAAAGGAGACGAGAAACCAGAATAGATAAGATATTCACTAAATATGATTGTTAGCTTACTCTTTTTCATGGAAACTAGAAATCACATGCAGGACGGCATGTCTATTCATTAATTAAAATGCTACAAATCGTTTAGTAAACAAACAAAGATCAAATTTTTTTTATCATTGATGCAGTGATTGATGATTGTTTTCAAATATGTGTGAGAAATGACTCAAAGAAATAGCCACAAGTTTTATAAAATTAGGTAAAAAACCTCGGGTAAAAGATTTCAAACCATGACTGTTTATGAAAATCAAAAGATAGTGGGAGGGTATACATGTAAGGGCATTTCTAAGTAATATGATGCTTTTATCATGATAATATCATGTAGATGTATGTTATATTGAATAAGGTTTCTTATTAAAGGAGGTTGAACAACAATTGACCTCTAAAAGGTCGGGTAAAGATGTTTTACTATGAAGAACTCTATGAATCTGTGTTAAATAGAGGAAAGTGGAAATGGTGGGTTCACTTAAATGGCCATATTTTTATTTAACCTCAATGGAATTGGCAATATGTGGTATACTTTTTCTCAGAATTGTATTAGCTTTCTAATTCTAAGACAAAACATCTTTTTAGGTCACCTGAGTAAACTCAGGTGACCTATTGCTATCTGTTTTCGTCCGTCGTCGTGCGTCGAGTGTCGTGCGTCGTGCGTTAACAATTTACATTTTTAACTTCTTCTTAAAAACTACAAGGCCAATTGTTCCCATTTTTAGTGTGAAGCATCTTTATGGTAAGAGGAATGTAAATTGTGAAATTGGTGGCTCTACCACCACCAGGGTGCCACAGGTGGAGCCAAATATGCAAAAAACAGCCAAATTTTCAAAAATCTTCTTCTCTACTCCCACACATGTGAGGAAAAAACTGATTGCATGGTTATGATGTCCATGAAGCCCTCTACCAAAATTGTGAAATTCATGGTCCCTGGGTCAGGGGTTCAGGCTCTAGGGTGGGGCCAATATGGCCATATAGTAAAAATGTATTAAATCTTAGAAAATCTTCTTCTCTACTCCCATAGATATTTGTTAAAAACTAAATACATAGTTATGATGTCCATGAAGCTCTCTACCAAAATTGTGAAATTCATGGCCCCTGGGTCAGGGGTTCAGGCTCTAGGGTGGGGCCAATATGGTCATATAGTAAAAATGTATTAAATCTAAGAAAATCTTCTATTCTCCCATATATATTTGTTAAAAACTAAATGCATGGTTATGATGTCCATGAAGCCCTCTACCAAAATTGTGAAATTTATGGTCCCTGGGTCAGGGGTTCAGGCTCAAGGGTGGGGCCAAAATGGCCATATAGTAAAAATGTATTAAATTTTAGAAAATCTTCTTCTCTACTCCCATATATATTTGTGAAAAACTAAAGGCCTGGATATGATGTACATGAAGTCTTCTACCTAAATTGTGAAATTTATGACCCCTGGGACAGGTGTTTAGGCACTAGGGTGGGGCCAATATGGCACAGGAAGGGCCCAAATATCTTGAAAACGGTTAAAATCCCCACCCTAAACCATATATATTCTTGTTCCTTGTGTTAAGGGCCATCAAATGGTATGTAGGTCATGGGCCTCAGGGGTGGTTCCTGACCCCCCTCAAACAGGAAGAGCCCAAATATCTTGAAAACGGTTAAGAACCCCACCCCTAAACCATATATATTCTTGTTCCATGTGTCAAGGGGTATCATATGGTATGTAGGTCATGGGCCCTGGGGATGGTCCTGACCCCCCCTTAAACAGGAAGTGCACAAATATCTTGAAAACGGTTGAGATCCCCACCCCTAAACCATATATATTCTTGTTCCTTGTGTCAAGGGGCTTCATATGGTATGTAGGTCATGGGCCCCAGGGATGGTCCTGACCCCCCTCAAACAGGTAGTGTCCAAATATCTTGAAAACGGTTGATATCCCCACCCCTAAACCATATATATTCTTGTTCCTTGTGTCAAGGGGCATCATATTGTATGTAGGTCATGGGCCCCAGGGATGGTCCTGACCCCTTTCAAACAGGAAGTGCACAAATAACTTGAAAACGGTTGAGATCCCCACCCCTAAACTATATATATTCTTGTTCCTTGTGTCAAGGGGCATCATATGGTATGTAGGTCATGGGCCCTTGGGGTGGTCCTGACCCCTCTCAAACAGGTAGTGCCTGAATATCTTGAAAACGGTTGATATCCCCACCCCTAAACCATATATATTCTTGTTCCTTGTTTATGTTAATAGTATAGTAATAATTGGCTAACTAAAATCACTGATATATAAAGGTAAAATGATTTTGGTATATATGCCAGATGGTGATTCTCAACGAATGTTGAATATTTAAAAACTGGAACAGGAGAAGTGAGTAACTCATGATGGCTTTTATCGATAAAGCTGGGTTTTTTTTCGTTTGTTTAAATGCCCATAGGGAGAGTTTCTGTCTGCCCCGGGGGGGTGGGGGGGGGGGGTGGGGGATGGGAGGTTGTTTTAGATAAAACATGAATAATAGCCACCTTGTTATTATTATTAAATTATTTTCTATCAGAGTCTTGCACCTTTTCAATATCAGGTCATGCACTCTTTTATGATCTTTAAGTTTTTCGCTAAAATTATAGGTTTAATAGTCCTTTTTGAAAGATTTCAGGCAGGGAGGTGGTCGTCATTACAAATTATTTCTATTCCAGAATAAAACTTAACTAAATATGCATATATGAGACTCCTTGACAAGTTTGTGTATGGGTTATGCTACTCAGGTGACCGTTAAGGCCATTTGGCCTCTTGTCATAAAATGTTAGTGTACTAAGTTAAAGGTAGCAAGGGACAGTTTCGGATAAAGTACCCGTTAATATTTTTGTAAAATTGAGAGTTGCTGTACTTGAAGGCTTATGAGTGTTGCTAAGATTCATGAAATGAATTTTGATGATTATCATTAGTTAGAGGGATGTCTCTTGTTGGAATTGGTATGCAATATGAAGGCCCCTAATGTTAAGTACATGAGAAGCAGAAGTAAATTGTGAAACTTGCGACTATGACTGTTGTGTTGACTGTACACTGTGAAATTACAGGTTACAAACGGGACATTATATAACTCGAAATGTAGGTGGATGGGACATTATATACCTATTTACTTGCTTTGAGTAAATAGGTATTTTATTATACCAAAGAAAACTTTATTTGTCGGCGATGCAGAATTTCTTGATGATAAACAAATAAGACTTATCGGACTTTGAATTTAATGCAGCGATTGGATTACGTCAGAGGTGTTCCGAGTTTAAAAAGGAGGGAAATCAAATGTCGCCGGTGAATAGTTTTGATGACTATTCACCATGGGCAGATAGCACGGAAACAATTTTATGTTTATATTTTGTTAATTCGTACTCAGAATCATTCGGATTTTGTTAAGTCGTACCGATAAGTATTCAATTTTTTTTATCATTTTGATTTAGTTACTCCAGTTATTGGTTTAAGAACGCTGCTTCTTACAGGAACTTCTAGCTTTACTCCCGACATTAACGGAAGACCCACTCGTTGCTTTGCAACGAGCTTTGCTCTAGTTTTATATATAATACATTTGGTGTATTTTTAGCAAACATGTTTAAATATCTACTGTATTGGCAAATAAATTATGAAAAGGTTGATTAAGGTGAAATCAAATATTTGAAATAGTTTCTCAAATACACAAAATAATGGCTTAATATTATGTAAAAGTTAATTTCAATCTATTATCTTCAGAAAATAATGTAAATCATACCCATCAATCACTCATAGCATAAAAAATTTAAGTACAGAGGATTTTGATAATTTCGAAACCAACATTTGAATGGAATTCGTGTAATTTTTTTGCAATTTAGCCTTCTATCATTGAAAATGTGTAACTTGTGTTTCTTTCATAGTAAAGACCTGAAATTTGGTCACAACTATCCCTAGTGTTTAAACTTTATACCCGATACATTTCAAGGTCATATCAAAAGGTCAAAGGTCAAATATGATGACGTCATCTAGGATTTTTATTAATTTTTATCTTCGTAAAATATACTTAAACCTCAATTAATCTAAAACCAATGGTCAAATTTTCATTATTTTGATATATTTTAATAATAGGGTCATGGCAATCATACTGTTAATTTTTATTGAAATTTGAATCATACAATTTCTTTTTAGAGACTCATAAGTGATGCAAATTACCGTCTTAAAAGATAATTCACAATCGCTAGTTTTACAATATATTACACCAGAAATTACCGTAAGTTTTCAGTAATAATTTATTTTAGTGTCTTTAAGTAACAAAAAGGTCTCCTGTATAAAAGGTAGCATAGACTTTTGTAATATCTTGAAAAGTAACTTATTGGCATATAGCAAATCATATATAACGATCACTACTTTATTTTACTCTCCACTCAAAGGCGATCCAAATGGTAGGTTGGGGCGATGTAGGCATACATTGCCAGGTCAGATTTTTTTCAAATTTGATATATTTATAGATTTTATTCCAAAGAACAAATTATTAAATTTTCAGAAAAATTGAATTATAGGAACAAATTAGCTTATCTGTTTTGTACTACCTTAATTTACAAAATCATTTCAAAGTTATATCAGTTTGAAATTTGACCTAAGACTGTTCTCTGTTGATTGTCTTGGGTCCGAACTTTTACCCGTCTATGTGTCTGTGGGTCAAACCGCCCCTAACCCCGCAAAAATGTATCCACGTGTTAAGTGTGATATTAATGTCTGTATTGTTTACAGCTCCCTGACTGGGTGCTGAGAAGGCATTGTTTATCTTTTATTATACTTTCATGTTAAATATTGCAATCTGATTGGTTTAGACGCAGTTGACAATCCGTTCTCTCTCCCTCGCACGCTTAGCAACGGGCCGATAGAACGAATTGTTACATGCGCGTTAATTATGCGCATACGGTTCGCCGTAGAATTCACGTCTTTTCTATATAAAAGCAGTAAAATTTGCTAAAAAAATTAAGACATTCAGTATAATAAAATAAATAGTGCCTGTTTGGGAGGGTACCAGTTGAAATTGACACCCCTCGAAAACCATTGTCAACCTCCGCTTCGCGTCGGTTGACAATGGTTTTCTCGGGGTGTCAATTTCAACTGGTACCCTCCCAAACAGGCACTATTTATATAATGGTTTATCAGACCCAGGCAGATGTAACGCAGACAAAAACCTGCAGAAGAGTTACTATATGCCTATTACTTACACACGTCAGTGGTTAGAATTGGTAGTCTGTCTTGGCATTCTAGAAACACGCCCCTCCCCCTACCCCCTTATTATTATTTTTTATAACTACTGTGATGTTAGACTTTTACACTTTTTCAATAATGCATCTACCACGAAATTTATATATATATTTTTAAAAATCGATCTAAGGAAAAAGTCTACGATAATCGCGATATTTCATGACCGACGGGATACATGTAGACGGGATTCGTCTTCTGAATAAAATTATGGCATCGCTTGGAACCAGTTCAATTGTCGTAGAAGTTCCTTCAGGGAACTTTAACAATCATTCTGTCATAACCAAGATAAAACAAAACAACTTTGGATGATAATTTACTATTCCAATTTCAGCATTCAGATTCCCATCAACATAGAAGGACACATACTGGATATATAACACGTACGTTTTAGTTGGACTCTTCAAAATTACCCTTAAAATTGAAACACCCCTTAAAAGTAATATTCAGGTAGCTACATGTATATACACGTATCTTAAAATAGCTGCCATTGTATGCGGATTCACGGATGTAGGTGAATAAATCAAGAAACGAGGAAGTAGCGTGTACATGAAATACATGTAAGAAGGGCGGAATCCGGATTCGTTACGTCGCGTTCTCAATTGTCTCTGATGTCTTTGTATTGTCTACAAGTTATACTTATATCATTGTTATGTCCCCAGTGGGTCCAAGATTAGAAAGAAATCTATATATATCTTATCTTATAGTTAAATTCCAGAATAATGTCACGTATATATCTATTATTAACAAACTACTCCCACACTATGCCCCTTACACAGGCACAATTCATCAAATACATTTCCTTTGATTGGGAGACAATAACCCATACTATAATATTATAATAGTGTCCTTTACAAAAATTTAGATTATTAGGAATCAAAATGTGTACATGACAATTGTCATGTACATATTTTGATTCCCAATAATCTAATTTTATGTAAAGGACACTAGTGCAATAAACGGAGAATTACCTACCAATAAAAAAAGTGATATTATAATAACGTCAGGTGCCCGTAGCCCAGTATCGATACAGGGATGGTACGTGACTCAGGCACCTGACCTTACATGTTTTTATCACCATAAAAAATATATACCCTCTACCGAATAATTCACGTGTATTATTAGGTAGATGGTATATATTTTTTTATCATGAGAAAAATATATAACGTCATGTGCCAGGGATGCATGTGTACATATTGTTTATATACAATGTAAACTTCACAGCTGGAAAGAAACTGAGGTATCCCAGAGTAAACAGACTCACCCCCTTTGATAATGTGGATCCGTGGAAAGGTGGAGCGGTCAGGTGGTTCCTAGATGGGCCCCACTAGTTATGGACACAACAGCTGGGTGGTTCGCCGCGGTGCAATGGCAGAGATAAATTTAAAGTTAAATCAGATTGACTGATTGGTTTAAATACTGGAAAGTGCTCTACCTGAATTTATTCTTATCAAGCACCTGTTTGGGTATTACGTATGTAACAAACTTCTTCAGGTACCTATTAAACGGGTGGAATTTAACCCGCTATTTACCGGCGATTCTTACAAAGGCCAGGCTTTAGTCCTTCTTACCGTAACCGACGCAAATTCCCCGTTATCTTTCAGAAGTGTACAATAATTGTATTTGTGGACAGTTATAGCTTTAAAGAAATGAATACAAAGTCTGAACACAGAATATTCAAATGAAATTCAGAATTCATCAATATACGCAGCCGGGTCGTATTCAGAGGTGTGCGGGAATTTTTTTTTATTGCATGCATGTCTTTGCCAAATATTGTTCTGAATATTCACGCTTCAAATTTGTACTTTAAACACTGCATTGTGGAGAACATGTCAATCCTTTGTTGATAAGTAATGGTACAGAAACCCACCTGTCTGCTATATACACGCAGGTAATCAGATATATCTATATACACGCAGGTAATCAGATATATCGATTGCACATGAAAGATTTCACTTTTAGTTTAAATGGCTCCGTAGATATGTCTTAATACGCCATACACTAATTATGTTTACACTTGATACAGGGTGCAGTGTAATCATTAAGTGTCATAGCAGAGCAGGTTGAGGCAATTCTCATGATTAGAGAGGGATGCCTTTAGAAAGTCAAATTCTTATCGTCTTCTGGAACGACACAATTGCAATGTAAAATGTAAATATCACAACGGGGGGTGGGGGGGGGGGGGCTGTAAAATAAATGTTGCGAAAAAAGGATAATGTATGGTGTGAAGACTTCAACATCATATTTACATTTTTTTTTAAATTTTCAAGATAGTCAGTTATTGTTCTCAAAATGATTTAGTAAGTACATGTAGAAAGGTAAGTAATGATAAATTTACCTTTTTATATTAACATTAGTGAATTGATAATGTATTCTGTACGTTAGCTGAAAAAAAACCCAACCTAATCATCAATCTAATTAAAATTAGATGTTAGATCCGCTCGCTTACTCGCTACACAAACATCTAACAACATCCCATGCAGGGTCACGTCAGTGTGACCTTTCAAATATGAATAAACATTTCTGAATTATCCAATCAGATTCGTGTTTCTAAAATCAACTCGGTTGAAGTTTCAAATTGGCGTCCGAAGAAGTGCTTCAGTTATTCAACGTTATTCAAAAGTTATTTCCTTCTAACGCCCGCGTTACACCCTTCGAGATCGAGATCCGATCTTTCGGTTACTTTCCGTATACAATCTATCCTTTCTGTGTTCAGTTTTTGTTTATTTTGATAGAACTTGTGAATAATATCAGTCCCATCAGCTGTCTTTTCGTATTGGACAAACGAAAATCCATATATAATACAGGCATCTCCTAAAACAAGTTTTCCTCGTTGTAATGGGCTGTGCCATTGTTTTTCTTTCGCTCTGAACACCTCGGTCATCTACGTATGTCGATAAAAAAAAGCAGAGGAGTTCTGTGTCCTCTGGCCTCAGCCAAAGATTTGGAGTCGTGATTTCATTGGCTAACTGAAAGGTCACACTGACGTGACCCTGCATGGGATGTTGTTAGATGTTTGTGTAGCTAGTAAGCGAGCGGATCTAACATCTAATTTTAATTAGATTGCCTAATCATATACGTGAACTTCGCAGTTTAACGGGAAAAAATCCCGTTAATCAAACAACTGTGTAGTAGTCTGGCTTTAATCTAATTTCCCCAAAATATTAAACTTATCATTCTCCTCTATATCTTAAATGTTTTTAAAGAATTTGTTTTCATCCATTATATTTGCTAAAATATAACAGAGTTAACTCTCTTGGCGTATAATGTGCATTAAATGGTAAAACAAACACTTGTATTTGATGGGGGGGGGGGCGAGGAGGAGGGATTGCCCAAACATTTAACAAGCAATCAAATAAAAAACAAAAACACAAAAACAATAAAAAAAAGGAAGGGAGTATACACGTCATGCCTCAACGGGAGGGGTGCTCGACTCGAATTTAAGAGTTTTAAATTGCACGTGTACATCACAACTGTCAATACGATTTATTCATATCATTTTGTCAAATTAAGGGTTGTAGCTGACTTTTTGAATTGCCAAAACGTCTCCTCTCCTCTTTCCTTTTTACAAGCACGACATATCATAATTGAGAGAATGTTCAGAACTTAGTATAGTGAATAAGTAAGATGAACCCTCGACTTTTATCAAACGCTGATTTTCATAGCATGTTGCAATTATCATAAATTTTGGTTTTTAGATTGATAATACTGAAAGTAACACATTTCTGGCCCTATATTGGCTGTTTTGGCAAGATTTTGAATTTCACCCGATCTGCCGTTTGACCATTGAAGTAGACAACTTAAAGTTAGCGATCTGGACCGGGTTGCTCAAAACACTAGTCAACTTTAACTACTGGTTAAATCCCTTTTCCATTGGTTAAATTTTGACCAGTGGTTAAACTCTGTTGCTCAAAAGTTAACCACTGTTTAAAATGCTTAACCAGTGGTTAACTTTTGGCTAAAGTTAAACATTCTGCAGAGCTGGGTTAAGTCTTTTAACCAGTGGTTAAATATATATAGATTCTTGCTTGTTGTTGATGTCAATTTTGGTAGACTACACAAGAATAATTGAGTAAATAAATATTTTTGTCATAATCTTAATCTTGACACAACATATACAATTAATGAATGAGACATATTTTTAAATCTTAATTGTAATATTTATTACTTTTATGCATGCATATCCAAATACAGTGGGGCTTCAGAATCCGGACGCTTCAGTTTACAGACTATTTTATTTGGGAACAGATTTCTTATACGTTATTTTGTCTCAATTCCCATTCCAGATCAGGACAGTCTGGGTTTTTTTTACCATAAAATCTGTTTTAACTATAAATTTTGCGTCATTTAACTGGACGGTAAAATCTAATGAATACTCCGCTTAATACAATTGAAAGATTATGCTTGGCAGTTGAGTTTCACACCCTTTTCACCTGCTAGACCCCCATGAGAAACTCGCATAAACACTCTGACTTCCTAAATCACTTTCACTTTCAAAATATTAAAACAGTACTGGTTAGACAGGAATATAGTCACGCATCACTTCACCTGGCTTGGATATCTTTACACTGTGCACCTGTCAAGTCCAATCACTTTTTAAAACACCTCTCTATTTCAAAGGAAGAATGTGCTTAATAAATCAGGAAATTTTTACATAGCTCTGTGTTATTTATATTCAAAAAGGTTATTTTTAATGTAGTATAAGAAGTATAAGATGAAAAAAAGGAAAGCATGTCAACTGATCGGAAGTGCATTAGTGGAAAATTGACGTGTCTAGAAATAGAGTGTTAAAGAACATAACGTATATAGGCACATTTCAGACTTGGACACAATATATTTAGCAAAATTTGCTATTATTGCAGTTTGCTAATATTTTCTGACTAAATAACAATATAAAGCAGGGTTTCTTGTATTTAAAACAGGCGAATTTCAAAGGACAACTCTAATTTGTTGTTGTTTAGTATGAAAGGCAAAGAAAACAGCATCAATACCCAATATAAACAAATAAATTATCATTTATGACAACAATATCCGGATCCGGATGACTGGACGTGGGAACGAAAGAGTTCGGATAACTGAGGCTCCACTGTATATTGCATTTGACAAATAATGAAATACGAAATACAAGTTATCTCTGAACTCTATCAGATGAATTAATTACTAGCTTGAACATGCAGGCTTCACTGTAGATATTGCTATTAGTGTCTATCATAGCATATGCAAAAAACATGTATTCTCTAATAGATGATACTAGTAATTTATGAAACAGTTTTACTATTTTTAAGGGGGTTATAGATTATAAAAATAAAAAATCTGAAAAAAGGGGAAAGGGGACAAAAATATATTCAAAGTAATATACTATTATTTCCAAAATCGAAATTATTTTAAGTAAGTTGGGTGGGGGTGTTAAAGGTAAGAATTAATGCTAACAGAGAATCACTCAGCGACAGGAGTAAGGGTTGTGGATAATAATTGTAACCCCTTTTTTGTGATTCGATTTGTTTGTTTTGATTGAATACTGCTAGACATTAACCCGTGCTTGCACAAGTTGAGTAAAATGGACATGATTTGAGAAAATGAGTTAAGAAACTATTACCAAACCATGCGATCTTGAAACAGAAGTATATTTATGATATGCATAGTTAATAGGAAATATATATAAACGAAAAGTGTTATACGTGTATAATATTTATTATTGTACATGTAATATAATTTATTTCTACCATTTTCCCCTCAATCTGGGAATCTGGTCTCGAAATAACTGATGGCCTGATGGTCTAGTACATTTTTTTTTAGCTTTTTAAAGAGAACACTTGCCCTTTCGGCATGCAACTTTTTAAAAATTTACTCCTTATATATTGGTACTGTGAAAAAATACATGTATATTCGGTGGTTTCCACTCCTGTCACTACATATTGTTTTGAATAATCTGATATATATGATTCATTTTCACTTATGATTATTTTCAACCACAATCCAATTATCCCCCTCACACACATACATACTTTTGGGTATGCAAGTTCCATACAAATACAATGCAGAGTGCAGCGATGATTGCTTTTCTAGTGGTTATGACCAATGTGATCCCTAGCTGTATGGACTTATTATGAATCTTTACCATAAAATCAACCTTAATTAAATTAAATTTTCTTTATTTTCCAAAGAAAAGAAGGGGGGAGGGGTCATCATTCTGTGAGGGTTCAAGCTAGAGGTAAATTCATGTGTAAAGCTGTGTTCCTTATTTGTTGGTAAATAAGCATTTTATTAAAACAATGTGGGGTTGTAGCGAGTACAATGAATACTTAAAAAAAATGATATTGATTTATCCCCCCCCCCGAATCTACACTTGTGTGCAATTTTAGCTATCCCCTGGTCTTCGTAAGGATTGTTTTGTACACTTCATGAAATTCTTCTGATTTCTTTTACATTGAATTGATAAATAGAATGGCCTAATGCAAATTGAAAAAAAGCAGATCAGCTCCCTTGTACTTTTATATAGTTGTATAGACAGATATATAAGTCTTTAACGTGTTTAATGATAAATTAGTTGTTGTCTGTCCAAAGAGTTGTCAGTTTATTTTTCAGCCATAATTGACAGACGGACAAAGTAAATGCATTAAGGGATGCTAACCACTGGTTAAACAATAGTAACCAGTGGTTAGATAACCACCGGCTAAATTCACTTCGAGCAACACCACTTTGACCACTGGTTATTAAACCAGTGGATACTGACTTTGACTAGTGGTTAAATTAACCAGTGGTTAAAGTTAACCAGTTTTGAGCGACGCAGTCCTGAGCTGTTAACAGCCTGGCGCTACTGCACGTTTTCAAAGATAAAAAGAGATTTTAATAAAAATTGTGAGAGATATAACATTAACGGCGGACGTTTCCGTTGAAAATAACAAAAGCGGTAAAAGCAGATTTTAAGAAAACAGTCAGATTACCAGGATAGGGGATGTTAACATCTGTGAATACAAAAATCGCAGGGAATTCCAGCTCCAGGCTGCCCTTTTCTCTTATAATAGTAACACAGTCAAAATCCACTCAATGAAATACTAACATCTACTAATAAGGTAAAGATCTGTGCGTTGATTTAACATCGAAGTGTTTTGAAATGTCCAATGTGTGTGTTTTTAAAAAAAAATCATGTCCATTTAAGGGGGATGTCTACACCAAATAAGTGTAGGGGATTTTTCTTGCATGCATTTGTTACCATTACTAGGCACAGTATTCATTAATAAAAGACCTCAAAATACAATATTCTATTTTCTAGAGAATGTTTAAAATATCAGTCCGGTTTCAGATAACCCCTTATTTATCAAATTTTTAAACATTTCTGTTTTAAAATTCTTATGAAAGTGAAATGTCATTAGGTTTAGAAATAAAAGACAAAATAATAATGAAAAAAAAAAAGTTTGTATGATTTTTATTGGAATCCACATAAATATGAAACTAAAATATAAAAAAAATCTTTTCAGGCAAACTGCTGGACAAAATCCTACAAAAATCTGAAAATATAAACAATATTTGTTGGTTAATAGGATGAAAAAAAGAAATTGAATAAAATTGAAAAATTAAAGAAAATACTGAATTATTGCAAAAATCTTGGTATAAAAGATCCTGTTTAAGAGTTGTATTTCTTTATTTTACATGGTTCAAATATCAATATAATATATTGTATTGTAAATAGCGGAAAAACAGTATATTATTTAAATTCCACGTTTTCCGTACAAAACAGCTGATAATCAATGTTAATTGAAAGCTTTAAACAGGAAGAAAATTGACATATTTTCTAAACGTTTTTGTGATTTCATTCCTATTTCATCTCCCTTGTAAGAAGAGTTCAATTTAACGGTGTATAGTTAATTTGTACCACTACATAATGTTATCAATCCGGAACAAAATGGCGTTTCGAACGGATGTCAGACATGTTGTGACGATGTAGCCTTCCACCTTAAGCACTGAATGCTTATTTTTTGACGTCGTCGGTCCTATGACACACCAATGCGGTGCAAACAAATTAAATACCGCGTGTCATAGGACCGACGACATCCAAAAATAAGCATTCAATGCTTATATTTATTCCTACTGATGGGTTTTTTTTGTATGAAATAACGTGTATCGTCGCTGTGAAGCCTTTATATGCGCTCTCAGTCAGGGATATGAAACATTCATGGAACAGCCATATTAACGTGTTATTTAGTACTTTTCCGCAGCTAAAATATAGTGCCAGAAACTTTGTAGAGAAAAGTATTTTTAAATAAGGAGTAGATATAATTTGATGATTATTTTCAAAAGTACATATCAAATTGGTTATGTAAGGTTTGAACGTTTCATTTAATATAACAAAAATAAATACACTCAAACACGTGGTGACGTTTATATTTGTGCTCATGGCGCATGAATTAGTAAAGTGTATTCATATGAAATTGAACGTCGCAGATTTCCAATGCAAACATAAGGGGAAATATACTCTGAATGTAAATATATCATTATGCTGCCTTTTTAAAATGAAAATATGATTATAAGTAAAGTTGATTGACTATGAATCTTTTTTCTATCTTGACATGTTTTCATAATTATGCTCAGTAACGGATTGTCATCCTTTTTGAAAATAGTGAGTTTGCAAGTTAGAAAATAGAAAATCCTGTCATTTTAGTTTTTGTTTTTCTTCCTCTAAATTTGACACAACAATGAAATTAAACTAGCCTCAAGGTTTCTATTGTGTTTTGCAAGAAACAAATACATGTAAATCATCAGCAATGTAGGATATTTTTTATCATTAGAATGTTGTTGTTTAAATTGTGTCAATAAAAACCTTCATCCCTCGGTGGCAGCATCTTATCTCCTTATCACTGACACACGATCTCTTGAATTATCTGAGTGTAGATGTAAAAAACTCTCCTTCATTTTCAATCTTTTAAACACAGCCTTGAAGCTTAGGAGTAACAAAATCTTGTAAATATTTCAATGTTGCTAGTAAGAAAGAAAATAGTTTACATCGTCAACCTAGAAATATGTTAGCAATCTTAATGCCGCCTTAACAAGTCATTTTTTTTATCAAATGAACAGCTATGTGAAAAATGTTGTTATTATAAAGAAGACACTGAACATTTTTTTATGAAGTGTCCATAATATAATGCTTGTAAATAAACTAAATGATATTGGTGTTGAATTTGAACTTGAAACTCTATATATTAAGGAAAAGCCATTATTCTTTTCAAATAAACTGTGAATTTTTTCCATTTTATATGAATTTATTAAACTATTAAGAGGTTTAGTATAGATTTAGTCTACGTTATACTGTCTTTGATATTTGGGTTTTTATTCTTAATTCTATTAAGGCTTGAACAATTAATTAATCCATTGACTGTATATAATTTTTTTTATTGTTGTTTACTTCTCTGGATGTTAATAACATCTTGTTGTATTTTAGCATAATTCAGACAAATACTAATATAGCTCTACAAATTCACTAATGATACTTATATTATTTATCAATTACAAGTGTATAACTAGATCTGAATATTACTATATATATTACTCTTAAATTGTTACGTAACTTAACCTGCTTTTACAAGTAGAGGAATGACATAGGCTGTGCCTGTTTTCCAATCCTCATTGAATTTATTCAATAAGAATATGTTAAATTGTACACGACCTTCAAAGTAAATGTTAATAGGGTTTTGAACATTTTCTTACTATATTTTCATGTTGCAACTCTCTCTCTCTCTCTCTCTCTCTCTCTCTCTCTCTCTCTCTCTCTCTCTCTCTCTCTCTCTTAACATTAGTTTCAAAATAAATCATAATAATAAAATGCACTTTGACATACTTGTTTTTGCTGTTTTGTGGAAGAATATTTAAGAAATGAACTCAATGTCTACCCAAGTTATACGAGCATAACCTGGGTTGGGGCAGTTTACGCTTTATAATCAGCGAAGCGGATTATAAAAAAGCGTAAATTGCTCCAACCCAGGTTTTAGGAGTATACCTTGGGTAGATATTGAGTTCATTACTTATAATTTAATTTTCTGTAATTTACTGTAAAAATTGAGTGCGTTTTATTTTTTAAAATAAAATTAATCTGTTCAAAATTCAAACGTAACGTCAAGCGGATTAGTACGTTTTTGCCGTTGGTGCATTGTGACGTGTCTTGTGACGTGCAAACCAGGTTATACAAATTTAACTAAATTTTTCTATCCAATCAAATGCCGCGTTACAACCAGAATTATGTTATAAAAAAATGTTTCTGTTTATCATTACATACACTTAATTCTGAAGGTAAATGATCTTTGGCATTTAAATCTACGTTTCCAGAGTTATCGACCTTTGCACAGTAACATTGATTTAGTACGAACACATATATATAGTAACAACTAGTGGACATAGCGAAGTTTTTTGGAGCCCGCGGTAAAATTTCTTCACAAATCCGTAAAATCGTACGGTTATAACAAAGTCAGTCATAACAAATTTACCGATTACTGTAGCGAGCTGAATATGAGTCCCATAGAGTGGAGAGATATTTACAAGTCGTTAGCGAATACATGTACGAATTGACATAATTATTTGAATGACTGTATAGCGATCGCAGCTCGCCGGTGCGCAGCGTCGGCGAGCGAAGTGAGCTCTAAGAACCAGTGCGCGAGGGAAAAAGAACGAGTTAGACCTTCAGATTCATCAAGAAATTCTTTTTGTCTAGGTCCCATAGTGCTCTTTCATGTTTACTCCCGTGGTGCTATGCCGAAAATGGCTAACATTTAACTTGTAATTAACGATGCCTTGAGGTTTGAAGACACGTTTTGAGTAGCGCATAAGATTTGATGAGACCCAAGAGATTTTTTACATGCTTCCTTTCTTTCGTATTGAGTCGAGATACGTCGAAACAAATGAATATAGATTTAAACGTATGACGTCACGGCGATTCCCGCGATAAATTTAGAGGTGGATCAAACATCTGTAATGCGCGTACTATAATTATTTCAGTCTAAACTTCAATTTCTGCCTGAGATGATTTGTGGGTTTTTTTTAGTGTAAATTTCAATACCTGCCTTAGATGATTTGTGTTTTTTAGTGTTTTTTTTTTTTAATTTTGATAGAGATTATATAATTATATATACAAGCAAGAGTTTAGATACTTTTGCGTGCATGAACAGTTAGATTAAGTAGGGAGGAAATTTAAAAAAAAAAGTCATTTTAATCTAAATAATAAAGAATAAAATAAACGGTTAAAAATTCTATACAGATATTGCATATTGTCAAAGCATTAAATTGGAAAATGGGAAATTACACACCTACAAACAGAGACCTGGGCACTGATACAACGTATGCCAAAATAAACAAATTTCAGTTAAAAGAAATTATGAACCAGGAAAAAAAAAATAAAAGTCAGATAACAACAAGGTACAAAAGAAAAATAATACTGTATATACACTTTGCCCAAATTAAACACAAATTACATTTTACAGACTGATCAATTTTCTCCCAAAGTAAAGAACGGTTTTAGGGGAAGCAAGTCTATGTATTTTGTAAGAATTTTTTTAAATTTAGAAATATTGTATAATTCTCTCTCTCTCTCTCTCTCTCTCTCTCTCTCTCTTTCTCTCTCTCTCTCTCTCTCTCTCTCTCTCTCTCTCTCTCAAATTCTTTGATGTTAGTTGATAACTGTCAAAATATCACTAAGTTGACAATGATGCAAGGTATGTGTAATTCTTGCTGCGCTCGCCACAACGGTAGCACCGTAAAACATATTATCTATATCAATTCAATTTAAAATCCCATTAGTTTAGGTTTCCAAAAAGGTATTTTTATCTAATGACTAAATAAACACATACGGTAATCATGTGGAAGAAAACATGTATATATCGAATTCGCTATGGTTATTGTTATAGAATTATTATATTTACATGAATAAAATTATAAAAAACCAGCGCTTCATCTGATTGTCCGTAATTGATATATGTAGATAACAATTAGATAAGGATTGCACAAGAGACTTAATGAGTTCCAATTGTTCTATTATGTTGCATCTTGCATCTATGATGTCAGTACGGGCGTTAGTAAGTGATTTTGCCCTTTAAAAAAATCAGGTTCTCTTAAAAGTTTTGTAACTTGCATGTCAACATAATTATCTTGCATGTAAACATAATTATCTTGCATGTTGACATAATTTTCTTGCATGTTGACATAATTTATCTTGCATGTAGGGGGCAGAAATATGCCACCATAGGAATTAAAATTGATTTGATATTTTTTTTTAAAGACAAGCACCGTTGGTTTTTTTTTAAATGACGTTCGATCTTCAGTTATTTTTATGGCATACCTTCCTTCCGCATCAGCAGACCCATAGCAGACAGTTCTTGACCTCATATTTTAATGAGATACGCTGGCCACATTTTCCTTTGTTTCGGCGCATTGGATAGGTTTAGAGATACAAGTATCATTGAAGAGACCAGGAAGGGATGTATAGGCGTATATAACTATATAATTGCACTATAAATACGAGAGACTAATTCAAATTTTACTAAAGACAAGTTTAAAGGGATCTGTGCTATGTGACAAACAACAGTGGTGATAACTGTTCATTTCGCGCGATATCAGACTGCATATAAACATATAGACATAGGATTTTAATCGTCTGGCAACTCAAACAAATTTGTGACTCCATTTGCTTGTGTTAAAGATAGGTAAAAAGCTGTTTTATTTCATATATATACTTTACATTGCAGTGGTTTAATGTTGCTTTCCTTTGATGAAGATCATATCCTTTTACAACCGTATTGCTAGAGGACAAACGGGAAAATCTAATAAATATGTTTTCTTCCTAGATTTAAAGAAGATGCAATTAACAGCAAATTTAAGCAGTGATTTTAAATTTTAACAAACCAACTGTATTCCACTAATGATACAGCTCTTAAGTGCTTATTATTTGCAATAGATATGGTGCATTACACATTCAAAATATTTGATATATGGCCATAGTATTTCATAACACGATTCTGTTTTAAGAATACAGTTTTTCATTCCTTCTTTTACATTTGAAACAATACAATTTTTATTTATTTCTTTATTATTGTTAACAATGTTCAAGTAAAATTGCTTGAAAACTCATCTTCTCCAGTGCTACGCTAGAATTCAAATTGTTTTTCTTCTTTCATTTTCAACAGAATGGCTCTTCAGAAAATGTCTGAGTCAGTGTATGTTGGGATGTGTCACGAAATAGGGACTCCACAACTGGTGGCCTCTAGGCGAAACAGAATTGAAGGTTTAGAGTTACTTGTGAATCAAGTATTGAAAGATGAATTGAAATTACAATTAATGATGAGTGGAAGTAGAAAAGAAGGATTAAGATTTCGTGGTTCAGACGTAGACATTATGTACTGGCCAACTGATCACCGAGTGGTGTGGGACTTTTCTCAGATTCGGTTTAACAACATACAAAGTCATGTACCGGTTTTCTGCGACAGTTCTGAGAGTCCACCAGGGTTCACTTTACTTTGGATAACATTAGAATGCTTCGTCTTTCTGGAGCGATATTTTGAAGATGCTTTTTATTATGTAATGCGAGCTTGTGTAGAACACAATAAACGGCTTTGCATATCAAGTAGTAAATACAGGGAGCTCGTGCAAACCATATCGTTTCCTGGTTCCGGAATACATGGACCATGTAGCAGTGGAAGACTGGGGAATGGAGTAGAATATGACGAAGTCTATTGTTTTGTCAGTAAGCTTTGGCCTCCCTCTGCCTCCAATTGGAAAGACAGATGTCTTTCATGGCCCTTGCCTGATGTTGTCGATGACATTGTTAGAAGCGGATGCCATTTTGTAGCAATAGGACACAAACTAGGAAACCATGAAGACAACGAATGGAGAATTTCTTTCTCTCAGGCAGAATACAAACTTATATACTCAATGAATCACACACAATTTCTAACATATGGATTGTTGAAAATATTCTTGAAGGAAATAATGAACAAAGGAATTAGAGATGAGGATAAACTACTGTGTTCCTATCACATGAAGACAGTCGTTTTCTGGGCTATTCAACAAAACGCTTTGGAAAACTGGTCTCCTCAAAATCTCTTGGAAGGTTTCTGGGTTTGTTTCAAACTTCTCCTTAAATGGGTTCATGAGGGCGTCTGTCCAAATTTTTTTATTCCAGCAAACAACATGTTTCTAAGCAAAATATTTGGTGAGACACAGCAAACATTCTTTGGAAAACTGTACGGATTGTACGAGAAGGGAATTGGAATTCTGCTAAACAGTGAATCCGTACAAACATACATGATCAATGTTCTTTGTAATCCAAGACTCGTGGTCTGTCTTAATGTACAGATCAGAGAGGCTGCTTTTGATACAGAGATATTCACTGATATTGCCGGAATCGATGTCCTACACCTCACAAGCATTGGGCAAGGTATCAAGGTTCTATTGCACCCGATTCTACCGAATTTATTTTTTGCATGTTCACAGTTTCAAGAGGTCGCGCTCCAGAAACTTGCAGCCACCATTTTTCAAGCATGTGCTTTTCTATTGTTCAACACATGCTCTATTAAAAATGATAACAAATTGATGTATACTGTTGACAAAATATCGTTGCACCTGTTAAAACTAGCGACCCAGGGTGGTATTATTAATGGCATGGTGTACATTGCCATGTATTATTACAAAACATGCAGATACAAAGAAGCTTTATCTATTATTGAGATGACAAAGGCCAAGTTATCACAGCCATATCTGATGTATAAAAGACATGTAGATTTTGAGAGTTATACTGAGGCTGTTGGTGGAAAATCTTGGTCTACAAAAATGAGACGGGCGCTATTATGGGATATTCAACTCAGTAATGAAATCTGTTATATCAGCGAATTGAAATCAGAACAGCGGCATGAAACAAAGTACCATATGCATTCTCCTTTATTATATATCCCACCCGTTGTAATGTTTCACATGCTAGAGTATTTATGCTATCGACATGTTGATTCCATTAAAGAAAAAGAGGCTCTAGATGATCTCGAGTTCTTAGTCCATCATGATCAAGGACAGTTTGTACCTGAACAACTCAGAGACATCTCCTGGGAGATTTTGGGGATCTGTCAACAGATAGCAGGAAACCTCCACGCTGCTCGGTACTCATACCAACAGTCCCTCAAACAACACCATTACAATCAAATAGAACACGCTACCAGACAGAGAATCTGTGATCTAAACCAATGGCTAATATGAAGTTAACTGTCGTACACTGTTGATTTAAGTGATTGTTGTTTATCTGTAATATTTGCTAAAATGTTGTGCTATGAGAACAAACGCAGTCTTAAATTATTCACAGACCCAACTTAATTATGACAATATCGAATTTGATACCTGAGCTATCAAACATATCTTTATAAACATTGGACTTTTTTTGCAAAGAAATCGAAAACTCTATGATCTGTAATTATCACAACAACATATCTTTTAAATCAAATACAAATTGCTTACCAACAAAGTGTCCAAAATTTACTAATCAACAGTACATATTCGTTTCAGAATCATTTATGTCACAATCCATAAATTTATTAATGTGTACATTTTTCTGTAGGGTACCTCTAATATTTATTTTTATGTTAATATCCTTTTTGGTGCCTCAATTTTGTCACTTCAGGTATTCGTCAATAATGGAGTATACTCAGGCTGTTCGATTTGTTTACTATGATACTATAAATACCCATATTTGCAGTACTAGAAAGATGTGTAACTGAGCGTATTTTTACGGTAACCAATCTTCATTAGGGGTTCCGGCAAGGTTTCAGCAATGTTCCAGCAATGTTCCAGTGATGAACCAGCAATAGTCACCAGTGTTCCGGTATTCAACATCATACCACCCGTGTAACCTCCTTTACTACACTGGAAGCCGGTGGACGAAAGCCGTCATCTTAGGACGTGGTACAGAAAGAGGACACATCGGAGGAACAGTAGTGGGACGCTGAGGACAATTATAACACCATAGGAGGGCATGTGATGCAACTGTTATCATAAACCTTTTTTTTTTGGTTATTTTTTTTTGTAAATATGTATATGCGTAAATGTATTGTTTTTATATTTAGATAAAATTGTAAATACTTTCTGATGTTCCTCTTATTGCTCGACTGATTAGACACACGACGGCTCTCTTGACAATTTACCATGATGTTGATTTGTGTATTGTTCATATGGTAAATATTTTTTTAAATATCAAATCACTTTAAATGAATATCTTACTGGATATGTTTTTGTTTACTTAAAAGTTTAGCACCATTTAAGTACTAGTTGCAATTAACAATTGATTTTTAGGACAACTACCCCAAGTCTTAAAAAAAACCCTTTAATTAAGGTCTTCTGTTTCCAACGGAAGACCTTATAGTGATTGTAATGTTTATTAAGGTCTTCCGTTTCCAACGTAAGACCTTATAGTGATTGTAAGGTTTTTTCTTTCTTTCTTATTAAGGTCTTCCGTTTCCAACGGAAGACCTTATAGTGATTGTAGACCTTATAGTGATTGTAATGTTTTTTATTAAGGTCTTCCGTTTCCAACGGAAGACCTTATAGTGATTGTAATGTTTTATTAAGGTCTTCCGTTTCCAACGGAAGACCTTATAGTGATTGTAATTAAGGTCTTCCGTTTCCAACGGAAGACCTTATAGTGATTGTAATGTTTTATTATTAAGGTCTTCCGTTTCCAACGGAAGACCTTATAGTGATTGTAGTGTTTTTTCTTTCTTTCTTATTATTTTTTTTTTTCTCCTTTTTTGTCGGCAGAATTTCTCAGAGATGGCTTTATGGATTTCCCTGAATTTTTCAGGGATGATAGAGAATTATATTTAAACAAAAACATTCTACTTTCGGTGAGATATCTCAATTATCTCAAGTAACTTTTTTATAACAAATTTTGTTCCCGCGAGATATCAAAAACTATTAGTGATGAAGACACGAAATTTTTATGGATGGTAGACATTTGATTGAAGATATGTTTAACTGGTTTTATTTTGTCGACCGTCAGTTCCGGTCCACACCGGAAGAGTTCAAACAAATCAAGCTCTTTATCAGTTTAACTGTTTTCCTTTGATAGTTTTAGTTGGTTCGATGAACAATTATGTGCAATGGTCAAGTATACAAGAAATAATAAATTAATTTTTTATTTAGCACTTCCGTTTGTCCGTTTCCTGTCCCGAGACAGAAAAACTTATTTCTACGAGATTTCAAAAAAGGTAACGACTTGAACAACCAAACTTTGTGGGATGATAGACCTATGTATGAACATGTGTTTACAATATTTTGTTTTATCCGGCGTAACTTCCGGTCGTCACAGGAAGTACACCAAAATTTGATTATTTAAAAATAGTTTGGTTGTTTAGCATGGAAGTAACATTTTAGCAATAGAAATAAAAAAGTTCATCTACACATGGATAAATAAACAAAAAATTTCTACTTCCGGTGAGACATCTCAAATATCTCAAGTAGCTTTCTTTTATAAAAATTCCGGAGATCTCAGTAACTGTAAGAGACCAAGATACAAAACTTATAGGGATGATATACATTTGAATGAACATGTGTTTCATGGGTTTCATTTGGTCATCCGTCACTTCCGGTTCTCACTCGAAGCGTTCAAGCAAAATGAAGTTTTTTTTAAAAGTTTAGAATTTTTTAAAACAATTTTCTCAGTGTGATGAACAGTAACGTACCATAGGTAAATGTACTAAACCTATCTACTTTTAATATCCTTCATCACTTCCGGTTGTCCGTTTCCGGTCCTGAGACAAAAACCTTTTCTCAGCGAAGTCTCCTAACTAACAAAACTTGAACACCCAAACTTTGAGAAAAGACAGAACAATGCCTGAAGATATGTTTACTATGTTCTGTCTAATCCGGCGTAATTTCCGGTCGTCACAGAAAGTACTCAAAAATTGACTTTTTTCTTTTTGTTTTGTTTTACATAGAAGTAATTACTGAGAAATTCCATCACAGTATAAATTATATACATTTTCGTTTAACAAGAGAAATGATTTTTTTCTTCAAATTAATACATGAGGAACGAAAGACCTTTTTGTTGCTATAGCAACAAGAGTCTAGTTCTTAATATTCTTTTTCTGCCTTCTTTAAAGCTTTATATCTCGAAAACTATTCACTCGATTTGCACCAAATTTTCAGGACTTATAGAGCATCGGAGGGGATAAATGTTTCCAGTTAAATTTTTTGATGACATCACTTCCGGTTTAAGATATTGACGATTTAGTGAAATTTTAAGGGTCATTTTGTCCATGCAACTCCTCTGAACCTATTCACGATAGAAAGTTAAAATTTTCAGGGATTGTAGATGAAAGTCTGTAGATGTACCGCATTGTTTTAAAATATGGATAATACGCAAGGCGTTGAAGCTCGCCTGTGGTCGAAAATTGGCACCAATTTTTTTCACAAAAATTTTGCACATTTTCTGAAATAATTTTAAACCTGTAAATATTTTGTTAAAACATGTAATGCAAAAGTTGTTTCAATTTTCACGGGCTTTCATTTAATATCAAGAAAAAGGGGCTGGCCCCTCAAATTAGGGGCCAAGATAGCTCTAAAGTCTTTTTGCAATAACTCTTTACTGAACAATTATTTGTTATCAATTATAGAAGCAAAAATGTTCATTGTACAGCTTTTAATCTATACAGTACCATACCTAAGTCATATGTTACGTAATTAGGGGTTTCAAGGGGCCAGAAGTCCTAACCTCTGATCATCAATATCTAGGAAAGGAGAAATATTTTGAAAAGCATTGTAGAAGAAAAGTTGCTCAGAATAATGTTCTTAACAATATGATACCTTAAATTTTTTCGTTGGTGGCCCCGGTAAGGAGTTAAAGGGTCGGCCCCTAAAACACAGTTGTTTAGATATATCTAAAACGGCTAACAATTTGTGAACAATTGTTGAACAAAATATGTTCATATTTGCGAGACCTTTCATTTGATATCAAGAAAAGGGGGCTAGCCCCTCAAATTAGGGGCCAGTAGGGCTACATATTCTTTTTATAAGAACTGTTTTTAAGCGATATTTTGTTATTAATCATAAAAACAAAAATAAGAGCTTATTAAGCTTAATTTAAACCTGAAATCCGTTTTAAAATCGGAAGATGCATTACAGAGATATAAGGGTTTAAAAATTGATTTTTCCGGAAATTTTGATTCTGCAGTCTTGGTTAAGAAAATAGTGTTATGTTCAAAGTGAAATTAACTCGTACCTAAAATAATTCGAATATTGTAAAGTCGTACTTGAACACATTTGGATTTGTATTGGCTAAGTCGTTCTTGAAATCGATAAGGTTTTTGTTAATTCGTACTTAGAATAATTCGGATTTTGTTAACTCGTACCAAGAATAATTCGATTTTTTTCTTTTTGTTTTAGTTACTTATGTTTATTGGTTTAAGAACTCTGCTTCTAAGCGGAACTTCTAGCTTTACTTTCGACATTAACGGAAGACCCACTCGTTGCTTTGCAACGAGCTTTGCTCTAGTTATTATTATTTTTTTTTTTTTCTGACTTTTTTCGAACGCTATTTCTCGTGAACTACTCGACCGATTTGCATGAAATTTTCAGGACGTATTAAGCATCAAACATACTTGATATTATAAATTTTTTGGCTGATGACGTCTCTTCCGGTTTGAGCTTTTGAGGATCTAGTGAATTTTTAAGGACCATTTTGTCCACGTAACTTCTCAAAAACTAATTGTGATAGAAACGTGAAACTTTCAGGGACTAGTAGATGAATGTCTGTAGATGATCCTATTTATTTGATATTTTGAAAAATGCGCAAGGCACCGAAGCTCGCCCGAGCTCGAATATTGGCACCATTTTTTTCATGAAATTTTCGCACATTTTCAGCCCTAGCTTTTAATGTATAAATATTTTTTTAAAATATGTAATGCAAAAGTTGTTCAGATTAAAAAGGACTTTCGTTTGATATCAAGAAAAAGGGCTGGCCCCTCAAATTAGGGGCCAAGAGGGCTCTAAAGTCTTTTTATAATAACCCTTTACTGAAAAATAATTTGTTATTTATTATAGAAGCAAAAATGTTCATTGTACAGTTGTTTATCTATACGGTACCATACCTAAGTCATATGTTACGTAATTAGGGGTTTCAAGGGGCCAGATGTCCAAAATTCTTATCATTAATATCTAGAAAAGGAGAAATATTTTGAAAAGCATTGTAGAAGAAAAGTTGCTCAAAATAATGTTCCTAACAATATGGTACCTAAAATTTATTTGTTGGTGGTCCCGGTTAGGAGTTTAAGGGTCGGCCCCTAAAACACAGTTGTTCGGATATCTCTAGAACGGTAAACAATTCATGAAAACTTGTTGAACAAAATATGTTTATATTTTCAAGACCTTTCATTTGATATCAAGAAAAAGGGGCTCACCCATCAAATAAGGGGCCAAAAGGGCTGCAAAGTCTTTTTATTATAACTTATTTTTTAGCGATAATTTGTTATTAATCATAAAAACAAAAATAAGTGCTTATTAATCATAATTTAAAACTGAAATCCGTTTTAAAATCGGACCATGCATTACAGAGATATAGGGGTTTAAAATTTTGATTTTTCCGGAAATTTTGAATCCACATTCTTGGTTAAGAAAATAGTTTTATGGTCAGAGTGAAATCAACTCGTACCTTAAATAATTCGATAATTGTAAAATCGTACTTTAACACATTTGGATTTGTATTGGCTAAGTCGTTCTTGAAATCGATAAGGTTTTTGTTAATTCGTACTTAGAATAATTCGGATTTTGTTAACTCGTACCAAGAATAATTCGATTTTTTTCTTTTTGTTTTAGTTACTTATGTTTATTGGTTTAAGAACTCTGCTTCTAAGCGGAACTTCTAGCTTTACTTTCGACATTAACGGAAGACCCACTCGTTGCTTTGCAACGAGCTTTGCTCTAGTTATTATTATTATTTTTTTTTTCTGACTTTTTTCGAACGCTATTTCTCGTGAACTACTCGACCGATTTGCATGAAATTTTCAGGACGTATTAAGCATCAAACATACTTGATATTATAAATTTTTTGGCTGATGACGTCTCTTCCGGTTTGAGCTTTTGAGGATCTAGTGAATTTTTAAGGACCATTTTGTCCACGTAACTTCTCAAAAACTAATTGTGATAGAAACGTGAAACTTTCAGGGACTAGTAGATGAATGTCTGTAGATGATCCTATTTATTTGATATTTTGAAAAATGCGCAAGGCACCGAAGCTCGCCCGAGCTCGAATATTGGCACCATTTTTTTCATGAAATTTTCGCACATTTTCAGCCCTAGCTTTTAATGTATAAATATTTTTTTAAAATATGTAATGCAAAAGTTGTTCAGATTAAAAAGGACTTTCGTTTGATATCAAGAAAAAGGGCTGGCCCCTCAAATTAGGGGCCAAGAGGGCTATAAAGTATTTTTGCAATAACTCTTTACTGAACAATAATTTGTTATCAATTATAGAAGCAAAAATGTTCATTGTACATCTGTTTATCTATAGAGTACCATACTTAAGTCATATGTTACGTAATTAGGGGTTTCAAGGGGCCAAAAGCCCAAAACTTTGATCTTTAATAACTTGAAAAGGAGAAATATTTTGAAAAGCATTGTAGAAGAAAAGTTGCTCAAAATAATGTTCTTAACAATATGGTACCTAAAAATTTTTTGTTGGTGGCCCCAGTGTGGAGTTTAAGGGTCGGCCCCTAAAACACAGTTGTTCAGATATCTCTAGAACGGTTAACAATTTGTGAACAGTTGTTGAACAAAATGTGTTTATATTTACTAGATCTTTTATTTGATATCAAGAAATAAGGGCTGGCCCCTCAAATAAGGGGCCAAGAGGGCTCTAAAGTCTTTTTATTATAACCCTTTACTGAAAAATAATTTGTTATTTATTATAGAAGCAAAAATGTTCATTGTACAGTTGTTTATCTATACGGTACCATACCTAAGTCATATGTTACGTAATTAGGGGTTTCAAGGGGCCAGATGTCCAAAATTCTTATCATTAATATCTAGAAAAGGAGAAATATTTTGAAAAGCATTGTAGAAGAAAAGTTGCTCAAAATAATGTTCCTAACAATATGGTACCTAAAATTTATTTGTTGGTGGTCCCGGTTAGGAGTTTAAGGGTCGGCCCCTAAAACACAGTTGTTCGGATATCTCTAGAACGGTAAACAATTCATGAAAACTTGTTGAACAAAATATGTTTATATTTTCAAGACCTTTCATTTGATATCAAGAAAAAGGGGCTCACCCATCAAATAAGGGGCCAAAAGGGCTGCAAAGTCTTTTTATTATAACTTATTTTTTAGCGATAATTTGTTATTAATCATAAAAACAAAAATAAGTGCTTATTAATCATAATTTAAAACTGAAATCCGTTTTAAAATCGGACCATGCATTACAGAGATATAGGGGTTTAAAATTTTGATTTTTCCGGAAATTTTGAATCCACATTCTTGGTTAAGAAAATAGTTTTATGGTCAGAGTGAAATCAACTCGTACCTTAAATAATTCGATAATTGTAAAATCGTACTTTAACACATTCGGATTTGTATTTGCTAAGTTGTTCTTGAAATCGATACGGTTTTTGTCAATTCGTACTTAGAATCATTCGGATTTTGTTAACTTGTACCAAGAATAATTCGACTTTTTTTCTTTCTGTCTTAGTTTCTTATGTTTATTGGATTAAAAACTCTGCTTCTTACAGGAACGCCTAGCTTTACTTTCGACATTAACGGAAGACCCACTCGTTGCTTTGCAACGAGCTTTGCTCTAGTTCTTAATATTCTGTTTCTGCCTTCTTTAAAGCTTTATTTCTCGAAAACTATTCACTCGATTTGCACCAAATTTTCAGGACTTTCAGTTAAATTTTTTGATGACGTCATTTCCGGTTTAAGATATTGACGATTTAATGAAATTTTAAGGGTCATTTTGTCCACGCAACTCCTCTGAAACTATTCACGATAGAAAGTTGAAATTTTCAGGGATTGTAGATGAAAGTCTGTAGATGTACTGCATTGTTTTAAAATATGGATAATACGCAAGGCCTCGAAGCTCGCCTGAGGTCGAAAAGTGGCACCAATTTTTTTCACAAAAATTTTGCACATTTTCTGAAATATTTTTAAAACTGTAAATATTTTGTTAAAACATGTGATGCAAAAGTTGTTTCAATTTCCACGGGCTTTCATTTGATATCAAGAAAAAGGGGCTGGCCCCTCAAATTAGGGACCAAAAGGGCTCTAAAGTCTTTTTGCAATAACTCTTTACTGAACAATTATTTGTTATCAATTACAGAAGCAAAAATGTTTATTGTACAGCTGTTTATCTATACAGTATCATACCTAAGTCATACGTTACGTAATTAGGGGTTTCAAGGGGCCATAAGTCCAAAACTTTGATGATTAATATCTAGAAAAGGAGAAATATTTTGAAAAGCATTGTAGAACCAAAAATGCTTAGAATAATGTTCTCAACAATATGCTACTAAAAAAAATTTGTTGGTGGCCCCAGTAAGGAGTTTAAGGGTCGGCCCCTAAAAAACATTAGTTCAGATATCTTTAGAACGGTCAACAATTCGTGAACACTTGTTGAACAAAATATGTTTATATTTACGAGACCTTTTATTTGATATCAAGAAAAAAGGGCTAGCCCCTAAAATAAGGGACCAAAAGGGCTCTAAAGTCCTTTTATTATAATTCTTTACCGAAAAATACTTTGTTAATTAATTATAGAAGCAAAAATGTTCATTGTACAGTTTTTCATCTATACAGTGCCATACCTAAGTCATATGTTACGTAATTAGGGGTTTCAAGGGGCCAGATGTCTAAAACTCTGATCATCAATATCTAGGAAAGGAGAAATATTTTGTAAAACAATGTAGAAGAAAAATTGCTCAGAATAACGTTTTTAACAATATGATACCTTAAAAATTTGTTGTTGGTGGCCCGGTAAGGAGTTGAAGGGTCGGCCCCTAAAAGACTGTTGTTCAGATATCTCTAGAACGGCTAACAATTCGTGAACACTTGTTAAACAAAATATGTTTATATTTGCGAGACCTTTCATTTGATATCACGAAAAGGGGCTGACCCTTCAAATTAGGGGCCAGTAGGGCTACAGAATTTTTTTAAAATAACTGTTTTTTAGCGATAATTTGTTATTAATCATAAAAGCAAAAATAAGAGCTTATTAAGCTTAATTTAGAACTGAAATCCCTTTAAAATCGGACGATGCATTACAGAGATATAGGGGTTTAAAAATAGATTTTTCCGGAAATTTTAATTCCGCATTCTTGGTTAAGAAAATAGTCTTAAGTTCAAAGTGAAATTAACTCGTACCTAAAATAATTCGAAATATGTTAATTCGTACTTTTACACATTCGGATTTTTTTTGTCAAGTCGTTCTTGAAATCGTTAAGGTTTTTGTTGGGTCGTACTTACAATCATTCGGATTTTGTTAAGTCGTACCAAGAATGATTCGATTTTTTAATTTTTTTAAAGTTTTCTTTGTTATTAGTTTAAGAACTCTGCTTCTTAAAGGAACTTCGAACTTTACTTTCGACATTAACGGAAGACCCACTCGTTGCTTTGCAACGAGCTTTGCTCTAGTTCTTATTTTTCTTTTTTTTTTTTTTCTTCCTAGACGCCAACTTTGAGGCTTCATATCTTGCTCATTTCTAAACGGTTTTTGCTCAAATTTTCAGGGCTTATAGACTTTACAAAACACTATCTAAACCATTTCATTAATTTTAAAAATCCTCTTCCGTTAACGAGTTATTACCCTTTTTAAAAAATATAGGGCCTTTCGTTTCCAGACAAAGGCTCCGAGACTATGATAGCAGGGAATGGAAATCCAACGAATTTGAATAACAGAGACATTTAAGTTTTGCACATCGGTTTTTGTTTTTGGATTACTTTCTTTATTTAGAAAAAGGTAGGGGGTAAAAAAACAGGGTTCCAAAAAGTGCGAAAATTTAGACATATTTTCCTTTGTATCTTTTAAACGAAAAATATTTTGTTAAAACATGTAGAATAAAAGTTGTGCAGAATGTCAAGGACTTTCATTTGACACCAATAAAAAAGGGCTGGCCCCTTTAATCAAGGGCCAAGGGCCCTTGAAAGTTTTTGCTAAATAACTAAAAAACGGCTAGGATTTTGATATAGCTGTCGCTGGAAAAGTTGTTTGTTGGGATCCTATAAATGTCGTTACAATGTTATTTTGTTGGTGAGTTGTGTAGTATGAGTGTAAAAAGCTTTACATGTTAACATGTACCTGTGTTTATTTGGCAAGTTAACGAAAGTCATTGTGCGTACAACTGACATTAAGTTACGACAGACAGTATGCCTGTTTAAAAAGGAGGCTTTAATTCACAAAAAAAAAAAAAAAAAAAGAAAAAAAAATTAGGATACATGCTTTTATTATGTGAGGAGTTTAAGTCATCTTCGTAAATTCTGTACAATCCTAAAAACCGAGAAACAGAAAATATAAACATTCTTTTTCTTTTCTAGTAAATCACACAAACTAACGGAAAAAAAATAAATCTATGTGATACATTTTTAGACGGTGGCTATAAATAGCCACTGTCTATTGCTATCGTCCTGGCCGGAAGGGTATTTCTCACGGGGACCCTAGCGGATTAGGAACGATAACTCTGTTAGGTATGCAGAGTTACTGCCGATGTTTTACCGATTGTCGATTTCAGTTTGAGAACTAATTTACATCTTATTAGATATTTTAAGCATTATAGCTGCTAATTATTTTGTACATACATTTCAATAATTTATGAAATTGTGTCTTATTTTTAATGAGCCGTTTCCCTGTCTGCTTACGCGGTATTGATAACTTATGCACCAACTGCCAGATGTGAAGTTTAACTCAGTATCAGGACTCCAAAAATTATATCACTGCGATAATTGACCAAGAGTTCTCACAATAATCATGTCTTTTTTTATGGTGTAAACAATTGTCAGAAACACACTATTTAAACGGGTTTGCCAATTCATTTTTCAGCAATTATGCTTCATCGATAAATTCATGATCAATCATTTTCAACGCATCAATTTAAGTTATGGCAGTATTTATTTTGTTGTAGCTTATTCCAAAGAATTCACAACATATACTGACAATGAATATTACATAAATTACATTTTATTGAACTTCAACCGATCGATGGCACACTTTCTTCTACAAGTGTGCATGTGTTTTCAAACATGCAAAAAAACTTGAAATTTACTATACAAACATGTTCAATTTTGGACTGATCTGTGATCAATCTATTTTTTAACCCTCTCAGTCTGTAGAATCATTAATTTTGTTACATGCACCTCAATATTCATCAGACAATAATTACTACTGATGTTGACGCTCTACAATGACTTTCTATCAAACACGCTCATCGACCTCGGATTGTAAAACTCACGTGCAAATCGAGTCGCCATTTCACACACAGTTTTATATGTATATAAACACACCACACTTCGTCATTTTACGGACCTGGTGACGATGTTTCAAAAATTTTCGGTACAGATTTGTTGTAAGGAATCGAAGATATATGCTGTAAAACGTCTTATGGATTTCACATTTTGCAGCAAGCGCTAGCTTTTTGTGAGGAAAAACAATCGGTTCAACTCATGCGATATTCCATGTACATGTATGGTACATTGTGAAAGGTAATGTTAAATATATTTGTTCACTAAACAGTTTCTGACGAATTTTTTCACAGTAAACTGAATAACGTAATAGGATGAGCGAGGTACGATCTGTGACTTTTCTCCATATGCGCCCGTCCTTGCTTCTTTTTTTTTTAACTGTTACATGTACGTAAACATCGCCCCGTTTGTTCTCAAATAAACTCTGTAATTTTTAACTCGCGAGTACAACTTTATTATGAGCTTTCTTCAGCATTTGTTTCCGTGTGTTAGCATCATGTTCTCAACACGCTTTTTTAAATGGGCGGGTCTATATACATGCGTCAATCGGAATCTTGTTGCGAATCGCAATTGAAATACACACCGGTTAGATAGTGTCATCACTCAACGCAATGCTAGAATGTGCTTCATAGATAACTGTAGTATTCTACTGAGCTACTAAACTGTAGCTTTTCGGAAATATTGCCGAGATTTGCGAACCCTAGATCTATTGTCTAGTACATGCAACGAATAAAATGAAAATATACACAGATGTACGGCTCAGAAAAACGTGCGTTCAACTTGGATTTTGTTTGTTTTGTGTTTTAAAAACTGATTTATCCTGTTAAACATTAGCTTTCATTTTACCACTACTGTTTTATTCGTGACCTGGAGAAATTGAAAAGATCCCTGAAAACATTATTTATTTCTTTGCTCATTTTGCTTAAATCTGGTGCGGAATAGTTTACCAATATTGCCATTAATTTTATGGGATGAAGAAAAGGTCAAGCATCACACGGCTTTGGAAATAAACATGTATATTTATAAACAGTTTTATTCAGGGTCCATATCTTTTGAGTCCTTTTTTGATAAAGAAGACATACATTTGTACACAAATGATCTAGAGGTCATAGGTCAAACTTTATAATGAAAAGTCCTTTGCTTGTACGCTCTTATTATATTATGGACATGTCCCAACATGTCCCATTAACAGTATTATTTTACTGCAAAAAATCCAATCGGATGCAAATTTGAAGACCTTGTAAAAATTATACATATTAGTGCAAAACTCCTGACATTACACAGAATTTTTTAAGTGAAAATATAAAAAAGATTCTTCAAAATCCCGCATATTAAATGCAGGATTAAACAAATATGTGATTTCCAAACAAAGGAACTGAATATGACCTCATGTAAAGCAAATGTTTTGGTGAATAATTAATAAATATTTGTTGTATTTATACTAGAAAAGTTAAATGTAGCAAGTAAATTATGCGTTTTAAAGTGTACTGAGAAGCAATAAAATAATTATAGATGTGACTATCCCGAATTCATTCAAATGATTTGAATTAATCTACAGCTAAATACAATAGAACAAATGTACTTTAAAACGTTGGTTAATGAAACTGCCGCGACTGAATATTGTATGATTTTTCTTTTCAAATTTTCATTCACTTTTGTTGTGAGCTAATGGAAATAAACCACTCGAAGTCGAAGATAAAATATTGATTGACTCTGCGGTTTCATGATGACGTGCATTCCAAAAGCATTTTCCAGTTTTATCAAACATGTTCTTGTAAACTCATTCCGTTTTCTATACACCTACATGTATTAACTGGCTATGAAGACAAATTAAAGTAAGTGTGTTGGCCCACGAGACTACAACTTTTTCCCTGTGAAGAAATTGAGGGAAAATGCTGTCAAGAGGGAAAATAAACATACCACATGTATGCCCAAATAGTTAGTAAAAACCTGACAAGTATTTTATCATACCAAAGCCTTATTTGTTCTCGTTACTTTGAAAAATGTACAATACCTTTAAAGCACAATAGTCCAATCCTCACTTTTCAAAAGTTGTTCCCCTTTGCGGGGTCAACCCAAAGGTCTAAAGGAAAAAACCCACAAATGTCCCTTCTTTATATAATCAAATATTTGGGCGTATTGTGATGAAATCGCTTTGAATTTTATTTATTCATTCACTATGTGGTGGCAACCCACATATTGAATGAGGCATTCTGGGGCAAACAAAATACATACCAAAAACGGATTTTGATGTCAAACAATATAAATACAAATATATATATGCAAACTTCTATGCTACAAAGGCTACTGAAATAAATCTACGGGTTTTCCCCCAAAGACGACGGCCAAGAGACATAGCTTTTGTAAAGTGTAAATTGAGATTACACAACTACGATTTCTACATAGTTATCCATGTAGGAAACTCACGACCAGTTGTGCATGTAAGCGTTAAGCATTAGTACATGTATGCGATACTGGCCGCGGGTTTTCGACGACAATAATTATCATACATGTAATATGCCACATTCGAACGACGCCACCGTCTTACAGTACTTTCAGTACTTTGATAGTTATCATGCTGCGTGCATTTAAAATATATCTGGAATCAGAGCTTTGTGTGTGAACCATTACGTAAGCTATCCCTCGCTTGCGGCCGAGAAAGTCGATCGCCATGGTCGCGGCTGGACTACCTAGCGGTCAGCGGTTATCTAATACACCGGAGTCACGTCTCTCAATTTATGAGTTCATTTAGCCGAAAACAAGAATTGTTTTAATTTTGATCACACATAGACGTTTATTCTTCTCAAATTGAATTAAATGATAGAGTGTCAATTAAGAAAACGTTCTGTTAATTAATAAAAGAAATGTCATTCTCAATCGGAAGTAATATATCAGGCATAGATCAATTGTGGATTTTAAGTAAAAAAAAATAACAACTTCTATTTGGTAGATTTTAGTCATTTTTATACTGCAAACATTTCAAATCTTCCTGGGTTCTGAGCTGTGTGTGTTGTAACTTTACGTAACCTATTCCTCGCCCGCGGCCGAGGAGATCGCGGGCTCCTCGGCCGCGGGTGCACTACCAAGCGGTCAGCGGTTATCTAATACACCAGATTCGCGTCTTTCATGTACTTGTTTTGAGTTTATATAGCCGCAAATACAGGAACTGTTTTAATTTTAAGTTATTAATGTTTTATTTAAAATGTAAATTAAGAAGTCATTCTGAAAATTATAAAATCCGATATTATTCCTAATCCAAAATATCGTCAGACATAAATCAATGGTGGGTTTGTATAAGAACTGTACTTATAATGTTTTAGATCAACAACAAAAACCCACAAATATTACCCCTTTAAATGATGATCATCCCTCGCACGCTCGCACATGGCCGAGAAGATCGCGCGCGAGGGGACATCTACATGTACCTTATCACACGTGTATGTTTATTTATATTTCGTACGAACACAAAACTATTTGTTTATTTTATTTTCATTTATATTGGTTTTAGATGAAAGATGAATTTATCTCCCTTATTCAGTTCATTTAGCGTTGATTTAAACGTCAGGGCGAAAAATCTTATAAAAACCTATCATTAATTGAATAAAAGTAATCTATCAATTCGATTCTAAATATGCAAGGCCGATTGTATAAATAAAAGATTAAATATAATGAAATTCCGAGATATTTACCGGCATATGTAAAATTGATATGTGTTTAACTTACATGTAAGATTAATATACTGCATCGTCGGAACCCACGGGTTTTCTATCCGTTACACTGATTTCAAGCAATTTAATGGATGGAAAACCCGTGGGGTCCGACGATGAATAGACTGTAGTTACTCATGATCATTTCCGTTAATTATTGGTGTTTTTTTTTACTTTTTACAGACTTTAACACTTTTAAAACAATATTCAAACTTTCCTGGCCATCGAGTCATATATGCACATATACTGGTGTAAGAATTAATATTCGACCAACACAAAAATTAAATAGTGTAGAAAGTAAAATAAGTTTTCTAAAGAGTTTTACCAAATTTTAAGAGGGTTGACATAGTAAAAAAAATCATTAATTTTCGAAGCGTTCTAGTAAGTTTAAAAACAGTCATCTCTGTACTTCCGCCCCCCCCCCCCCCCAGTGATTGGCGAAAATCAATTTTTGGTGACTCCTTATTTGTTAACGTACTTCCTAATGTAATCTGTGTGTTTATTCGGCCAGTCTGCGTGTTAATTCAATCACCCCGTGCGACCGAAAAATAAGCACCGCATTCAAATTTACCTGGTCAGTGTAACCCTTGTTAATCAACTAAATCGAGGCCCCAGTTTGGATGTTAGAAAATGATTGGCATTTGTTTACTCGTCCTGTGTATACCATGCCCAGCGCTCGCGACGACGGTGCAATAAACTTTTTTCTTTTGATTTGATTGCATACCGTGACGATAAATCGCTATCTTTTAGCACTTTAAACAAAAGATATGAATTAAAAATTTACTCGTACTTGGTTATGTACCACACTAAATGCGCTGATTACCAATCATGTGGTGCCGATCATGTATCCATGAAAGACGTCGTTTATCAATAAAGATGTTTGTGAATAATTGAGAATAAATAATTAAATGAAATCAAATATTGCGTTCACGATTTATATCGTTAGTTATCACATTTCTTTGAGAAATTTCACGAGCTGAAACCGGAATAGAAACAAGTACAGACAGCTCTGGTGCATGCGCAGCTGGTATAATTATTGTGCACTTTAATTTAGCAGCTGATCGGAAAAGATTTACAAGCATTGGTTGCAAAGTTGCATTAGTATTTGAGTACGGTGGGGTAATTGTATAATTCACAAAACATCAGGATATATTCTCAGTTAATCCCGACAGAAACTTGTTCAATCAAACGAAAGATTTTGCACATGTCGCACGCACAAGTGCTTGGGGACGGGAACCCCCCCCCCCCCCCCACAATATTCATCCCCACATTCCCGAGTTATTTTTTTTCATCATTTATTTTTTAAATTATATGTTGATGTATGCTACACACAAAAAATTCACAATTAACGCGAAATAAGCTATGTACAAAAAATGTATAATACCACTGGTATAAAAAGAGAAGAAGGTTGGCAACTTCAGCAGACGCCATCTTGTAAAATTCGACACCTCGCTAGGAAATCCCAACATTATTGAACTAAAAAGAACTGACCGGCTGGAAGTGATGGTCGCTGTATTTCCACAAGTTATTAATAAATGAGGTGCAATGCTATTTTGTGACTTTTCAATAAATCCAGTCGTGTTATTTTCACATTTTACACCATCGAACTCTCGTTTCAATTCTCAGTGAACGGAAGTCGTTCATTCTGCATTAGTTTAGTCACAGGCAGCTATTTTTAGCAAAAGGTAAAACCAGAAGAAGACATCCGAGTGGCGTTAGATACATGAAAAGATCAGAGGATCACGATTGTTAAAACAGTAAAATTTTACTAAAATAGTTGCCTGCAACTAAAATAATGCAGATATGACGACTTCCGTTCACTGAGAATTGAAACGAGAGTTCGATGGTGTAAAATGTGAAAATAACACGACTGGATTTATTGAAAAGTCACAAAAAAGCATTGCACCTCATTATTATTAACTTGTTGAAATACAGCGACCATCACTTCCAGCCGGTCAGTTCTTTTTAGTTCAATAATGTTGGGATTTCCTAGCGAGGTGTCGAATTTTACAAGATGGCGTCTGCTGAAGTTGCCAACCTTCTTCTCTTTTTATACCAGTGGTATATACATTTTTAATACATACATGTAGCTTATTTCGCGTTTAATTGTGAATTTTTTTAGTGTAGCATACATCAACATATAATTTAAAAAATAAATGATGAAAAAAAATAACTCGGGAATGTGGGGATGAATATTGGGGGGGGGGGGGTCCCGTCCCCAAGCACCTGTGGGAAGTGAGCTATCAATGTAGTGGTCAATTGTTGAATATAAGTTTAAAGTTTTAAGTCAAAGATGTTAAATAATCATTATTTGTTCTCACGTTTAGAAGTTATGAAATACGTTATTCAATGCAGTCGGTCGCCATAGAAATCATCAGAGTACTGCAAGTGTTGACAGTTTCTTATTTCTTTAAAAGACCTTAGGGCATAATTCACTTGACTTACAGACTAGCGACACAGTTGCCTCCCAAAAATGTATATGCACTTCTCAAAGTTACAATTAAATGGTATAGATATGTGTTGTTCAACGGATTTTATTAATTGTTGCATGCGCGGATCTAGAGGGGGGGGGGGGTCCCCGAAAAATGAGAAGTTATTAAATTTACATAGTGAAATTATCGCAAATACGACTCGGACCCCCCTGGAAAACACATATATGTTTTTGAAAGGCGTCGGAAGCGGAAATATTAAGAGTGATATTGAAAAAAAATGCAGTTATAAGCATATTCGCACCCCCCAACTCCCCACGGAAAAGGCATATCATGAATCGGATTAGGCATATCATGAATATGGGAGAAAAAAATTTTGACAGGTACAATTTTTTCAAGTTATAGGCATACTACGTTACCCCCCCCCCCCCCCCCTCCACGGATTAGGAACTTCATGATTTTGGGAAATAAGTTCTTTTTTTTTTTTTTATTTATTTTTGCTTGTCAACATTTCTGATGAATACTGTAGCCCCCCCCCCCCCCACGTTCAATTCGGATCCCCCCCTGGAAAAATTTTCTGGATCCGCGCATGTGTTGTAAATGTTAAAGTTAGAGAAATCGTATTTTCTGGAGGTTGACATTATGTAGAACTCTTTTGTTTAAAAAACAAAACCAAATTGCTTTGACGTCACACCATCTCTTTTGGTTTGGTTTAAATATACAATGTACACAGTGCTCTGAACAAAACGCTGGTTTATGCCTTTTTGTTACTCAAGTAAAAAACTGAATAAAATTGATTACTTTTAGGTTTACACGTCACATGTTAATACATGTATGCATAAATATATGATTTTTATCAAATAAATGACAATGTATCTTTTAAAAATTCCAAAATATTATAACTAAAACATGTATATGTGACATGATAGAAATAATTGTAAACCAGAGGTCTCTCTTCCTGTCACACAAAAGTGACAAAAAGGATTTTTAATTCAGTTGGAGTTCTGCCCCCACCCCTGCCAACATTTTCTGAAATTTACATTTAGAAAATTAAATTTTGGGGTATTGACACCCCCACACCCACACACTTTCTAGATGAGCGCTCAAGGCAAAAAAAAAATATTGGGATATTTAAAACAAAATCCTATTTGAAAAAAAATGAAGTTAGAGATGCCTCACAACCCCTACCACTGCGGATTATGATTTTGAAGATTTGTGAATTTCTTTTACTTGCTTGTGAAGATTTCAGATAAATATACTCATCCTTTAAAAAACAAAACTGAGGCCTGTATGGCCAAACATTATACGGATAGTTATCCATACCACTGAGCACCTCAGTCTCGTATACTAATAGCGCACCCTCAGATGGGAGAAGGCATTATTGTTTATTTACAATTGGTGTTCTTTTAACACTGCACTTTACATAAACTATTCCATGTTTTAGCGGTAGAGCTTTAAGTATGAATATAGGGAATCAAAATGTTTATGAAACATAACACTTTTTTCCATGCATCAGCGCAGTGGATTTTGTGTTTTTACACTATGATATAGGCATACCAGTAGTTTGAATCCTGTCATCAGTTGTACATACATGTTAACGTATTTATCGATTTTCTGGTTGGAATAATTAAATACATGTACATATAAGTGATGTGTTTTAAGTTATCATAAATTGATATAACCGTGAAATGAGTTAAAAAGAGAGTTTGTCTGGTAGAAAAATAATACTTTGAAAGTGAGCCTCGTTTTCTGAACTTACTATTATTATATTGACAATCCAGTTTAATGACAGCCCACCCTTTTCTCCTTACACTCAACGGGGTCGGATAGGTATCAATAAGAGGTCACCTTTCTATGACCTTTAAATTTGCATACAATCTAAATATATACCCCTAGCTTATTACAGACATGCCTTTATCTGTTTAATGAGAAGTGTAACTCTTCAAAACTATGCAGTCTGGAGGTTGCAGTAATATATAGAAAATAGGCATGAATTAATTTTTCTGTCTCCTTTTGAAGAGTTCAAATTGATTTTCTAAAGCCCTGATTGGTCAGAAGTTAAGGTAGTGTGAAGATGACCTCATATCAATAACTGTCAGACCCTGACAAGTGTAAGAAGAAGAGGGGTGGTTTTATTAAGACTGAATGACAATCCTTTCTTGACTTGCAATCTGATTAAAATTTCTATAGTCGCTATACGATGATTTGAAGAAACCCCACTTGAGGTCACCTCCTGGATAACTTTGCTTTGACCAATGAAATCGTCGGTTCCATTCCTCAGTTATATGATTTGGAAGTTATGCCAATACATTCTTTAGATTCCCTAAGGGCGTCTAATATCAACTTATGCTCCATCTCTTACTTGCTGATACCGAAAGATTCACGAACATGTGGCATCATTTCGTCGTACAACTCCATTTTTGTTTGTAACCCGAAATTACCGTTTCTAACACTTGCTTTGATTGCTAGAATAACTCATGTATATTTATAAACAAACGTTCAACAGGGGGTGATCTCAAGAGGGGTTTCTTCAGATTCTCTTGTAGCGAAAATAGAAAAACAAGGAGGGGATCAAGGATATGATTTTAATCAAATTGTCTCGACTTGAAGCTGTAACGGAAGACCTTCTCGTTGCTTGCAACGAGCTCGGCTCTAGTTAATAATCTTTTTTGTGAAAAATCTTAATATTGCTTGCTCCCATTGTCCGCACTGTTTCGGAGAAGGGAACTTTCAAAGACGTCATGACGTCATGCAATAAAGAATGTAGCAATAGACCGTGGCTATTTATAGCCTCTAAAAAGACACATGCGAGTTAATTGTGTTCCGTGTAGCATTCCGTGCGTATAATTTAATCGCTTGTCGACATAAATTAGTCGCATGGTAATATACATTTATTACATGATGGTGAAAAAAGTAAGACATTTTCTTCCTACAAGAAGAATTATATTTCCCCGAGAGCACTGCCCGAGAAAAAATTGATTTTTCAGGGGGAAATAAATCTTCGTATGTTCCAAACACTCATGCAATAAATTGTTTGATTTACATACGAAGAAAATATACTAAGCATATATGTCCTATAGCAGCCACCGTACAAAGGTAAGAAATGATGAAAAAGTATATAATTTATTTGACTTTATAAAAACTTTATAACTGAAATACAGATTCGAGTTTCATGAAATGAAAGACTCTGGTTAATGTTAATTATAGCTGATAAATTGGTACGTCTTTAATTGTGACTCCTAGGCAGAAGACCTCTTGGTTTGTCATTTTACTATGCGCAAGCTTTGATAGATAAAAACTTTTCTATTTCACTGGAACAAGCGAGGAGGGTGCATCAGCTACAAAAAACAAAACAAAACAATGATTAAAAGATATTGTAAACAAAACCATTTATAGCTAACCTTACTTTACGTACCGATATGAAATATGTTGCCTATAACTAGAGGTATCATTCTTAGTGAGCACATGTATATTATTCATCAACATACCACTCTAAACAACTTAAAAGGGCGAAGATCTTTCAAAAAATTGACAATTTCATTACTTGAGGACGAAACAATTAGAAACAAAAGGAAAACAAAATTGTATCCAACAACTGATATTTTATCAAATTAGCGAGAAAATGTACATCACATAAAGTCTTATATTTAAAATCAATACGAGCTGCAAATGTCATGTTAGAGTTTGATTCATTTTAGAATTTTGATTTACAAATTTAATAACAAAAAATGTGGTCTGTAAATTTTAGTTCATAATTTTGATACTATATAGTATGCATTGATTGAACCAATATTACATGTACTTTGCTGTCATACTACACAAAAAATGAAGATTTATTTTAATGGGATATGTTGCAGCAAACTAAAATTTGGCTTATCTTGCAGCAAACTAAAATTCTGACTTTAATAATCGTTTGCTTTAGATGAAAATTATTTTATTATTTTAAATAATTTTATTATTTTAAATATATATTAGCCAACCTTCACAGTGGCACATCATCCCTATTGGCTCTAATCGGCCTCCTGGCATGCAGAATGCAGTGTCTGCACAACGGCGATGGTAACCATGGTAACAGTTGATGAAGATTCTAGTTCCTACCTCCACTTTGGCGCCAATACTCGGTGTAATATACATACCTTCTTGGTGCAATGATTTGGCATCACAGTATCTTTCTATTATATGATAAAAGTCACATTACATTTAGCACAATGAAAAAAATGGATCCAATCAGGGCTATCATAGGATTTATCATATGACATATCTTAAGATTTTCATAAGATCTTACTTATGACAATCATAAGATCTATCAGTTCCGTTTCACAAAACTATCTTAAGTGTTAGAAATCTTAAGACAATTCTTAAGACAAACGTTATTCTTGCATATACTTAAAAGAAGATAGCGTAAATGCCCATTTGGTTTAGTCGTAAAATACAATTTCAAATTTATTTTTTTCCAACTAAATATACTTGATAAAGTTATAATGCAAATGGTCTTAAGATATATCTTAGTCATAAGATAGTTTTGTGAAACGGGCCCCTGGGCACAAGTCAAGTATGAGTGAAAAAGTGTTTTCCACTTATCAGAGAACGCTTTGGAAAGCTAAAGATTAACAGGCATATTATATACACTGTTTTCTGTAGAGAGAATACAATTTACTCAGGATACAAAATGTAACAATTCCCCATTTCAAATGTGTATTCTACAAATTGCAGAAAACAAAAAGTCTTTGGTGTTAATTAGTGTAATTTTTTAGAACTTCAATATCTTTATTTCATAGAGTGGGTCTGTGCTCCATAGTTTTGTCTTAGTCTAATTAAGGTCTTATAGAAAACGAACCAATTACAATCAACAAAAACCTGGAGTGATGACCTACTGTACATTAGAAATTTGTATACCAAGAATTGAATGTTTTGGGAAAATAAAAGAAGTTTGTAAATTCGTGGTCGAAGTCGCATATAACATTTACTGAAATGGCTCGATCAGTGATTAGACCAGCAAACCGTAAACAAAAAAACCCTGATAGGAAAAGGATTTTTAAGATAAGTGATTCGATACCACCAAATCTTCAGGCAATAGATTTTTGTTTTTCTTTGCGTTTGTTAAAATATTCAAACTGACTTTAATTAGAAATTGTGCTTTAAGAAAATTGTATTATATAATATTTTTAAAAATAATATAAAAGGAAAAAATTGAATTGAAAATTCATCAACAGCAGTCCAGATTGTAATTGTGGAAGTCCCGAAACAAATCATTTCTTATTAGAGTGTCTCAACTTTATCAATCAACCGAAGACTCATTACCTTACAACATAAATGCAAATGAAAAGTACATACTTTACGATGACGACAACTTATCTAGTCTAAACAATCAGATAATATTTCAAGTTGTTCACAAATTTAGGGTGCAAAACACAGTTTTATATGTAACGTTATAAGGACGTTTTTAGATTAGGGACAAGCAAAAATGACCCCTTTAAAAAATAAATTGTAAAAACGTGTTACATTAATATCTATATATCAATGGAAAGATAAAATTGTGAATTTTGTAAATATTTAAGAATAATGCATATGTAACTTAATGCTAGAATTTTTTTGGCACTCAAAACATGAGGAAAATAGACAAAAGATTGCGTCTAAATGCAGTACACCCATGCATTTTAGGCTCCCCGTAGAAGCAGAATGGAAATAAATCAGCTATTTTAATTTCTGTGCATTTTCAAGAGCAAGTCCTAAGGCATCGTTTTATAGTATTTTCAGGGTACATTCGCCAGCTTTTAAAAGAGCTATATTAACCACTAAAAAATTCATGAAATTCTGCACGCGTAAAATCCGGATGTTTTTGGAGTTACCTCCCTTTGTTTTAGAGTCTCGTAAAATTAATTTTTAAAATTTTTCTACACACTTTTTGCATGTATTCGAAAGATAAACCTCTATATTATGCAATTAAGAATTTTAAAAATTCATTTTCATGTATACCGTATAAAAATAGCAGGAAAATCCCTACCCATCATGCTTTTTCCCAGAGAAAAACCCCCTGGATTTTATACGAAACTGTGTTTAGCTACCTTATTATCACAACTAATAGATTCAATGATAAACAATCTCCTGTACATCTCTCCGTTTGATACACATTTCTCACTTTTACTTTCTTTCAACTTAATTTACATTTCGCCGAATCGGACAGACTACATTTATAACAAAAGTAAATTATACTTAAGGAAACGGATTAGTATAAGTTTAATAACTTGTTTCCGAATCCAATTGTAATTCAATTCAACCTGCTGATCACTCAAGTACTGTATTATATTATATATTGCAATAAAATATTGTTTACACTACATTGGAAATTGTATTTTGCGATTAAACCAATGGGCGTGTGCGCCATCTTATTTGCCTATCTTTTTAAAAAACCCCAATAGGCCTTGATTCATCGAATTAAACACAGCACTAGCCACTTACGTCCGCACATTGGTTGAGATGGGGTTTCATACTCCCAACCGTTCTGTGCGCACCTCGCGGAAGTTGATCCGTAGACCATTTGTTCTCCCTCACAATGGAAGTATACTGTCTCATTGAAATCATAGGAAAACTTTTCTGGCGAAACATATAATCCATGCACCAAACTCTCCTTGCTACAGCTGATCCCTGGGAAAGAAAATAATCTTAGGGTTAAAATCATCGCTTTTTATCGTGTTTTATTTGGCTTTAAAGAGTTACCTTAAAAATATTTTTGCGAGCGCTATTGTAAAGGGTGAAATTTGGATTTTTTTCGAATTTAATTTCATGTTTTGAAGTTTATGGTTACACATTTTCATTATGAATATGAACCAAAAGGGGTTACATATTATACAATCCCTTTGCTTTTGAAAAGCATTTACATAATTATGTAATCATTTCACTGCATTATAATTGTAATATGAAATTATTTTACGGTTGCTAAAATAAATATACTTGCTTTCACATTGTGTCAACAGACCAGTTCCCTCCAAATCCCCAGTGGGTAGACATTTTACCGAGCTCGCACCCCGAAGCCGATATCCTCTTTCACAGCTAAAGGAAATGCTTTCTCCTACCTCTAATCTACTCGGATCCTCTTCTGACATATACTGAACACCCGAGAGCCTCTTATAGACCCAAGATGCATCACAATAACTAGCTGCAAAAGGGAAAATATAACAAATATTGAAATACAAATATTAATTTGAAAGTGTTTTAGAACGTAAAAGGATGAGTTTTTTGGTGTTTAATACGGTCGTACCACTTGCGATCAATGGAGAAAAGGAAAAATCCAACCAAGCAATTTATATCTTTCTACTATAAATTGTTACATTTGTATTTTCAGTGTGCTGTGAGCAAAAGAGCGTAAAATATCTTACATTTATTAAATAACGATAAAAAGATCCCGTGACATTTCTCCCGATTATATCTTTCCATTTAGTTTGCTGAATTTTAACAATGATAAACGGACCAACCTAGTACCTGAAACTTCCTCTTGCTGTTACAGTTACATATTTTCTTGAATATTGTAGGAGAAAATAGTAGGAGATAGTAACGTTTGCTGTATAAAGCAGGATAGAATAAACGCTTTGTAAAAAAAAAAAAAAAGAAGAAGCTTCCGTACACCACAGTCCATAATATAAACATACAGATTTACATTAGTTCACTTACTTTATTTGAATATGGTTTTTAAAAAAAACAGCAAAAACCCAATCAACTTAACAAACAAACAAATACTTTGTCAATCACTGTCGCTTTGAACCAAAGTATATAAGCATTCTATTGATTAGATTTCTATCACCTTGTTCATAAAAAAATTACCATAAAAACACTGAAAGACAATACGTTTGTGAAGTTTACCTAAACAGAAAGGGTGATTCTGAACTTCAAAGTTCTGTAGGCAGGTTGCCTGGGATGATCCTTGTAAGGTGAATCCGTCCTTACACTGTAGGCTGACCGTCTCGTTGTAAAGGTAACCCTCCTTGTCAGGTGTCACAACCAGGTGAGGTACATTCAGAATGCTGTTTGTCTTCTGACACTTGATTTCGGCTTGAATAAATAAAAAATAAATATATACATATCGTATAGTAATTTCATTATCAATAAAACGAAGATCGAGTAAATGTTTTGCGAGATTATGCCACGTCTTTCAAAAACTAAAAATTCGTAGTGTTCCATTTTCCAACACTTATTATTATGAATTGTAAATTAAGTTTCTTCCACACCCCGTGATCTGTACTTTTTTCGGAAGAACGTCACAACATGGCGAATTCAAAGTATTATTTTGGCTTAAATATTGCTCACTTTGAGTATCTTACTTAGTAGATCAGTAGGTTAGTAATCTTGCTGCCAATCTGCAGGTACCGGGTTCAAGTCCGAAAGGAGCTTTAATTTTCGTTGACTTGCACAACAAACTTTTTAAAATTTTACATTTTTCCAAAAAATTATGGAAATGAGTATTACAAATTTCTATATGTATATGGACTTGTGTCCCATTCGGGGAGCGGGAAGGGTGAGGGAGGGATAAATTGGCATGGATTACCTTCGCATGCAAGAGTGGAGGGAACATCAAACAATCGATCTTCCGTACAAGAGACAGTGGATGGTCCTCGCAGAGCGAACCCCTCGTCACACTGCAGACTGACGGCCTCGCCGTAATTGTACTCTGCCTTATTTGGTGTTACCGTCATATGAGCTTTGTCTAGTTGGTCGAAACCGCAGCGAATTCCTAAATCTGAAAAATAATTTTGTTACAATGTTCTAAATAAATTGCTGTAAACACATGTATATAATTGGGCTGCACTGTTGAGGTGCAATTCTTTGCCATGCACCCCCACCTCCCCGAAGAGGGTATCAAGTGAAATATCTTCATAATACAGCATACCAACGCAAACATTGATTCCAACATATTTTATTGTATATATATAAGATACTTATACAAATGGTTCGGACACAAGTTCTGACAACTTACTAGGTCTTTACCAAACGCAAACATTCTTAGATAGGTGGACAGAGAATATAGTAAGCAACAAATTTACCTCTTATCATTAGTGAGGAAATTTTTGAAAATAAAAAAAAAGCTGAAGATTTAAAAAAGATCTTACCTTCACAAAAGAACTCTCCAGATATAGAAATGCGTCCATCAGACATGCATTCACCGTATTCCTGGCCGTGTAAGGCATAGCCCGGAAGACAACTGAACTGCAGTGTCCTTCCAAATTGAATTTGCGTCACATTAGGTGTATACACCAGGTGTGGATCCTGCATAGACAAATATGTCACATCGCAGAACTCACTCTTTTCTACAAAAGATGGAAAAAGTTAATAAGGATTTAAAGCAGCTCATGCTCGGATCCAGAAAATTTCCCGGGGGTGGAGGGGGTGAGGGGGGGTCCGAGTTGAGTTTGCCGGGGGGGGTGTCCGAGGCATAATTTTGGTATTTTAAAGATAATTTGAGTTTTGCAGAGGGAGGGGGTCCGGAGCCCCCCCCCCCCCCCGGGGACCCCTCTCTAGATCCGCCCATGCAGCTTACAACAGAACCATGTTTTGTATATACATGTATATTTAAAGACCTGACGAATATCTATGCATTGTATATTTAAAAATTTTAGGTTCTTAATTGGTGATTGTTTGCTGACAAGCTACATGTATATATCATATTTAACTATTGTTACAGTTGAGGATATTTCACTGATAAATTATCAATGTATTATCTTTACTAATCTGAATTTTGATTAAAAACTTTAGTCATTTGCCTTGTACATTACAGTACATTTTAAAATTATTTTCTGAGTTTTGGTTCGTAGTCTTATATGTAATAAGATTCTTATTAATATATGTAGTTTAAGAATTACAAAGTACATTTTTACCTTGGAGATAATGGCAAGAGTTGATTTTCCACAGCGCACAGACCAAAACAGCCTTCAACCATTGGATGCGACGGGCCATGATTCAGTTGCGTTCGTGCAACAGTGACGGAATCTTCCATCTTTTATATAAAAATCTACCCTAGTAACCATAGAATGAGCAGATAAGAAATCCATCTAAACCAATCAGCAATGGAGCGAAATGAGTGACAATTAATGAGGTCTTCCTGGATTAACTTCTAATGAGTCATTGGACTTTTAGGGAAAGTTTCAGACAAAAAAATTCTAAAACATGTTGAAGAATAAAAATGTGTTAATGTTTTATTTATCAACTTCAGTCTAAAGACAGATGCAATCTTATCTTATAATTATGGATTTGTGAATATACCGTTTAAAACGTATGTTTATATAATCATGATGAAGTGTTCGTTCATAGAACAATTAAACCTTCTATAGTATACCTACAATTTTAAAAATACTATAGAATCATAATTCCTTTTTTTATTCTTTTACATCATAATAAGTTTTATTGTAAGATTCTAAAATCCCTGTTACTTTGTATTGAGAAATGATTTTTAACATACTTCAAAGAAGATTCAAGAGCAATTCTACTAGCTTTAAAAACGAATTTTCACTGAGAAGAAAAAAAAAAGTTATTCATTTCAAAAAATAACATACAGTTTTATCCACAATCCGAAGCACAAATAATAAGAGAATTCTATCTTGTCTTCCTCCATTATCTGCAGTCGTAGCATTGTTTTGGAACGCTGAAACGGTTTACTGAAAAGATTCTCATCGAAACATTAACACAAGAAAAAGAAAGATTTATGCCTCTTAAGGTTTTATATAGGAAGTCGTGCCTGTATATTTTTTTCTAAGTGATGGGCGGTTGTTCTTTTATTACGATGCATGGAAATGTTAAGTCTTGCTGAAGACCAATCACTTGTTTATTTGCCTGTCCTGTAATTGAATTGTTTTCGCCCTTAAACTGTTTAAGTCTCTGTCAGGTACATTAACGCTATCACGTACAGAATGCCTTAAGGCGGCTGGGTGGTCAGCAAATCCAGATCTTCATAAATTTTTTTATGATTTATGATTTAATAAAAATCATTAAGTAAAGAACAAATCCATATATTTTACCTTTTAAATTTTGATATTTTTCTACATTTTTATATAGAGCTCTTTTTATAAAGGAAATCAATAGAGTCTAAAAATGGCCACGACCATTTAAACACAAAACTTATTTTAAAGAATAGCCTGGTTTTTATGACGCGCATCTTAAGTAAATATTGTCGTATCTAGTTAACTTCCACTGAATAACACAATTTGATGTATGCATTTATATTTTTCTCCTTTTGTGGATTTATTTTTTGGTGGGTGGGTGGTAGGGGTGGGGTCAATCTAGATTAAGGGTCCTACGCACCCCGTGACTTACACTTTTAATGACAACATGAAACAACATTTTTAAATCAAACCAAAGGTAGAATATCATAAAGTTTATGAAAATAATACTTTTTTCTGAGAAACTCGCCCCTTAAGACCCCAATAATGAATAACACATACCTCAAATGCAAAGAATGCATAGTTTTCCTTAGGATAAGGTTAAGGGATTGGTAACTCTTTTAGAAACTTAATCTTAGTCGTTTCATACAGGCTCCAAAAAATATATACACACTTACATTGCATATGACATGAACATTTAGCAGTGAAACCGAACAGCAATTAAAAACGATTTTTGAACACTATCGAGAGACGAAGTGATACCTTATGGATCTAAATTTCACTTCATCATGGTAAACTACATACCAGTAAATCACATGTATGTTGTATGTTATTCAATTAATTTCTTTTCATGTACAACCTATGATATTACTATAAGCGAAATTTTTACTGTACAAAATACCGGTATCTATTATTTGTATCTTGTGAGAGTTGGTAACACAGCGTTGCTCGCACTTATGCGAACTAGCTGTCGCATCAGTCAATTATGTGGTCGATACTTTATTTGCTTGACAATTCTAATAAAAACTTTTAGAAGCTTAAGGTATTGGTCGAATTTGAGAATGGCGCTCTACTTTTGGGTGTGTATTGTCTAAACAATTTAATTAACCATAAACATAAGTAAGATGTAAGTAAGTAAGTATAATTATTTTTTACTTTATATTTTTCATATCACATTGCAATTTAACCATCTCTCACGTCAGTAAATTATCCATCAGATTTATCTTTAAAACACAAATATTTTAATTTCAATTTTTTAAAAAAAATTTCCTATATCTTTATACAGAGCTCTCCGTTTAAAAAATAGTCTTGTTCATAAAAAATAGAGAAACTAAATCAGACAAGTTTGACAAGTTCTGGAGAGTTTTCAATCCAGTGGTTTTGCTTGTTTGGTTGAGTGCTTGCATTGTGTTAGGCCATTGCAAGTTTTTTCTTTGTTTAGCGTCCACCCAAAACTAAAAAACCTATCTTTCTATCAGTAAAAAAATACACAAACCTTAGAAAAAATACATAACTTTAAAGGTTTAGCAAAATAAAATTTATTAAATATTTTGAAGTATTTTCTTCATTTTGTAACAAAAATACCAAAATAACAAATAACCATTATGGTTTCCAATTTGAAGGTTGTTACCGTCTTCCTTGGAAGACGGTATAAAGAGTTGAAATAATTTACAGTCTCCGGGTTGTGCACTTCCTCTCCTTTGTGATTGGTAGAAAATACATGATGTGAAAATTAACATTTATTTCATTGGTTGAAAAACTGTTCGGCGCAAGGGAGATAATTTTCTGATGATTTTTTTTACGTACGACTTAACAATTTTCGTAGATTTTAAATGTTAAAAAGTGAGAAAACGAAAAAAGCAATGAAATTAGCTATCAATGAAATTCAGGCTTTTATTTTTCAGTACAAGTAGTTGAAAGCAATGTTCTATAATATCTATTGACATTTTTTGTTCTTTTCTTTTTGGATTGTTTATGCAAATACAAAAATGTGAAAATATGATGTGGTGTGTCTAATATCAGTAAAAAAAGTTAGCATATTAGATACAGTATCGGGTAAAACTAGAACCATTTTAACAGGAGTTTGGACTTTGGGTAGTTGTGTCAAACAGCATTGTGACGTAGGCCTGTCTATTTTATTGCTGGTCATACAATCATGGCTCTTTGAAATCAAAAAGATTTGTCTGGCTTTTGAGCTCTGACTACGCGATCGGTGTATATTTCGCTTCAAACCAGCGTCATTTTTAACTTGTTTGATGCAAGAATAGATAGTTACGACCTACTTAAAGTCCAAGGTCTTGTTAAAATTGTTCTAATGTCAGTAAAACAAGTGATGAATGCCGTGGAATTAAGTTTGATTTTATTAAAATAATACGACCCTTTCTAAGATCTCCTTTTCCCTACTATAGTCGATCTCAGCTCACAAGCATGTGGTACGCATTTCTCAAAGTTAGGCACGCACGCTTAAAGTCCATGTAAAAAAGTTTCAAAAGCCATTGCATGTAGAGGAAGGCGACCTTTATATAAAAAAAAATCTTTGATAACTTAATGTTGTTTAAAGTTTGCTCCAAAGACGGTAAGCTTTTTTTAAAGGCTAAACTTGTTATAATTAATATTTAATTTCCGATCCCAATTTTAAAAGTGATCCCGAGTCCGACATATGAAAAAGCGATCTAATTTTATGAACAACCATTGTGTTTTTTCTTTATTTTTACATCTCAAAACCAATTCGTCCGCGGACGCTAAACGTAGAAAAAACTTGGAATGGCTTAAGGTCGGGGTTGTTGGGGTCCATTCCAGTTCGTGACAAGAACTGAAAACTGCTTGTCCGGAGATCAGACCTTTCAAACCAATGTCACTGTGCATGCTGGCTTAAAATAGGATCAAAAATTGATGCAAGTCAAATAACCTAAAATTTGGTGAACGTATAATCTACTCTACTGGTCATTCCTCGAAGTTAGGTCTTGCTTCATATCTATCTCCGTCGTAATTATTTAAATTACCGATCACTGGGACATGGTTACTATGTCTTTTTTCTTTTCTTTTTTTATAACCTACCTGTCTAACGCATCATGTTTTATTCACATCAAACCAATTAGTATCGAATCCCCGGGAGTGACACGGTTGCTGAGGGATTCTGGAACAACCTTGGGTTCTGTATATACAATGCCAGAGGTCGCTTTTCAAGAATCTAAACTGCGTGGGGGCAATAGAAGTTTGTCTGAGCATGCCAGACTAACACTTTATATTTGGATTTTTCTCCTAGGATTAGGACGTACTCCGTCACCCATCTGTATAAATAAGAAGGCAAAAAACAAAACAAAACACACCCCCCTTCAAATTTCCAGTCATTATAAACCAATTTATTATAAACCAATCACTATGGATTGCACAATTACAAACAGCAATGAAAAAATCCTCAAATATATATACTTCCTTGTCAACGAAAAGGAAAAAGACCGACTTGCAGTTTCTTGCTGCCTCCGCAAATCGTTTTGACTTCTTGGCACTCTGCATGAATGAATGTTTATATACACGTCTGCTGACCTACAGATGATCGTGTCGTGACCTCTATCAAAATACAATCTACGTCCCTATGCTCATTACTGGACTCGTAAACACTGACTCATCTCGAACCAAAAATAAATGCATGCACCATCTACAAATTCCCGCATTCCGCCAGATGACCGATTTAACCCACACCACATGCAGCCAAAACTGGTAAATATTTGTTCTGTTCGGAAATAAAAAGTACCAGTACTTTGTCCCGTCTACACATACCACATATTATGCATATCCTTTTTGTAGAACATTTTTTTAATCAAAACAAATTTTCAAGTATCTAAGAATCTAGTATGGGACATCTGCTCTCTTTCGAAACCACGACTTTGAATATATTTTTTAAATTATTAATTTTTCAGCATAAAACTCATAAGATAATCCGTTAACGATTTATAAACGGTTCCATAGTTTGGCATGTTAGCTTCTTAGCGAGTGTAATATCAAAACTTTATTACATGAGTGATATCCACCGCATATTGAGCTAAACATGTGATAAAATACAATATCTTACCTCCTTGTTATTTGTAAGGAAATCATTGGCTAAAAACAGTCATGTGGACACTGTATATGCTATACCATTTCATTTTATATTAGTGTATTGATATATACTGTCTCATACAATACAGTATGAAATTTTCATATGATAAAATATTGTAACATATGATAATATACGATATTGTGTCGAACCACACATTTATATACAATATGTTAATAGAGATCAATAACTATATGATTTTCATTTAATATAATAAAGATGATCTCATATAGGTGATGCCTCATCTCAGTGAGCTCTGTAATCTTTAATTACCTACATGTATGTTTGTTTCTCAATGATGCATCAGAGCACATTTGAAAATTGTTAAAGAACTCTCCATGTAGTTTTCTCTGAACTGGCTTGGCCATGTACTTAGAAGGGACTGAGACAGAGTTATAAAGACAGCTCTCTTTTGAACACCAGAAGGAAAATCGAAGAGAGGAAGGCCAAAAGTCACTTAGCGGCGAACAGTGGAAGCCGAAATAAAAGAATTAGAGAAGCTGGGACACACTCCAAAAGCTAGCCAGTGACAGACGAGGATGGAGAACACTTGTTACCAGCCTATACGCCAAAGGCTTCACGGGCAGTAAAAAGTAGCAAGTATGTAGTTTTCCTGGAGAAGTTAAATACACTAATCAATTTGAAGGTATCAGAGATACAGCACATATTTATTGCATGTAATGTTCGGAAGCATTGGTTTCACTATGATGAATTCCATGTTTCCTCTATGGCAAGGTACATGTAGTATGCCGTATGAATATCACTAAAAATAACTATCGTGGAATATCCTTTCGTGCATATAAAAATTAAAATGAAAAATAAGGACGTGTACACTAAACCCATAAGTGAACAAAAACCCGAATGCCATAAATTAAAATTTCTGACCATACTGTCCAACGCCTAGGGTCTAAGTATTAAAAAAAATTACATTTATTACAAAATATATTTATTTCTAAATATAAGATCATAAGATAATTTGTGTTGAAGAGTGGGCGCTGTTTTGCAACCGGACGTGGAAGGGTTTCCGGTGTCAGTTTCATAATGGACTGCAATATTATACATCGTGAAAGTCATAACTGACAAAAAGTCTAGACAGTTATTAGGATCTTTACAAATAAAATCAGTATGTTTGACCATAAGTTTGTGCATGGCGCTTAGAAGCCAACCTCCCTTCTCCTCCCGCCCATATCCAGCTTTACCTGAAACATAAATTTACGTTACTGGAATTTTATTTATTAAAAGCAATCCAATTATATAGAGATCATTCAGCACATATCATTTTTCATTTTCACATACAAAATTAAGCTAAGTATGTAGAAAAAATGTAACCATTACCCTCAGATGTAGAATACATGATTAAAAAATCATTATGACATGGCGTCGCTACTGTCGTCATATCCGCGTCATGGACTGCTCTAGCCACTAAATTCCTCCTTTTGAATAGTCTCTTCTTTACCCAGTTTACCCCTCTTTCAATAACGGAAGGGTCTTCACAAACGTCTTTGGTCTCTTCGCGAATGATATCAACATCTAAACATGGAATAACGTCATCTAAACTTAACCGATCGTACAGCTCAGTTGTCGTCTCTGTAAGCTGACTCGCTGCTTCATTTTCACTGCACACGTCTTCGCCAAACGTGTCTTTACTTTCATTGGTGGCTGTGTCACCGGCCGACTTTGGATCTGAATCATGTACATTGTCGGATCGCTCCGGAGTGTCTCTGCATCTCTTGACTTGGTCCACACTGCCATCAGCCACTTCTTTGTGTTGTGATGCTGTATCTTCCAACAGGCTCTCTGGTTTGTCACGGCTTTGTCCGGGATTTGAATGAGTTTTCAATCTAGGTATGCCAACACCTCTATCAAATCGCGATGGTCCTTGATGAAATCGACTTCTGCAGGCCTGTAAAAGAGAATAGCATACAAGTGCAAAGTCTACTGATTTCAAATCTGTTATTTTAATAGTATGGTCAAAATCACCCCTTGCTTCTTACACTCCTGACGATTATAAGGAGGAGGGAAGATGTTAATCGACGGGAAAACCAAGATCGATAAAAGGGGAAGAAATGCCATTTAAATATTACATGTACCTGCACAAAGAATAGTTTGGGTTTGTCTCGTAGCTTTTTACATCGTTTTTCGTCAAGCAAATCAAGGAGAAGGTGTGTTCTAATGGCCCTATCTGTTCCGTAAATGACGTGATGATAGACCTTGCAATCGACATTTGGATTGCTGGTAGATTCTTCCAGGACTTCATTTCCATGTGAAGCCAAGACACAGGCAAAAGAGTCCGATTTCTCCAGGAAAAAATCCATTTCTGATGAAGTTACTGCAAGAACATGTACAATAGACAATTTCCAATAACTAATAGAAATATTCTCATGTTATCTCTTTAACAAGTATATACAGTAATTATACATTTCCCATTCTCTTCTTACCTGTCCTTATGACTTCATACATCTGTTGAGCTGTCAGATCCTTGAACGACATAACTATGTACCCAAGTCCAGCAAACATTTTGTTCATTTTACGAAGTTCTATCTCTGCGTACGTCCTTGGCTCCATATTGGAGCCGTTGTCTGATTTGAAACTTCCGTTACTAATAACAACGGCTATTCCACGAACTTCGTGACGAAAATTATATTCTCTATGGTCATGCACGTCGTTTCTTTTTAATTTCATGCATTTCTGCAACTTCTTCTGCAAAAATCTACAAAGAAACCAGTTTAGAACTCAAATCAACTTTGAAAAAAAAAAATTTAAAGTGTTTAGACGTTAAAAAAATATTTTTTAGTCCTTTATATAATTCGCTTACCTTTTAAAAACCGGTAACATCTCTGTATATTCCACTATGAAAAGGGAAAAAAAATAAAGTTATCCCTTTTAATTAAATATACACAAATGTCCTTATTATTTTACTTTATTATTTCATTAATATACAATCTTAAAAGAATATTTTATGAAGTTTCAAGATGGAATTATTATCATTAGACATGGTCCACGTAAACGAAAACGTTCTATTACAACTTTTGATCATTCATTTTAATTTTAAAAAATCGAAAAAATGATTAGACAATGAAAATGGAAATAAAGACAGTATGCTGAAAAAAGAATGTTTAATTAGTTTTATTGAAAATTTGGTAATCTAAATATTGCATGTTCCTACATGTATCATTTCTAAGCCTATTTTTGTGAAATTATTTCCATGATGGGACACCATACTGTACTTCTGTTGTTGACTTCCGTATCCCGTTTTTACATTAAAAATCCATTTTTGATTTCCTTTGTTTAAAACAAAATCTTTTCGTCGTAAATATTGACCATAATCAATTAATATACGATATAAAATAAGCGAGTAATTAAACTTTTAATAACGTTACATGTATTATCAAAGTGCGTCCAAATGTGTCAATGGGGGTTAAAGGGTTAATTGATATACCGGTAATTCTTGGAGCCAGGATGGGCGTGGCAAGTTATTTTATAACTTCGATTAAATTCATTAATACATAATGATCTACAAGCTGTACTACTCTAGATAAAAAATTACAATGTAGAATATAATTGTTTATGGAATCACTTACTTTGTTCTCCAGTAAAGAAGTTAAAATCATCTGAATTTCCCGACATTTTCCAACAAATATCTGAGTTAAATTATCACAGTGAGTCAATGAAACCGAAAGTAGCCATATAGCCGGGCATTCCGAATTGGGTAAATATTAAGCATTGAATCATTATTTTTTTAAAGTACTGGTGTCATAACTACGAAAGACGAATAGGGCCACATAAAATTATTTTTTATCCCGTACTTACGAAAAAAGATCTAGTAATTACTAGTATATTATCTCGTAATTACGAGAAGAGATCTCGTTATTACGAGTTAATTATCTCGTCGTTAAGAGTTAATTATCTCGTTTTACCAGAAAAAATCTCGTAATTACGAGATAAGATCTATATTAAATGGTGCGTTTCATTGTTCTACATGTAATCTCTGAGTCTCTTTATGTAAAATGGATTAACATATATTAAGAAATTCATTAAAATTAGTGGAAAAAAATTCAGAAGAAGGAGCATGCAGATTGATTAATGAATTAATTGTCCAATTTATAAATCTGAAGGATAATTTGTTTTCAGACTCCAAAATATTAATATGTACAAAAACAATTATTTTCAATATAGGTTGTGTGTGAATATATAAAACACAATCCGGGGTAAATCACGTATATTCATGATTGAAACATTATAGTTATCTGTAACTAATGGAATTGTGTGTTTATGACTATACTCTGTCCCGAGTTTTTGCTTCCACTACTTTTCGCTTGATATTTCGATAATAATAAATACCTTTATGCTCAAACTACGTTCATCCACTAATATGAAAAATGTCCAGATTATCTGTTTTGAAACGCCCCCTCTACAATACACATCCCAAAATAGAAAGTCTACGGAGATTTAGCATTGCATCAGCCATTATTACGCCCAAATGATAACGTTGAAAAATTGTGCGAGGTGTCCCGAGAACTTCCGAATGGAGAAAAGATGTAAACATTTCCCATTATAAATCTCCGTAAGAAATTTGTTTTCGTTCCTGTGAACTTTTATGAGTGAAAAATGATAATTTGTCAATGAAGATATTTTCCCTTTTATCGATTTCAATAGCATTTCTTTCACAGGTATGTGTATTTTAATTAAAAATCATCAAAAAGAGATGGAAGCAATAACTTGGGACAGACTATAGGACTACCTCGTATTTACTTCAGAGTTGGATTGTAATATACGTTGAAAAGTAAAATTACATGAAGTTCTTTCCACTTATTCATATAAGATAAAATGTCAAATCCGACTATTTAATGTTGAAATTCATAAATAATGATCATTCTTTACAAATAATCAAAATTGAATTAACGTTTCTGGAAAAAAGCCAAAATAGACTGAAAAGCTGAACAAATAGACTTGGAGGTATGGATCTGGTGAACAAGTAAGTTAACACTTATTATGTATGTATTTTTCACAATAAAAAATCAAATAACAACTGTTATGTATTTTATAATAACGAGATATCTTCTCGTAATAGCGAGATAATTAACTTGTAATAACGAGAAAATTATCTCGTAATTACGAGATCTTTTCTCGTAATAACGAGATACTGTATTTTCTCGTAATTACGAGATCTTTTCTTGAAATTACGAGAAAATTAATTCCTCATTACGAGATCTTTTCTCGCAATTCCGAGATCTTTTCTCGTAATAACGAGATAATGAATTCGTAATAACGAGATAGTTTCTCGTAATTACAAGATAAAAATATGTTTATATGTGACCCTATATGATATATGACCCTATTCGTCTTTCGTACATAACTGCAACGGTGTGTGCATACAAATTGAATAATATTACGCGCGATAGCGCGTTATGAAAATTTGTTTGCACACACCGTTGCAGTTATGAGACCACATCTTAAAAAAAATAATAATTCAATGCTTAAATTTACGTTTTTAACATTTATTCTCTTTCCGCAAATATGATTTATTTTAAAAATTATCGGCCTCATTCAACGAGTAATGCGCAATCAACTGAAGCGCCATTGGAACAGCCGAACTATGCTGACAAAAATAGTGCACAGCATTTAAATTCTAATAACACAATTTTATATTTCGTTTTGTAATTTGATGAATTTACTTTTTGTATACTAAGAAATTTATCAATTGAATTCATTTAACTAAAAAAAATATATACATCAATGAAATATTGATCAGCGTACGTATACTATCAGGTCGTGATCCGGTTTGAGGTCGCGAGGAGAATCAGTCATGTTCGGGGAATACAGAAGGAATACTGAATGTATTCATACGCACCAGATTTGGTGATTGGGTCTTCTGTGTTATGCGTAAATATCACTTAAATCAATCAATGCAATTTAATAGGGGGAAAGAAAGTGAATGTAAATATAGTAATATAATTTAATTTTGGTTGTAACGCGGCATTTGATTGGATAGAAAAATTTGGTTAAATTTGTAAAACCTGGTTAGCACGTCACAAGACACGTCACAATGCACCAACGTCAAAAACGTATTGATCCGCTTGACGTTACGTTTGAATTTTGAACAGATTAATGTCATTTTTAAAAGTAAAACGCACTCAATTTGTACAGTAAATCACAGAAAATTAAAGTATAAGTAATGAACTCAATATTTACCCAAGTTATACTCGTATAACCTGGGTTGGAGCAGTTTACGCTTTTTTATAATCCGCTTCGCGGATTATAAAGCGTAAACTGCCCCAACCCAGGTTATACTCGTATAACTTGGGTAGACATTGAGTTCATTTCTTAAATATTTATAAAATATTCGATATACATTTTGTATAACAAGAAATGTAAATTTCTTGCAATCCATCCGATATGTTATTATTATATAAGTAATCTAAAGTTTTATGATATACATTATGAATGTGGCATTATGGCGCGAAGTCCTGCTTCGATTGATACATGCAAGATCTCCGATGCTTTGAATGAACACATCTATGGATTCATGGGGAGGGGTCAAATCAATTTTTAACATTTGTTTTGTAACAACGATATGTGCAATACTCAAGATGTTTCAGGAGGAATCAACATATACACGAATTGTTTAATGTACACGCAAATAACACACTTTTCAAGATGAATGAAATCGCCCAATTGGTCGAAAAATCGGGACATGAAACAAAACGCCCCGCTTCGGGGATTTAGTTCCAATCCTCCAGTAAATATTTCAGCTCTGTGAATATATCTTCACTTTAATGCAATGTGTATTTGTTTAAAAATAACATCACTTATTACGTACATTCTACCGCAGTAGACATTAGGTAACAACTTGTGATCCTCATCTACATGTACATTGTACAGCATTCCATCAATCCTGATGACTAAACACAGGCGACGGAACCGGGGGGGGGGGGGGGGGCTTAGCCCCCGCCCCCACTTTTTTTTTGCAAATTTATACAAACCAAAGACCTTTTTTTTTTGCTTGTCAAGATTTTGGATAAGTCTAGCCCCCCCCCCCCCCACTTTCAATTTGCTTCCGATGACACTGCTATATGCTGGCGCTGCTTAAGCGGGGCAAGGAATAAGAAAAATATATATATATAAATCAAGAAAGTGCTAGAAAAAAAGTTCCAGTTAACATTGTGCATGAAAATTATATGTATATATGTATTTATTTAACACTCTATAGAAATTTTAGAGCCATGGGACATAATGTTGGACTACAGTTTTAATTAAACTGACCCAAAGAGGCTGCTGATACCGGAATCACTGAGTGTGGAAGGGAGTTCCACAGTGTCACTGTGCGAGGAAAAAAGCTGTATTTGTAGTAATCTGTAAGTGTACATAAGGTCTGAAAGTGAAGAGGACTAGCATTACGTGTGATGGTTGTTGTCTGTGGAACTAGATACAGATTTTGGTCTATAGCAACTAAATGGTGTGTAAATATAACATTGACAGGCTACATATTCTTATGTGGTCTAATAATGCCGGCCAATTAACACGATTAAGATGATGTAGCATATTAGATACACTACTAGTATTGTGATAGTTACGTGTGACATGCTGCTCGTCTTTGTACATTTTCTAGTTTGTCTTTAAGTTTCTTGGTATGAGGTGCACAGACTAAAGAACAGTATTCATGCTTTGACCAACCATAGATCGATATGCCAAAGATTTGGTTTCTTCATTTTTTATCTGTAAATTTCTTTTTAAAAAGCCCAGTATCTGATTAGCCTTAGAAGTTATATTATTTATGTGCGGTTCCCATGAAATATTGTAGGATAAAGTTATACATAAATATTTTGCTGCCTATATCGATTCTAGTGTGTGTCCTTTACAGTGTAATTGTATTAAACTGGTGTATGAGATCAGGTGATGCTGAGAGCATTACATTTTGCATCCCCCGAGAATGTTCCCAATCAGCTAAAGAGTCAAGGTCTTTTTGAAGGATTATACAGTCGTTTTGGTCATGAATGGGTCGGTAGAGAATACATTCGTCAGCAAAGAGCCTAGTTTTAGATATGACAGATGATGGTTAGTCATTGATTAAAATTAAAATAGAAGAGGTTCAAGGACTGACCCCTGGGGGACCCCACTGACCACCGGCATTGGACTGGATACCTCACCATGGAGTTGCACTCCCCACCTCTTCCCCCTTTCCACCTGGCTATCTATTTTTAAATCAGGATTACACACGTGCATGTGTGAACGTCCGCTTACTTGAGAACTCTTGCTCGCTGTTGCTTATTACATTCCATGTAACATTTTCATTAATTGCGAATTCGAATGTTGACACAATAAACATGCATCGGTTAATCTTTTAATGAAAAATATTGAAATTGCTAGCTCCCATTGCCTGCACCGTTTCGGAGAATGCAAATTTCAAACCTTAGATATGTCTGACGTAGTGACGTCAGGCAACAAGTTTTTGACCCTTAAGGTAGTCCATCCATAACTATCATATTTCATATCTAATAGATTGCAAGTTCGATCACTAAAATGTTAGTGTGATCTTAAGGGGTTTATTGAATAATAAAGATTCCCCTCTGAAATTAAAAAAAATTAATTGAATATTAACAAATTTTTCATATGTTGACGTTTACATTGAAGTCTAAGAGAAAAATGCATTTTTATGTAAATTTTTTAGTACAAGTAATTTCTCCACATTTCTCTTGGTAAAACTTTGCAAAAGCTTTCCCTTTTTTCGAATATGCTAAAATAATACATAATTTACCATACATATTTTCCAAAAAACGATTTTTGTTTTTTAAATTTTCGTAAAGGGCAGACAACTCCTTTTCTTTTAAAAAAGTTTTTAAGTGCAAAAAGTTCAATTTATTGTTAAATAATGGTTATATGGTTATTGTTAAATTCGCCTTAGTTATGGATGGACTACCTTAAACATTATCAGGTATACTTTGGGGAATAAGTATGTACCTAGCAGTAGTAAGATTAAAGTGATATGGAAAAAGTGACATGTTCTCAACCCAGACTACAGATTCTCATGCATATACACATGTAGCATAACATGCAGCTGTATTTTATTGCTTAAATGTTAAATGAAGTTTTTCCCTGTAAAAAAAATCAAAGGCTTCAGGGGATTGATGAGGGAAATGTAATTTTTTTTTGGGGGGGGGGGGGATGACTTTTCATATATTTCCTGAAAAATTCAATTGTTTTTTAAGCATTGAATGGTTATTTTGGTATGTCGTCGGTCCTGTAACACACCAAGGCTATGCAGACAAATTTAATACTGCTTGTAAGCGCAGTATGATAATTTGTCTGCACAGCCTTGGTGTGGAATAGGACGGTCGACATCCAAAAATAACATTTAATGCTTATATTTATATTGATACTTATTTGTATGAAGTATTTGTGTTTCGTCGCATTAAAGCAATTAAATACGCTCTAAGTCCGGGATATGAAACAAACATGGAAGAGCCATATTAACATGATATTTCTTTCGCATCCGCAACTAAAAATATAGTGCCAGAAACTTTGTCAAGAAAAATCTTTATTTTTAAATAAACGAATAGATATGATTTGAGGCTCAATTTTTTGAATTTTTAAATGGGTGAACTCCATAATAAGGGTATGTAGTCCCTATACTGAAACTTGAAATTTGAAAGTAGTAAATTGGTCACCATTTCTCCATGGAACCTGTCAACCGTCGATCTGTACCAATGTCGACAGTATATTATGTTATGAAAGTATCTACTGTCGACCGGGGGACAGGTTGACGGTTGACAGTTGACACTTTCCATAAAAGGTTGTCAACCGTCGACCTGTCCCTCAGTCGACAATAGGATATGTTATGGAAAGTGTAAACTGTCAACGTTCAACCTGTTCCCCGGTTGACAGTAGATTATGTTACGGAAAATGTCAACCGTCGACCTGTCCTCCGGTTGACAGTAGAGTATGTTATTGAAAGTGTCAACTGTCAACCGTCGACCTGTCCTCCGGTTGACAGTAGAGTATGTTATTGAAAGTGTCAAAGGTCAACCGTCGACATTAGAACATAAATGGGGATACATTAATTAATAATTAATAATAAACCATAAATCCGTACTTGATGTAAGAATATCTCCATACAACATTCATAAAAGTACTACTATGGTTTCATCAATATTCGTTGAATACCAATTTTCGTGGATTTCGTTGTGAAGTTGATCCACGAAATCAAATGTTCAATGAAGTGCAATTTCTATTAACATATTGTATTGAAAGGGTCATTAGCCACGAAATTACGTATCCTTGAAACTGTGATTATCACTTTATCCACGAAAATTGATACCCTTTAATATAAATGAAACCACAGTACTTTGTCCTTATGTTCGAGTTGAGTCTGAAAAATTAGTACATATCAAATTGGTTACTTTGAACTTTTCATTTAATTTTGCAATGATAAATATATTCAAAACGCATGAATTACAATCTACGTCCATATGCTCATTACTCAGTTACTGGACTGGACGTAAACACTATTCATTTCGAACCAAAAATAAATGCACCATCTACAAATTCCCGCATTCCGCCAGATGACCGATTCAACCCACACCACATGCAGCCAAAACTGGTGAATAATTGTTCTGTTCGGAGATAAAAAGTACCAGTACTTTATCCCGTCTACTAATACCACATACTGTGCATATATTTTTTTTTTGTAGGAAAAAATAACAAAAAATTAGCCAAAACAATTGTTCAAGCATATGAGAATCTAGTATGGGACATCTACTCTCTTTTGAAACCACGTCTTTGATTATATTTTTAAAATGACAAAATTTTATTTTCAATTTTTCAGCATAAAACTCACAAGATAATCTGTACACGATATATGAACGGTTCCATACAAAGTCATGAAGTTTGGCATGTTAGCTTCTTATCGAACCTTGATGATGATGGTTTTTAATGAGATTCTTTAACATATTTTAATCTCCCAAATAAAAAGATTTTGATAATTTTACTCATGTGACAAGTGATAGAATTCCATTATAAAACAGAAAGTAATTTATTTTCACTGCACTACGATGTCAGAAGTGATTACATGTACTAATAAATTGTTAACAAAATAATCTGATGATCGTATGGCCATTGGATCCATCTTATGCTTAGCCTTCCATTTGCTGTGTTTATAAAGTGTTTATAAAGAACAAGGATATCGTATCAATGAACTCTTGATTTTATTTCTTGGTATAAAAATGTAAAAACAAAAAAAACTTTTATGGTATAAACGTAAAAATTATGTAAATCTAGTCAACAATCAACTGCATGTTTATGAGAGCAAATCTAACTGAACACATCTCTGTAATGTGACACAAGAATATTGATGGCCTATAATTATCATTTTGTCAGAATAACAGGAATATTTATATATAAGCTATAGAATATTCTTACATCTTATAAAATACATTTTACTTATATATTGTATTCAAATATGAGCTATGGAAATTGAACAGAAAGTTAATTTTCCATTAGATTTACATGTAATACATACGAAGATATTGCAAGAACACTTTTTCAACATATATTCAAACAATTAGTTTTTTTCAAATTAACAAATTGAAACCCCAAAATTCTCAAAGATTTAAATCATGTTAGTTGCAAAGTCTCGAAATATATATCATGGAAGAATAGTTTGAATCTAAGAAAGACCCAATGCTTTGAGAATATGTATTAAAATAATAAATACAGATAGCACTAAAATGCTCACAGGATACAAAAACATGAAAATGAACTGATTGTAACGAAATCAAACTAAAGACAAAACTATGGAATTCTATGATCTAAATAACCCGTTCAAAAAAATTGGATGGATGCCAAAAATCTATTTTCTTTTTCACATACCCGTATGTTGCATTGAATGAAACCACACACGGCGAAAACAAAGATATACGTGCATTGATTGTTCATCTTTCTCCTTGTACACATATCTATAATGCCACAATGATAATGTTCTCAATCTTGTAAAGTTGGTACATGTATTAATCAAAAAGGACGGATAGTGCATCAGAAAGCTTTCAAGATAACAAGACACTAACACAGCATCTATATGTATCTATAAGCAGGGAAAAGCAAATGGAAAATTATGCAGAATCCATCAATGCAATCGAGAAAGCTAATTAAATGTCTTAAGTACACTGTTATATCAAATCACTGCAAATTTGTGGGAGTCATATGTACATACTGTCGGTTATAAATGTATGAAACTAGCACAAGATACATATATACATGTACATTTTGAGTCTTTTCTAAAACAGGTCTTCTCATGCACAAATGAACTAATGGCAGGATAACAGTATTAACTAATATTTACATTCTACATGTACATCATTTTCCACAAAATGAACAAAAGTCCTAAATCATCTACTTTGAACACAAACGTTTTGTATCACTTTCCTGAGTTGAACACGAGTTATTTTTTCCAAACACACAATTACCCTGTAAACCCTCAGATCTAAAAACATGAGAGCAAACAGTTTCTTTTTTTTCTCTCTCTCTCTCTTTCTTCAATTTGTCATTCTTGACAAAACTTCCTGAATTTTCTGAGTCATCACACCTACAAGAAATGTGCAAATTCATTTAATTACACAAAAATGTTCCTTCACTACATGGCCATCGATTTTAGTTTAAATGACGTCACCTACCCTCAGTTGTGTGATATTCATCCACTGTCTTCTTGATTTCATCCTTCCACTGTTGTAGTTCTTGTTGAGCACTGACCACATCCGCTATATTAAAAAACAATATTTCTTAACCAGTGCAAAAAATACCACCACCTTGTAACAAGGGAGATAACTCTCACCATGAAAAACAACAAATATTTTTGTTAAAACTGTTATAAAGAGGATCACTGTTAAATTTTGGTACAAAGTGTACTTGTATGCCTTAAAATTTGAGATAAGATTTCTTTTTGTTATCATCATCTATGAAAAATACCTTATACATTGAACTGTACAGAGAGTTGATGAACTATAAATACAGATTTTTAAAGTGAAAATAGAAACCACATACCTGTCTTCTGTTTTAATTCATCATACATCCACATGATTGAAGCCACCATGTTCACACACGAACTCACCATTCTTCTTTGTGCATCTGTAAGCCCAAACAACATCGAATGCCATAAATGCATGGAATGACAAATAAAACTCTGAGATGAACACAAACACATAGGCTTAAGCACATGGCTGTATGGCAAGAAACTTAAGAAACCATACCTGGAGGAGTATGAATGGTCTGAGCTACACCAGTAGCTGTCCTCAGGATATTCACACTTGTCCTCTGTGATTCATTGTTGGCACTTTGTGTCTCAGTCCTAGTTACTTCATTTCCTCTAACTGCCTCCACTGTATCCCTGTTAGGTTTATCAACATTGTCCAAAACTTGCAACCTTTGGTTTGGGTTGCTAAGTGAACTATTTGAATTGGTGGGATTTGTGATGTCCAAGTTTATGGAGTTAGGATTGAAACTTAGCACTTTCCCATCAGCCATCTGCACATGGCTGAACTGGTTTCCAGGTTGAATACTCTCACTTGCAATTACTCTTGGTAGTAGAGCAGATTCACCACTCCTTATTTGTGCTGTAGGTGCAGTTTGATTCATTGGATGCTGATCTATGTGTGGCTGTCTGCTTATACTGGTTTGGTTAGATGAGCAGCTCTGACCATTGGATGATTGGTGAAAGTTTGCTGATGGCCTTACAGAATGCATGATTTGGTCATTACCAAGTCGCTGTGAAGAAGTACCACTATTTGACTGCAGTGAAGAAGTACCACTATTTGACTGCAGTGAAGAAGTACCACTATTTGACTGCAGTGAAGAAGTACCACTGGTTGGCTGCAGGTGATCAGGTTTCAAAGAGCTCTGAACACTAACCACTGACTGCATGGTTGGTTGTTGGTACTGGTTGGACCAAACAGTGGTTGATACTGGCTGATGGCCTGGAGGAACCATACATGTACCATTACGATATCCCATGTTCTGGTGGGCTGGAGGAATCACAGATAGTGGAGCCTGAGATGAAGGCAGGTTTGCATGGGACTGGGCCATCATAGATGATGAAGCTTGATTACCCATAGCAGGCATGTTTGAATAGGCTGTGGGAAACATAGGATGGGCCTGATTGACTGTTGAGGGTGTGCAAGCCTGTGGGTTAGCTATTAATGAGTTCCTGTTTGGGTGCATATTTAGGGTTCCTTGGTTATTCATCGATGACTGTTGTTTACTGACAAACATATTTTGATGAGCTGATGGTATCATAGTTGGTTGGAAGTCTTGTCTGTTAACAGGCATATTCTGCTGATGAGCTGGTGGAACAGGACCTACATGCATGTTGCTGTGTATTTGTTGTTGAGAATGATTCATTGCTGATTGCTTAACCTGACTTGCTGCAGGTTGTTGTTGATGCATACAATTCTGTCTACTGTTAGGTAAAATATTATACCTGCTGGACTGGTGATTAACAGAAGTACCAGGATAAGGTGGTGGTTGGGTTTGAGGAACAATCATGGGTCTCATAGTGTTTGCCTCAGTCTGACATGCATTTAAGGGGTCACAGCTGTTCATTTGTTGTGCAGTCTGGTATCTGCAAGGGTTCATCAGCCCTTGCTGTGGTGTAATTGTTTGACTATTCTGACCAGGTACTCCAACCATTCGGTAATCCCTCACCAACATAGAATTAGGTGGCATCATGGCAGACATCTGAGCATTTTTCATTGCTTGCTGTTCACTTGCACTAGATTGGTGCCTGAGTCTTGCTTGGCGATATTGCATGTAGTTCTGGGTTTCCATTCCCTTATCACTAAGTGATCGTGTGTTCCTTGCTCCCGTTGCCATCATATTCAAGTTTTGAGCACTGCTTTCGAGAGATTTTCTTCTTCTGTTCACCTGTCTACAACTTGACATTGATGCATTTGTTGCTGGATTTGTTGGAGGTGTAAAGTTCTGTGACTGTTGGGATAAATTAGGGTTCTGTGGAACTGCATTTACACTGACTGGCATTACAGGGGTGATGGTAGCAGCTACTTGAACTGCAGGCTGTCTTTGCACAAATACCAAATTTGTTCCCATAAAGGATAGTAATGAGTCTGCATTGCTTGATGATGTTTGAATGGGATTTGTTTGAATAATTTCTCTGCTGATTGTGGAAGGTTTCATCATGCTGGGTAAAACTGGACTAATTATTGACTGGTTTTGGTTAATCCCCTAAAATTGAAAAATGTCAATTATCAGTTTTGTTTGAAATGTTTCTAGCAACTTCAATATTCTCTAATTTTAACATTATGTCATTTATTTGCTTTACCTGTGCATCTGATTGCCTATTGTATCTGTCCAATTGGTCCTTTTCAAAACCCAAACTACAAAATAATACAGCAATTAAAATATGGATTCTGAAAATATTGATACTGTAAAACGAGAAAATTTGGCGCATACGTATTTTAGCGCAAACGCAAGTGCCAGTACATTGGCGCAATTATATTTTAGCGCATTCACCTTTTCTTTAAAAAAGAATACAAAAATGTTCTTGTTTGATAAACGATCACGCCCAAATTTAGTCCTGTGTTCACTCAAGCGCGTGAACACAACGACTTTGATTTCTATCTCGCATGCACGGTAAACTGTCGTTGAGAACAATACATTTACTTTTGTGTAAATCGTCAGTAGAAAGATACGAAAACTTCATTTATTGGCGATGATGTGTAAATTTTGTTGGTAAACAAATTTGAGTTATGGACTTTGAATTTAACATGTCGACTTGGATAACACTAGAAGAGTCCCGAAACTAAAAGTGAAATCGAATGCTACATTTACCATGAGTTTCGATCACCATGAGCGAATCTTTTTCACAGTAATTTTACATTAAAATAACACAAAAAGAGGTATCGTCTTGATATCTTTATATCCACTAATCAGAGATCAAAGAAATTATGATCAATCATGTATTGTTAGCATTAACGATGGCCACGCTTAATCACATTTTCACCTCGAGGCGCTAAATGGAAGTGGCATGGGGAGAAGCCCAATTTCCAAGGTGTTAATGAGAGATATAAAAAAGCAATTAAAATTGAATTATTTAATCCATGTTTAGGCACTTATACCCGATAACCCATACCGTTTACCTGTGTAATTGTTTAAACAAACAGAATCGACGGCATATGATATTACGTAAACGAACACTTCTATATAGCATTAAAAATGAACTGACGTTATTGTTTTGCAACTTGGAGAAATTCAATACATATGGAAAATCGTTGGCGCACTATTAATTTTAGCGCTCAGAGCCAGTTGCACCAAATTTGTAGTGCGCCATATTTTCTCGTTTTACAGTAATTCCCTTTGAGCTTTGAAGTATTTATCACAATGCAATCTAATATGTGGATAGAAGAATGTTTAAAGTCTCACCTGCTAAAACGTAGTGTTGCATTGACCAGAGCATTTTTCAAGGTGATGAACTTGTCCCATATTCTCCGTACATTTGGATCCATTTTAGGCATTGCATTCATTGGCTCCGTCAACAAACATTTTATTTCATCCAATTCAATGTTCTTGACATCAAAATGTAGCAGAAACCCACAGGGATCAAAATACATCTTGCAGACATTGCATTTGATACACTGCAGCTTAGGCTCTCCTAATTTCTGAAGCTCAAGAAAGCCAACAGTCAAATTGTCATCTCCATTTGCAGTAATCAAATTTTTAAATGACTTGCGGTGTGTGAAACAGATAGTTTGGTGATAATTTGAACTCTCTTGTCTCAACTCTGATAAAAACTTTTGCAAATGAGATTTATCAGACTGTTTCTCTAATATATCGATAGCATTTAATTTTGGATTTTCTGGTCCAGACAAAACTGTTTCCTCTTTTGAAGAAAAACTTCTTTTTCTATTAACAGGATTCTGTTGTTCCAACTCCTCACTGGGTTCTGATATCACTGACAAAGGAGTACCCCTGTTACTATCTGTTCCATAGTCTGATGATGCTTCAGTTTCTTGTGAATTGCTCTCATTTTGTGCATTGGCCAAAGTTTCTACCACTGGTGAAACTGCAGTTGACAACATTGGAAAGTCCTCTTCAGGCAAAATTTTTCTTGCAGTTTGATCTTTCTGTGGACTGATATTCAAACTTGGTGTTTCAGGCCTGCTGCTTGGTATAACCTCTTCCTGGTTTTGGATATTTCTAAAGGTTGTTGCATTGACAATATCTTCTTCCGCAATATATGGGCTTTGTGGTACACCATGATCATAGTACATAATTCTAATGTCACTGTAATCTACTTGATCTTCTGGAATTGTAGCTGTTGGGTTTGCTGGTGACATAAGTATTGAATCCATTAAGGTCTTTGAAGAATCACTTGAAAGCATCTTCTCTTCACTTGCTTTGGATTCTTTAGGTGTTTCTTCTAATGTGCTTTTCACTTTGTTCTTATCACTTTCACTTTGGCCTGCCTCATTTTCTTTGGACTCAGCAACAGGGTTTTGTGATCTGGAAGTTGTCTTGGTGGTTTCACATTGTTTGCCATGGATTAGTTCTTCACTTCTGTTTACATCTGAAGTTTGTTTCTGTTTCTCTTGCATGTTTTCTTTATTCTCTTTGATTGATTCCTCTTTCTCTCCAATTTTCTCCTTTTCAATTTCAGATCTTTTCAACATGTCTTTGATTTCTTCCTGTTTGTCTTGATTGTGTTTGTCTTTTTCACAACTGGCCTTTTCAGTCTTTGATTTTGGTTTGTCCAAGTCAGTTGGAAGTTGTTCATCATCAGAGCTCAGATCCAAATCTTCATGCAGATTTCTATATTCTTGCAAGCTGACATCAGTTGTTTGTGCTTCATCTGTATCATTGCTTGACTTAAGACTCTCATTTGCACGGGCATTGGTTGTGGTTTTACTAGAGTCATAGGTTACTTTCTTGAAACTTGCATCATATATTTCTATTTTTCCTGGCACTTTTTGCAAGATGTTTTTGGCAATGATGTCCGTTTCATTATGTTTTATGCCAGAAATTGGCTTTTTAAACTCGGCTGTTCCTGGATTATTTGTTTTCTGGGCAGATGCATGCAACAATGCTTTTCTTTTCTCTTTATCTTTATCCTGAATAGTCTTAGTTGCAGGCTTCATTACAGGATTTCCGTGGAGAATATCAGCATGTGCTTTATGTTTCAGTTTTTGAATCTTTCCAGATTTAGACATTTTTCTTCCTCCAATCTGCCCTTGTTTTAGTTCTAAGCATGTTCTGTTCCTTACTTCTTTGTTCTTCTCAAGAACTTTCAAGTGTTCCTTAGATATAGCTCTGCTTTGTCGTCTTGCCCCACTGAGAGAAATTTTAGCAACATCAATGTCTTCTCCACTTGTACTATTTCCCTCAACATCAGTTGATACTGTTTTCACTATATTGTCCTTTTCTCTGTATTTTATTGTGTCCTGAGTGAAAGCCACCGCTCCATCTGTTTCCATCTCAGATGAACTGCTTACATCGGTAGTGGTAGTACTTCTTGGACCAGAGTCAGAGTTTTCACTTTGAATTATCTCTTCTGATGTAGACATAGTGGTAGCTTTTGGTTTTTCATTTATAGACAGAGAGTTTGAAACTTTGTTTGCTGGCCCTTTATCCGTTGTTTTGGCTGCAGACACCTTTTTTGGTCCATTTGTTCTTATTTGAGAATTGGGTTTGTTAACCTTTTCTTTCTTAGAACCTGAATGTTTTGTCTTAAGTGGGGTACTAGGCATGAAGAGGTCCTCTTGCTCTATCAACTTGATTTTCGAAGCTGCCTGACCTTGGGGTCTCATTTTCTCTGTTTTTGATGATCCCGTCTTCAATTTACGTGAACCAACATGTTTTCTCTCCATATCTTTATCTTCTTTTCCTGATTTGCTGCTTGACATTTCATTTTGTTTGTAAGGTTTCTGTTTAAGATTAATTCTCTCTTTTGTAGCGATTTGTTTGTTGCTCTTCGGTATAGAGGTTTCCCTATCACTGGAATCAATTGATGTTGTTGATGAGTCTCGTCTTTTGTCTTTTCTTGACACTAACTTTGGCAAGGTTTCATCAAATGTACTCTGCATTGAATCACTGGATATATTGTTTTCTTCACTAAATTCTCCTGATTTCTGTTCTTTACTATTATCTGTCTTTTTGTTGAGTAACTTGATATCCAATGACACATCTTTTAACTTACACTTTAATTTTTTTGCATCCTCTGATGTTTTTCTGTCTGATGATTGAGTAATTTTCTCCTTCAACGTTTTCTTTTCTTTATCCTTTGTAATGGTTTTCATCTTTGGCTTTTGTTGCTCCTTTAAAGCATTTCTCCTAGCATCTTTCAAATTCCCTCCTTTTGCTTGTTTAATTGAAGCACTACATTTTTTCTGAATAGTATCAGGTTTTTTTGTGTGAATATCCTTCCTAACCTTTAAACTCTTAGCAACCTGCGAATTTCTATCACTAATTGGACGTTTATCATTTGATATTTTCTGATGACATTTTTCTTTCAAAGTTTGATGACTTTGGTTCACAGCTGATATTGCTGACTCCTTTGACATCAGCTCAATATTTTCTTTCTGTTGAGTTTCACTTTTGTCTTTTCCATCAAATTCTTTGGAAATTGCCTCAAAAAGATTTTTTTTCACAACTTCACCACTACATTCCTGTACTGTATTTTTATTGGAAACATTGTCTAATACATTTCTGATTGGTGTTGATGTTTTGACAGTGACATCATAATCCACTTCAAATGAATTTTGACTGGACAAATCCTTTTGAGATTTGTTCACACTTTTTTCTGTTTTACTCACTGATTTTTCTGCATTACACTCTGATATCACATCTACATTTAACAAATCACTTGGTGGCTCCATCAATTTTTGTTGAATCCGATCTCGAGAGTTCATATTTTCAGTTTCGCTGCTAGATTTGGACCCAGAGCCTTGTTCAGAATCAGTGAACTCATCAAATGACGCCAACTCCAAGTCTGATGAATCTTTTCGAACTGGTTTGATACTACTTTCTGGAGTACCTTTAGCAGTATTTTCACTTTCCATTGTTTGTACTTTTTCAGTTTGCATCTCAGAACTGTTTGGAGAGTTCATATTTTTCTCACATTTACTTTTGATGCTATCAGTCTTTAAAAATAGAGGACTCAATTGTTGCTTGGAAATGTTGATAGATAATTCAATTGATTGTTCAACACTTTCTTGATTTGCAAATTCTTTTCTTTTTGGACTCTTGATTAAACTCTTTGGCATGATTGCATTTCTTTTTAATTTCACCTCCATTTCATGCTTAGCAAGATTCTGGTCATTTATTTTGTTTGTTGCAACCTGTGGATTTAGCTTCTTTGGCATTTCAGTGAACATATTGGGTACTAAAGTTGCAGATTTACCCTGAGTTACTTTGACACTGCTGTCCTGCTTTGGATCTTCTTTTTCTTTGGTATCTTCTGATGTCCTCAAAGAAATGGTAGATGTGTGTACTTGATTTGAAAAACCAGATTCCACAACTACCTTTTGCTCAGTCATGAGCTGAGAAATGTTTCTCTTGCATTTTTTCACACTTGGACTAAGGTCTTGTGTATTCCTATTGTTTACATCTTCGGATAGATGTTTTCGCTTTCTCGCACTACAAGTTTCTATTGTCTCTGTTTCTTTTTCACATATCACATTTCTTTCCTCATTTGATGTCACTGAAATTCGTAAGGTTTCTTGAGCTTTTGATGAGCTGTGGCTGCTTCCTTCATGAGTGGATGATTTGTCAGATATTTGTTGAGGTTTTTTAGGGGATTTCAGTTTCACTTGGATTGTTCTGTATTCAGTCTCCTGTGCTCTGCTCTCATGTTCTCTTGAAGTGGTATCTTGAGGAACAACTGGTTCATATACTGGCTCAAAATGACTGTGTTCTGTGACACTTCCAACAAGTTTTCCTAGAAGGTCATCTACGCTTGCTAGCATTTTTTCTTCATTTTCTTCTTCATATCTTTCGAACTGTCTCCTAACAATTGCTTCATTTCTGCTTGGATTTCGAAACTTTCCAGACATTTTATCACACTTGTTTTTGTTTTTAGAAGGTGGTGGGGTATATTTTCTATCTCTTTTACCTTTCTCTGAGCTCCTACTTCTGCTTCTTGATGAAGAAGAATTGGATTCTGTTGACGTAATACTAGACAAACTGTTAGCAGAGTCTCTTCTTCGAAGATTACGATTCTCTATTGATGAATAGCTTGGTGACTGGTTTCTTGATCGGATAGTTTCATCATTCCACTGCTCTTCTAAATAACTTTGTGAATCATAATCACTGTTTCTCTTTGGACTGCCAGCAATCCTTTTAGGTGGAGTTACTGACCTGTAGCTTCCACTGGTTTCTGAACTCTCGGATCTGTATCGACTTCTTGACGCACTTCGAGACCTTGACCTAGAAAGACTCTGCGACCTGTACGCTCGGCTCCTTGAACTACTTCGGGAATTGCTTCTGTAACTGCGTGGTCTGTATCTTCTATCTCTTGAGGAGCTTTGTGACCTAGATCTAAAACTATATCTGCTATCCCTTGATGAGCCTCTGGAGTAAGACCGTGAATAACCTCTTGATCTATGGTAGCCTCTGTTTGAATTATGATTATCTCTAGAAGAAGATCTACTATTTCTGGAAGAACTCCGAGATCGGGAATATGATGAGCTTCTTGATCTGTAATTTCTTCCACGAAAACTGCCTCTAGAATTTCTTCCATACGATTCAGATTTATGTTCATAACCTCTTGAATTTACATATGAATGAGTTCGTCCCCGGTCATAACTTCTAGAATAGGGTTTAGAATCCCTCTGAGATGGTGATCTGTATCCACCTCTTCTTGATGAACTGCGAGAGCGAGAACTAGAAGGACTCCTTGAGGTGTAGTATCTACTTGAAGATCTTTCCCTGGATCTTCTATATCTTGACTGACTCTGTGATCGGGATCTAGATTTATATCTTTCAGGGGTTCCAGAGTTGCTTCTGCTGTTTTTAAATTTGTATGGGTATATACCTTGACTTGTGAAATGTCTTTTTCTGTTTCCATCTCCATTTCCATAGATGGTGTTCACGAGACTATTCTCGTTGAATTCCCTTTTATATGGTTCATTCTGGCTGAATCCCCAAGCTTTCTGGTTTGTGCTTAAATAAGCTGTAAAATCATCTCTTTCCCCATCAGTTTCTCTATCCACTGGCGGTTTTCTGAACCATTTGGATCTGGTGTTCCAATTCAGCTGGAAGCCTCGTCTTGGATTATTGTCAACACCTCTTCCTTCACTGTTTAAGTTTTCTCTGCCTCTTCCAAGTGGAGGTTTGTAATTAGATGTAGATGCAATCCTTTCCTCAGTTTGAAATGATTCTTCAAATTCATCAAAGGGTCTTATTCCACTAAATTTTTTACTAAATTTTGATCTCTGTGCGGTATCTTCATCATTTCTGGTAAATCGTTTCTTCATTTCTGAATATTCACTTATGTTCTTGTCTGTTGAATTTTCATGAAAATTGTACCCTCTTCGTAGATTTTTTCTACAATTATCATTTTCTGCATCTTTTTCCCAATAATCAATTGTATTTCTCACATCTGAAAAAAAAAACAAAGATATCCTTTACACATCCTACATACATAAACCTTTGGTATACACTGGGTAAAATTTAAAAAATACCATAAATAAATTACTATGAAACCATATCATCCTACTGAGGGCTCATTCCCCTATTATCTCCCTAAGGGACCTTTTTCAATATACTGGAATTAGGAATTAAAGTTTTAAATTGTCAAGGTTAAGAAATGATATGTACTTCTTTTAAACAAGAGGCCCATGGGCCACATCGCTCACCTGAGGAACAATAGGTATGATGAAATCAGCTTAATGGAGTCATAATATCAACTATCTGGACAATGTAGTATAATACATGTAGATCCTGTATAAATGAAAATCCATTTTTCCCCCTGGATATTCTTATTTTTATTTTCAATTAGTCCCTTTTCTAACAGGATGATTTTATAGTCATAACACATGTTGAGCATTGCAGTTCTCAAAAAGATCCTAAACAATTGTTTATGTATGGGATATAAATCTACATCAAACTCTGAACCCCTTGTGAGGCCCAAGAATCATCAAGGGGCCAAAGTCTAAACACTTTTAAAGAATCATCTGGCTGATTAGTTTCTGAGAAGAAGATTTTTAAAGATTTACTCTATATATTCCTTTGTAGAAGATCAACCCCCAATTGTGGCCCCACCCTACCCCTGGGGGTCATGATTTTCACAACTTTGAATCTACGCTACCAGAGGATGCTTCCACACAAGTTTCAGCTTTCTATACTTATTAGTTTCTGAGAAGAAGATTCTTAAAGATTTACTCTAGATATATTCCTATGTAAAAATTCCACCCCCCCCCCCCATTGTGGCCCATCCTACCCCCGGGGGTCATGATTTTCACAACTTTGAATCTACACTACCTGAGGACGCTTCCACACAAGTTCCAGTTTTCCTGGCTGTTTGGTTTTTGAGAAGAAGATTTTTAAAGATTTACTCTATATATTCCTATGTAAAAATTCAACCCCCCATTGTGGCCCCACCCTACCCCCGGGGGTCATGATTTTCACAACTTTGAATCTACACTACCTGCGGATTGTTCCACACAAGTTTCAGTTTTCCTGGCTGATTAGTTTCTGAGAAGAAGATTTTCAAAGATTTACTCTATATATTCCTATGTAAAAATTCGACCCCCCATTGTGGCCCAACCCTACCCCCGGGGATCATGATTTTCACAATTTTGAAGCTACACTACCTGAGGATGCTTCCACATAAGTTTCAGCTTTCCTGGCCAAATGGTTTTTGAGAAGAAGATTTTTGAAAATTTCTCAAAAATTTTCAATAATTCCTAATTAACTCCCCTTGAGAAAGGGCGTGGTCCTTAATTTTCATAACTTTGAATCTCCTTTGCCTAAGGGTGCTTTGTGCCAAGTTTGGTTAAAATTGGCCCAGTAGTTCTTGAGAAGATGTCGAAAATGTGAAAAGTTTACGGACAGACGGACAGACAGACGACAGACAAAATGTGATCAGAAAAGCTCACTTGAGCTAAAAAGGTTGTGATGTTCAATAGAATGAAAACTGTGTTAAATTTATCAAAACCATGATGCCCAAACTGAGACAAATTCTGCTGAAATTTTCCATGACCAGTAATTTTATCAACCAATCAATACAAAGTAAGAAAGCTTGTGGGAAATGACCTAGCTAGCTATCTTATTTTCCCTAGAGCATAAAATTTTCCATCACATATGACCAGACATGATAACAATTATCTAACTTTTCCACTCAACAAGAAAATAAAGAAAGCTGAAAAATTTCCATTACTAGGTCCTTGAGAACTGAAAACAATTACATAAGTTTTCCACTGTACAAGAAGATAAAGGAAGCTGAAAATTTTCCATCACCTGGTCTAAGCTTATAGCAAATACACAACCTTAAATAATATTAACGTATATATATATATAATATATATATATTCCAATCAACAAGAAATAAGAATAAGAATGTACAAAATTTTCCATCATGCGGTCTGAACTGACAACTCTCTTGAATGCAAGAAGGACTCAAGTGTGCTTAAAATCTTCCATTCATAAGCTGTGAAGCAGAACCGGTGTACAATACAATCCTACATAGCAAAGTGTAATATAGGACAACAGTTAAACTCATCAGTACGCTAATGACACCCATTAATGTTTTCAAAGCTCATTCTGAATAGTTCATGATGAAAGAAGGAATGAATCAGAACTATTCTGGAGCCACATGTGGTGATACAATCTGTAATCCTCTCTCTTTAAACTCATCAACGGGCGAACTTTTGAGTACCAGAATACCAGATTTTTCAGTTATCTCCCATCCTAATTTTCATAGGACTCTGCTTACATTAAAACTCTGATATTGCAGGAACTAAGAACAAAGTTTTCTTTTCCTTTTTAATAGTTATTCTCAGTGAGAATTTTCTATATGAATTTAATAATGCTGTTAATATTAAATAGCAAACTACCGCAGTCAGTGATTATTTAGCTATACTATAAATGTTTGGTATGTTATCAATCACAATCCCGTAAAGAAAACACATCTTTTTTCATATCACATCCTCTATCAGCCCTTAGGGCCAATTATAAGGGCTGATGGTGGTGTTTTTGGCTGATACAGGGTGTGATATGGAAAAACGGTATGTACCATCCATCTTAGATACAATCTTTCAGTACTTCAATACTTATATTCTTAACAAAATACAGACATGCATGTACAGTCATTATCTCTCCTGTGTTATTGTGTGAGCCTTACAGTCATTGTGGCATACCATACTATTATTATGTAATACGCGTGTGTTGGTCATTAATGTAACGTGGGGAGCTCTAGGTGCAAATTTTTAGAACAGGCCAATTTGCCTTTACAGTATCTCGAACATATCAGTAAATTGAAAGACTAATGGTATTACAATTTATGGAGGTTGGGTGGCCACCTCAAGTATATACATGTAAATTGGAAGACAAATGGTTTGATATTAAGGCAATAAAATCTTTACAGGTTGATGTTTATCAACTCAGTAATATGTCTGCATAGATGAATTTCGTCCCTATAGACCAAAGCACACTTTTTGTCAGTAATATAATGTTCTGGTTTGAAATGTTTGAATTACAAAAAATTACAATTGTAATTGAACAATGGATGAAAAGAAATGTTTAATTGAACAACGAATTTATTCCTTGTTAACAACTCAAGAACAATATTTAATAAATCCAATAAATTTTTTGTCAACGATATAAATGATGAAGTTAATAAATATTCAAGCAATGTTTTTTTTAACAGTGTACAACATTTCGCTGCTACCATACAGTAAAATTTTTTGCGATTTATGCCTTTGAAACTGTTTACAGTATCTTATCATAAATGTATCATGTGCTGAAAATGCAGTGCTTTAAAATAGATTGGAAATACCAATCTTATAATAGTAACCACATCACTATGCTAACTATAGCATGACCTATTGGCCTAGCTTAGGAGTTTATGTAGTGGTCAAGCGAGACAATGATCAGACATATGATACACATTTTTGTTGCATGTATAAACATCAACTCAAAGCTGCTAGTACTTAGAGCAAACATCTTGCTTCTTCATTAGTGATGACTCGAGTCTTCTGCATTTCAATAACACACGACCTATGAAAAATGACCATTTGGGCTATCTGAAAACTGGTTTTCGGTTTACGTTTTAAAGGACAATTGATAAATAATTATCAAGTTCATTTTATTTCAAATTGATAATACATGTAATAATTAAATTAACTTTAAATTGCAAACTATCTATTGCTGTTCTTAGAGCTTTGAAATGATAATATTCATTACTAAATGAACTACGTACGTAACAATTAAGTTATTTTCGTCAGTCAACCAATAGTGTTCCTCGATCACCACAGTGAAATCAGTAGAACTTTGGTGGCTACAATTTTTTCTAGATTTCATGGGTATTCTTCATTCACACATTTACATCCACAAGTTTTTTAAATTCATGAAATACAAAATGGTATGTCATCCCAGCTAGACATTGAAAATTACATCCACTCTTGCTGCAGGCCTGTAAATAACTGGCAACGAACAAAAAATTCTAGAGAAAGGTTAGATATAATCACTCTTTATAAATGGCAACATATAACCCATCCAAACCTCAAAAGTTTTTTCAGGTGCCAGAAATAATGATAGGTGTTAAAATGTAGATATATCAAAAGCTTTGACACAGAAAACAAAGAGAGGAGATCGAATTTCCAATTGTATTGTTTGTCAGCTATATAGGTAAGAAAGAGATATATGGACTACAGAGTTATAATTCAAACTACTGTTAACAGTACTCAAACTTGTACCCATGAAGAGGCTTTACCCATTAAACTTTAAACCTCCCTCTTCAACATACTTGCCAACTGACCCGATTTCGTCGGGTCACACCCGATTTTTCAACCCTCCACCCGATTATTTTTTATGACCCGGCGGGTCATGCTTTTCACCCGATTTTTGTCGAACCCGAAAATCTCCCGATTTCCGGATTTGGTTCGTAAATTAGGTTGTGCATTAGACTTCAGTTATGAAGCTGAGCTTGGATTTACGTAATCAATGCCGATGGCTATTACAGCTAAGTAACGGTTAGGTTTAATTATTATCGTGAGTTGTTTTGACAAACAGAGGGTTTAAATCATTAAGTGCGATGGCTTCCAAAAGGAAGATCGAGATCTTTATCGGGGCCAGCGGAATCAAAACAAAAAACGATTTTTTTACCATACAGTGTAACGTCATAAAATAATCTGATGACCGAAGCTTTTTGAAAAGTAACATTTAGAAGAAGTGTGATTTTAGAAACTCATGATGTGCTTTTAGAAACAATAAAAACAATAATTAAAAAAAAAACTTGCACTCAGAAGCCAAAATTTAACATACTTGCCAAATTAGCAAAGACTCTTCTTGTGCTGCCAAACAGTAATACTGATTCAGAAAGAGCTTTTAGCATTGTTAAAAAAATTACACTGAATTTCGCTTGGAACTTAACATTGAAAATTGAATGCCCAACTGTCTTGTAAACTTAACTAGTCTGTTGATTGCTTTGAGTAGATAGCAACAAAGGAAGTATTAAACAATTCAAAATCAGCAACTGTTAGTTACAATGCTTCTTTGCAAAAAAATATTACACATACATTTTAACACACGTACATTTCTGTTGTATATACCTTTGAAATGCATGGTAAATATGTCGTGAATGTCGTTATGCGCTATGACCAGATTTTTTACTTTCCAAATCTGGTCATGACCAGATTTTCACATGTTGGAGGTTGGCAAGTATGCTCTTCAAGCAACTTGACACATAATCCCTTTTCCTGTTGATATAACAATACCTTCAACCTATGTCATCTCCTACATTTACCAAAGGCAATCCACACATTTCCCCTTTAAACTGTAACAAGGTGACCTATTTAATTGACAATTTGTTGGGGGCAGACCTGTTCACCTCTCATTCCACAGTAAATGCACATCACTTATTTGATTGCTGCTTGTGGGACCCCCCCCCCCCCCCCAAAAAAAAAATGTAATTCCAGAGCAGCCAAATATCTATTTGTCACATCTTTATTTCTGAATTGAGAGGTTTTCTTCAATCCAACATGATTTAAAGTTCCAAATAAATGTAACATCCTACATAAAAAAAATAAATTTAATGGATTTTAAAGTTACCTTACAGAAATTTTTTGATGCATTTTGAGATTTTTCTTCATTAAAAAGGACATTTACCTGATAATTCAGGGGTTTTCACTGCTTCACCACATTTGTAAAACTTCTGTGCAGTTTTAAAAATAAAACCATTGCAAAAATTCTTCTCCAAAAAGTTTATTTAGATAATTTTAAACAAAAAACATGATGTTTGCAGAAATTTGATCCTTAAAACATTTCTTGAGCAGCTGTATGTTAAATTATGCACACCTGTCAGTGGGTGTTAACGATAAGCCATTGTAAAAAGGAAAATTAAATATTTTTATCAACTATGTAACCTATCAATCAAAATCCACACCTGTTTTTAAAGAATTCAGGTTATTAAAATTGACCTAATTGGAGGTTCCAGAAGGCACTGATTAGACTAAATATTCAGTTGTGTCATTGTTTGGTGTACCTGGATATTGCTGCCAATGCAACTATATCCTATGATATTTAGAGGGAACCAATTTTAGAATTTATGATGCCTTGTAAACGAGCATATATTTTAAAACAAAAATGCAGAAAGTTTTCATGCCGAAACTTAATTTTTAAAAAATTCTTTAAAATTACTGATTATATTCATTCTTACCTGGCATTTCATAATTTTGCCAGTATCTGTTTTGAGGGTGCATGTTTTTGGTTCTCTTGGCGGGAGAACTATGAGAATTCATTCTGTCTCCCAGAAGAAGTCCCTTTTACAGGTTAAATATTTTTACATCTGTTCCAATTTCACAGCAGCAGTTAATTCCTCTGCTAAGTGTTCAAGTAATTTAACATTGTCACTGCATATATAGTTTTTTTGTTCCTTTCTCTGGATAAGCCCTCACAAATACCATGCTTGCATGAGCCCAACTTTGTGCCCCACTCAAACCCACTTACTGACTGAGGAATGTGAGGAAAGCTGATATGGAGCATTCCATTTTTCAAGGCTGAATAGACTCTTCCACTTTATCCCAACACCACTACTACAAGTCAATGGGCATTTGACCTATTCAGAGATAGTAAATACTCATTTTTTTCTTTAACATGTTATTAATTTACCAAAAGAATAAACAGTTTTGCAAGCAGGCTTCTGGTTTTAAACATGTTATGCAAGTACAAATTAGAATAAAAACACTTTTTGCTGCTTCTCTTTACCTATCAATTTATATATTAATTGTTCCTAATCTAACCTACCATTCTCTCTATCTTTGAAACATGATTGAAAGTGACAGCTGCATGCTGGCTCTTAATAAATCTGTAATAATCATATCACTCAGGGCAGCTTGGGTGCCATACCTATTAACACCTTAAGTTAATTGTGACAAGTTTTACTCAACAAAATTGAGTAAATCCAACACCTTTTAATTTTTTTTCCCAGGGTAATTAAAATTTAATAGTCTAAATATGTGTTAAAATATATATATTTTTTTACTTTTGTGTTGGTTTTTAACTTTAAGTAAACATTTCTAGATTCATGGTCACAAAGACTTCCATTATCCAACTTGATTACAAATTGACATTTTTATTTAAAATAGAGCAATCATATTAAAACACTAAATTATAGTTACCGTTATGAAACTACTTTATGGGAAGTGTCAATTTTACCTCATTTAGATGCCCTAATTGATATGCCGGTAGTTAGTTTTCAGACATTGTCCTAATTCTATATTTATATTTTATCAAATGTACATATTTACATTTTTCAGTGTCCTTGTCTGAGATAACACTATGAATCAATTTTGTTTTTACAGTCCAATAAATTCAAATGATGTATTGTTGGGGCGCAAGCAAGGTTAATTGCATAATTAAAAGTAATGAGAAATCACATAAATATGTCAATATTTTAATCGTACAATTGTTGAAGATTATATAAATATAAGTGTTAAGGAATCATACTTTGAATTTTATGAGGTGGTAATTTCGGTAGGAGCATGGTCAAATCTATCATAAAGCCCTTTGGACTTTATTAGCCCCAACCAAAATTGTCACTCATAACACTCAAAGAATGATTCCTTATTCCTTAAATATTTGTATCATTGTCAGACAATGTCATGTACTCCTCTGATTCATATAATTAATTAATTCTTGTGAACTTTTACCCTGAAGGAATCGGCACTCTGCATTATAAACATATATTGGATTCCAATAACCAACAGAATATAAAATGAAGCCATGCAATAATGGGAGCCAGACTTAAATTAACTGGACATACAGGTATTGACTTACGGGGAGACAGCATGTTTGTTCTTGTTGCCGCTAGAATCAGCTAGCTAGACTACAGATGAACCTGTTACTGTACATTTGACCAGTTCCATAATAGCTTATTTACCATACTTGGGATGTCTTTGGCTTGATTAACAGATTCCATGAAACTTTAGGTAAATATAGTAATACAATGTACAATGTACTTTCTTCTTATTTATTTAAGAGGACTGGATGGTCTGGCCTATTTTTAGACTATATTGAAGAAGAACTCTGTAAAAAAGATATATGGAATTTTTCTAGATTTTTCTACAATAAAATAGTGAATAGCTAATAGATAAAAATCATACCTAAAATTTTACGATAAATCTGATGGGTTATTTGATGACCATCGATCAAGTCTCCTTAGAACATACTTAGCTTAATGCATTTTTGGGCTGATACCATCTATAGCAAACATCCATCATACTTTTAAAACTCCTAACTAAAGATCTTAATCAGGGGTCCTGAATTTCTTCTAAAAGCTTTTTTCATTTCATTGACAATTTCTTGTTTTATTTCACTTTTTATTTCATTTTTCAGTTCTAACAATATTTCGAAGACCAAGATCTTGAGATCCGATTTTTTCACCATGGAATCTCTTATTTCTGTTAAACTTTGCTGTAGATCACCTGAGATATTCTCGTGCTGGTCCGATGTACTATTGTCATGAATAGGGCTATGGTCACCGCTGTTTGTTCTCTCTGTTTTTTCACTGCCGCCTTTTCAAAAACAATAAATTTTCTGACGAACACTGGTGCCAATTTTAAATCGAGCTGAACAAGTTTTTTGGTTTTTATTTGTGTTTTTCTAGGTACTCCAGACTTTTCGGCCATTGTTACTATTGTCATTATCAGTGAGTAAGAGTTCGAAATTCACCACATTCCGATATTTTCGGAATGCTTATCGTTAACAATATAAAGGCGTAAATATCTAAAACTAGAACTGTCCTATTGGGACTAATACCCCCGCAAGGCTAATTTCAAATGGAACAAATAATTGAATTGTATAATAAAGGTTTGCGACACATAAATAAAAAAAAATTCTAGAATTTTTAAAAAACTCAATTACACATGTAGTTAACAAAGAAAAATTAAAATCAAAATTTTCAAAACTTCACTGTAAATACACATGTATAACAGTAATACATTTACAAATTTACGTATCTGGGGATATGTTTTAAAGAAAAACCAACAAAGTGACAATAACCCCTCCCTTTGCAGTAAATGAAAATAGCCAAGCAATGCTCTTCTGTTGATAACACTTTGAATATCTTACTAATCAGAGCCTTGACAGATGCAATTAGTTGTTTCAAATTTTCCTCACTTTCTCCTATGGTACAATGCAACTCACTTTTAGAAAATTGATCCCATAGGACTATGATTTTCTTTGATGAGCTTGTTAAATTGGATAAAATCCCAAAACATTATCATAATTAGCATACTATGTAAAAATATGAAAAAAAGAAAATTTAATATTACAAACAATTTTAAAATTGCCAAAAACACTACAATCATATCAGTAATTTTGAATTTCATTTAAATTAATGCCCTATAGGTCACTTCATCAATTTACTTGACTAATAAATTTAAACAGCTTCTAAAAATAGCTAACTTCTTTATTAATAATGATATTATTTATTTTAATATAATGATAGAAACTTTTATTTTACATGAAGCAGTATTAAAATAACCCCAAAACCACTGCCCATTTTACAGATTATCAATTTTCCCTAAACCCATGCTCCGTCTAAACCATGGCTCAGATAATGGCCCCCTTGGGACAACTGAATTCAGCCACACTTGTCTTTGATGTTCTTATTAGCTCCTAAGAATTTTCAATGACAAACAAAAATTTTGCATCGTCAGTTGATAGAATACTTATAAAAAATAAATTAAGTTAAGAAATAAAGACAAAAAACCTCCATCTGGATGTATTAATATAAACATATTTTAGAGTGTTTACTATTAATTAATTAATAAAGTCTGTAAGGATTACCTCCCTTACTTTTCAATATCGGTGTATAATATAGAGAATAAGGAAAATGAAAAATGTCATAAAATCATTAAATCTTGTCTGATCTTAAATAAAAATTGCATGTGCATATCTTCAGATGGTGTTCAACATATGTACAAATTTTCAGACTGTTCCATGCAGTAGTAAAAAATTCTATAGGGGGGACAAAGTTGCGTCTACAGACAGACGGACAGACAGACAGACGGACAGGGTGAAACCAATATACCCCCCTAAACTTCGTTTGCGGGGGGTATAATTATGAAGCACTTACCAAATTGAGTTTTTAGTCCTTTATCCAGTATTTTGGGCACTTTAAATATTAGAGACATGATTTTTAAAATAAACATAAAAAACAGTGGGACTTCAAATTTATGGTCAGTCACAGACCATCACATGACCAGTTACACTTACCTGGTAGTCTTTATTTACTCAGATATTATACATGTACATCTGTCGGAATCTTTTGAAATATAGCTGTATAATTACATTTCTTCATCATGGTAAACAGCTGTTGTTTTCCTGATTTTTTGTAACTTATGTTGCTAATAGCCATTTACTATTATGATTTTTTAGCTTTGCATGCTTAAATGGTTTGAAAATGCTCTTCACTACGAAATAAAAATGAGGATAACATGCAAAACAGATCAATTAATGTTTTATTTCTATCAATTTCGATAAAATTTGAATTTTCTTTTAAACCTACCTGTTATTTGTACAATGGATACATTAAAATGTTGTCCTTTTATGATACAATTGCAGATATTGTACTAAGAAACATTGCACACTAAGAATTTGCATTATTTTTTATAAATATTGGTTTTGAAGTAAAATATTTATTATTACCTCGATCCTAGAAAGAACTATAAGTCAAACTTCGTTATCTCAAACTAGATGGGACTCTTAAAGCTTCGAGATATCAGAGTATTCGAGATATCATGGGTAAAATACTTTAAAAATAAGTGGTTGGGACTTACAAATCACTTCGCCATATCCATTGTATTCGAGATATCGAAGTTCAACTGTATATAGTTTAAATGATTATGTATAAACACTGTAAAATGAATAAGCAAGTCAACTAATTTCAGGAGTTATCCCCCATGAAAAACAATTGCATTTCTGTTTCATGTAACCTCCTTGCAAGTTTTGGATAGACATAGAAAATTTAAGTTTTTCAACAGACTTGCTCATTTTAATGTTTATGTATATTCTTGCAAATTCCTGTTCTCTACCTTTCTTAAATGTTATTGTAAACCCTTCACAAGGCTTATCAGCCTCCCAATTAAATCTGTCATCATGCATCCCCCTGACGGATATTTTATGACCTATTCCCCCCCCTCCAAAAAAAAATTGTTTCAGTGTAGCTGACTAGCTGTTACACTCCAAGTGTATCCATTCTTTAATTAACCTTATTATTTAAAATTTGTGAATTCACTTGGCTGTTTCTTCTCTCTTTTTGCCTGATCTCTTGTCAATTTTCTTTGAGTTCCAAGGATTCTAGACTTGAGAAAGATAACTGTAGCATCAGCAAAGTCTTGAATTCACTCAAAAAGATGATATGCAATACCGGTACCTTATGTTTGAACTTGACTCTGTCTTATAAAAGAGTGGAAATGACCAGCAGGTTTTTTTTTATGTTTTGAACTTAAAGATTGGAACAAAAGGTGCCAGCTCAAATGTTTGAGATTTACCAATCTCAGAAGGTGAACAGAAAAAAGCCATTATTTCCCCAGAAATATTCTTCTAATATCTTTTCTGTTTAAATTTCAATTCACTTACTTTATGAATACCAGGTACACCAAAAAAAAAAAAGAAGTAGAAATTATACTTGCATGCATGTAGATATCAATTGTCCAAACAAATTGGGGAGCGGGAAAATCAAAATAGATTAAGATGGGATTAATTGACATAACCCTATAATCAGTTACACATTAATCATAATAGTGAGTAATGAAACTATACTTATGGGGATGGCTTTTGTAAGATTACGGTAAGCTGAATTTGATGAATAATTTCCGATTACACGTACATGTATCATCACTGCTACTTAATTTATGCAGTCTCTCTTGTTACAAATTAATCCTAAAAGGATGGATTTGGTAATTTCTAAGTAACCTAGCATAAACAGTCAGTTTCCACTTACTTCATCAAAGGACTAAATTTCTGTGTCAATTGTCTTGTTAGTCAAGGAGTGTGGAGGCTCAGGTAACTCATAGCCATATATCCTAGTGATTGCATGCAGAGGTGATTTTTAAAAACTTCCCACAACTAAACAGATTGACTAGATGCTGAACATTTCACACAATCTTTATCGCTTCCAAAAACAAACACTGACCATCTCAATTCATAGAGAAATAACACATAGACTCAATAGGCTCAGAGCTAACAGCATGAGCTCATGAACAAGAGCCATCATCTCCCAAATAAAACAACCTGCTGCTGAGACCCAATAAACAAAGCTTTATAAAGCCCTACTGACAATCAACACAGATAAACAAAGGTGATAATCAACAGGGGAGGGTGGGGTGTAAATAGGGAGACATATTAAGCTATGGATGTTCTATTCTTAATATTGGTAACCATAAAACAGCTCAGTTTAAATAATAAAAGAAACGGAACTATAAAAGGTTATAAACTTGAATATACATACCATGTGTATCTTTTGATGAGATTCACAAACGGAGAGTGTTATGGAGCCTTTCCTAATTTCTTATGCATGCATTTTCAGAGGCGACGTTAAAACTTCTAAAAAAAATAAAATTTAGTCATTTATAGAGTCAAAACAATGTGATCATTCACTCAGAAAAAGTTTTGGCTTGAACTGGAACTATCTTGGGAGCATCTGTATTCAATGTCCCATGGTAGAAGGACCTGAATGAAAAACAATCCCATTCTTGATTCATTTTAAAACAAAATCCATTGCTATGGTGAATACTGGTGTTGATTAATAGGATATGATATGCCACTTCAAAAATTAAAGGTCCACCCAAAATTTGTTTTAAGGGTTTCCAGTAACCTCCCCATGGAAAATACTGCTGGGTTATTAATCCTTGATAATGCCAAATCAAAAGTGAGTGACTTCTACTGAAGAATTTCAGTGATGAAGTCTAAATTGCTTCTTTTTATAAAAGAATTAAAGAAATAAACACCACCATGACCTGACCATAGCTGACATTAAAAATTGCACCAAACCCAAATAACCAATAAGTACAAAATGGATAATTAAGTTTATTAGTTTTTTTTTAAACAAAATTTTTTTTAACAAAAACTAATGATTATAATTGCATGTTCTCTGCCATTTAGACACTGTAATGAAATCAGCAAGCCATGTCATACTAGTATTAGATTTTTTTTTCAAAAGAAGTAGGGCACGTATCAGACAATGGCAAAAAGAAGGAATGGTTTATTTGCGGATCAGTCTAGAATGAGTAAAAATGGTTGAGTGCACTTGATAAAACATTTCTGAAACCCGTCAAAAAAATTTCCATTTATAAAATGCTTTTCTTTTATATTGTCAGCTTTTGAGAGTAAACTAAAAAATTGCATTCCTACAAGAACTCCCCCCCCCCCCCAAAAAGAAATAGTGGGTGATTGATGGAAATAAATAAAAAAAATCACCACAAATTATTACAGTAATATTAGTCATTAAAAGCTGGCAGAATTATCAATGCTGTGAGACCCACATATCAAACATTTCACAAAAATCTTTTAGACTGTCAGTGTTAACGAAAGTTTACCTTCAGAGATGGATAGCAATTGTTCTCCGAGTGGAGTTTGAAAATCTTGTGTCCCACATTTGATAAAATTTCCAACACTCCCCATCAATTAATCAGACCCCCATGAGTTCTCACCAAGAGATTTATGGGCTGCAAGTTTAGAGGGGGGAAATGTTACAAGCTGGCAATTCCCGTTGGTATTGTTACTAGTTTAATCTTTTATAAGTCTTTTTGTACATAAACTGTGTTAGTAGCTATCAACACATTAAGATTAAAAGGGAAAAGGAAGTTTTTTCTTCCTTAAATAAACATTGAAAGTACCTTATTGTATTTGATTCATCCACAAGTTGTTTCCTTTGATTCATGTCAAGAGGTGTTCCTGCACATGGACACTGTTTCTGGAAAAATAGACAAGAATTGCAACTATCTCTGCCTCACTGAAAAAAAAGAAGAAACAAACACTGCATGTACATTATTGTGTGTACATTACCAAATTAATATCAAACCATGGTGGTTTTAAGCCTCAGATATCTATAAATATTTTAATTTTAGAAGCATAAAAAAACAGTGGCCTTGGGGTGCCTGGTACACACAAAGGTCTATTATTTATTTGCGAAAGAATTCACACTGGTCACTGACCTTAAAGGGTGAAGTGTGTGAAACTCTAGTCCAGGTACCGCTTTATAAAATGATGATTAAAACTGAGAAAACAACCATTGAAAAAATCAGTACGTTAACATACCATACAATGTTTATTACAGAGGAAAATCAAATTAATAGTCTAAGAATATTTATAACATATTAACATATTACAGAGGAAAATCAAATTAATAGTCTAAGAATATTCATAACATATTAACATATTACAGAGGAAAATCAAATTAATAGTCTAAGAATATTCATAACATATTTAAGCGCTTCAAACTGCTTTAGCTTTCTGTCTAGACTGTACTATTATACCGGTACAATATCTGTCTGTACTCTCTTGAAAATTCTGCAGCAATTAATATATTATAAACCCCTGAGCAATCACCAGAGTTCTTTTGATCAATACCATTAAGCTAGCTGTTTGCCCCTCCATTAAATCAATGTCAATGATTTATGGAATTTTTATCTTTTTAAATCAAGAAAATTTGAACATACTTGATTCTTTCTTTAAAATACTAGGTTAATTTGTCACAATTTCTTATCATCTAAAAATAAAATTGAACTACAGATTTTTCATGAAATGTTTTCTGCATGGGTATAAAACTAAATTGTCCATATAGTGATATACGAAGAAAAGCATTTTTTCACAGTGTTTAATCATAGGCAACACAAATGCTCCAATACCTATCATAAAATATTGTTTACATTATTAACTGGTGTCTTATCTTATAACTTTTAAGGTTGACCATACATGTGGTACTTGAATATCGATAAAATAAAGTTATTAGCTCCTTTCATTGCACACTCTGGTCAGACTTTTTACAAAGTTATACTTTCACTCTCTTTATATAGATGATTGAAGAAAGATTCATACACAATATGTAGTCTGTGAGATGAAAATATACAGAGTGGTTTATTCAGACTATGAAGGAAGCAAACAATGCTGAAAAAATTCACATCAATTTTATTACCCTTAATTTGTTACCTTTTAGTTGGTTATAAATATATTTTTTCTGAATATTTAATTGCTTAGTAACCTTCATATCATGACAAAATGAACCACCAAAAAAAAAGTATTTTATAAATTATTAAATAACATTGTGTACTTTTTGGGAAGCTGTGGGGCTTATACAATATGTCATGTGAAAAGGAAATAAGTGTATTTTTTATAACTTGATTGCAACCCTTGTGGGTTATAAATCTTCAAAAAAGCAGACATTAATTCCTTTTATTTACATTATATTTAATTAACACTAAAGGAAGATGTGTTTGTGATTCTTATTTTTATTTTCAATAAAACTGTACGGGTTTCCAAACAGGCTATGGCATATTTCAAGTTGATACAATGTACCAGTAAATGTTATTTTTTGTTTAAATTGGAGTTTTATTTCTCTTGTAATTTGATTCTCTTATGAAATAAATATTACTTTTCGTTTAGGCATGAAATAAAGTACTTTTCTAAGTTATACATTGAAAGCACCTGTGTTGTACCTGAAGAGCAAAATTGACATGAACCAATGTAAAAAACATTTTACAGGTGGTTGTTCGTTAAATAGCCTTTATCTCCAGTAAAGATACTAGTAGATGTTCTCGGCTGTTAAATAGGAACTGAAACAGATTTGGTGAAATGGGTGGTTTACCTTTTTTCTTACTTTTAACAAATTCACTCATCCATGTCTTCGGAATCAACATTTACCAAAAAATGAAATTGAGAATACAAAACTAATTGTTTTAATTAAAAAAAAAAATGCAATCAACACGCTGACAGCGAGGAAATCATTTGCTTGCTTGAAAGCACACAATACCCTGGTATACTCTGTCCCAAGATATCCTGGATTCACATTTTGCTTAATTACTCGATATTCATAAATACCTCAGGGTTCAAACGATGTTCATTCAAAAGTATGAAAAATTTCCAAGATTTCTCAGTTAAAACGTCCCCGTTAGCTTATCAGGTTTCAATACACGGCTAAAAAATGTGATGTCTACGGAGATTTTGTATTGCAGTAAGCCCGGATGATAACGTTGAAAAATTGTGCGAGATATTCCGAGTGATTCCGAATGGAGAAAAGATGTAAACATTCCCCATTATAAATCTCCGTAAGAAATCTATTTTCGATCCTGTGATTGTTTTCGAGTGAAAAAAAATAATGTGTCAATGAGAATATCTTGGAAAATTTCCCTGTCATCGAATTAAATTGCACTTCTTTCACAGGTATGTATATTTTTATTAAATATCGATCAAATGTGCTGCATAAATATCTTGGGACAGACTATAATTAGCAGTAGCCTAGTTAGACTGGAAGTCATGGAGATATTTTCGGGAAAAAAACTATTTTAAACTTCTTTATATATCTAGGATATGTGATGAAAAAAGATAATTATATTCAAAATTATTTCAAGATATTTTCAAAATAAAAAATTCTTAAATTGAATAATACTGGTCTAAATTTATAGCCTGGGGCTTGATTGTGTATAAACGTATTTTGGTTAAAATGCGTGCCTACAGACATGACAGAGTATATTATATATATGAGTAATCTTATTTAGTTATCTTTGCATTTCATCAGTGCTCTCAATGATACATGAGATTATCTGATAAAGTCTATTGAAAATTGCACCTACCCTAAATTATACTATAGCAGCCTCCCCAACGTTTTGACACATAAGACATTTCTCTGTCTCTTCGATTTTACCGCGCCAGTGTAGAACGATACGCTTTGATGAAAATGTTGAACCCGATTCATAATAATATTGTTGGGTTTTTCAAATTTAAAATATTTCTCGGGTTTTTTCGATCAAATAAACACTTAATATCATTGGAATTAAATGGTAATATTTTAAGAGAAAATAAAAACACTTTGTTAATGAAAATTCTGAAAATATCTATACACATTGCCGACAAAACCGTAAATTCTGCAATTAGTCATACCACCGGTCTAAGAAATCACATAGATCTATTGTTATTCGATTCATCGCGTCATTACATGTAAGTACGTTTTGAAAGTATGTCCCCAACTAGTCTCTATGTCAGGACACAAATGTCCATTGATACTGTGAGGACTGTGAAGACTTTTACATAAAGACTTTGAACTGAGGAACTTGAACTGACACGGTCGCTATGTACACAACACATAATAGCTATGGCACGCCAAATTCACAAAAATGAGGTAAACATAGTTTCACATTTGAAAAATTAGGTTTATCGACTGTTAACTATAGTTTACGAACCGCAAACTATAGTTTACAATTCGTTAACTACAGGTTTCATCTGTAAAACTATATTTAACGGTTGTAAACTAAGTTTAACTGTCTGCAAATAACGTTAACAATACATTTTGCTGATAAATATAGATTCACATCTGTAAACTACAATTTACATTCGTTTACTATAGTTAAGAGTTGTTAATAATAGTTTCACAATCGTTAAACTATATTGGTTGTTTTCAGTGTTAATTATAGTTTTATACTTCTGAAACATAGATGATTGCTATGGCACGCCAAATTCACAAAAATGAGCTAAACATAGTTTCACAGTCGATAAACTAGGTTTATCGGCTGTTAACTATAGTTTACGGATCCGAAACTATAGTTAATGATTCGTTAACTATAGTTTACATCTGTGAAACTATATTTCACGAATGTAAACTATAGTTTACGAATGATAATCATAGTTTATCTATCTGTAAAAAACGTTAACAATAGATTTTGCTGATAAATATAGATTCACATTTGTTAATTATAATTTACAATCGTAAACTATAGTTAAGAGTTGTTAATCATAGTTTCACAAATCGTGAAACTACATTTATCAGACAAATTCACAAAAATGAGCTAAACATAGTTTCACAGTCGATAAATGTCGATAAACTAGGTTTATCGACTGTTAACTATAGTTTACGGATCCGAAACTATAGTTAACGACGTTAATCTATATTTCACATCTGTAAACTATAGTTAACGCGATAATCTATGTTTCACATCTGTAAACTATAGTTAACACTGAAAACAATCATTTACGATTGCAAAACATAGTTTATCTGTTAAATATAGTTTCACAAGTGTGAAACTATGATTAACAACTCTAAACTATAGTTAACGAATGTAAATTTTAGTTTACAGACGTGAATCTATATTTATCAGCAAAATCTATCGTTAACGTTATTTGAAGACAGATAAACTTAGATTATCATTCGTAAACTATAGTTTACCACCGTTAAATATGGTTTTGCAGATGAAAATTATAGTTAACGGATCGTTAATTATAGTTAACGAATCTTTAACTATAATTTACGGTTCGTAAACTATAGTTAACAATAAACTATTGTTAACTATAGTTTAACGTCTGTAAACTATAGTTAACAGTCGATAAACCTAGTTTATCATCTGTGAAACTATATTTAACGCCGTTAATCTATATTTCACATCTGTAAACCATAGTTAACGCGATAAACTATGTTTCAGAAGTGTAAAACTATAATTAACACTGAAAACAACCATTTGCGATTGCAAAACATAATTTATCTGATAAATATAGTTTCACGATTGTGAAACTATGATTAACAACTCTAAACTATAATTGACGAATGTAAATTATAGTTTACAGATGTGAATCTATAATTATCAGCAAAATCTATTGTTAACGTGTATTTCCAGACAGAAAAACATAGATTATCGCGTTAACTATAGTTTACAGATGTGAAATATAGATTAACGTCGGTAACTATAGTTTACGATCCGTAAACTATAGTTTACAACCGTTAAACCTAGTTTATCGACTGTGAAACTATGTTTTGCTAATTTATGTGAATTCGGCGTGCTTTAGATTTGTGAACCGTAGTTTGCTGATCATAAAACCCTATTTATCAGATAAACTATGTTTAACAACCGCAAATGATTGTTTTCAGTGTTAACTATAGTTAACAGATGTGAAACATAGATTATCACGTTAACTATAGTTTACAGATGTGAAATATAGATTAACGTCGGTAACTATGGTTTACGATCCGTAAACTATAGTTAACAGCCGATAAACCTAGTTTATCGACTGTGAAACTATGTTTAGCACATTTTTGTGAATTTGGCGTGCCATAGATTGCATGAACTATGGTTTACAGATGTGAAATATAGATAAACAGCGTTAAATAAAGTTTCATATATGATAAACTAGGTTTATCAACTGTTAGCTTTAGTTAACAGATGCTAAACTATAGTTAACAATAGTTTATTGTTAGCTATAGTTTACAAACGTAATCTATAGTAAACGATCCGTTAACTATAGTTTTTATCTGCAAAACCATATCCAACGGTTGTAAACTATAGTTTATGAATGATAATCTAAGTTTATCTGTCTCCAAATAACGTTAACGATCAATTTTGCTGATAAATATAGATTCACATCCGTACACTATAATATATACTTTCTTTAACCATAGTTTAGAGTTGTTAATCATAGTTTTACACTTGTGAAACTATATTTATCAGATAAACAATGTTTTGCAATTGCAAATGGTTGTTTTCAGTGTTAAATACAGTTTTACACTTCTGAAACAAAGATATGGCCCGCCAAATTTACAAAAATGAGCTAATCATATAATTTCACAGTCGATAAACTAGGTTTAACGGTTGTAAACTATAGTTTACAAACAGAAAACTATAGTTAATGACGATAATCTATATTTTACATCTGTAAACCATAGTTAACGCGATTATCTTTGTTTCAAATTACTATAGTCAAAATGTGTAAAATTTTCTACATACTGGTTTTTCTGAGATTTTGACCCTTTCATATTTCACCATTTTTCATGATTTTTCAGCTTTTTAGACATCCCCTAGCAAATTCCATGAATTACTAAATATGAAATGAAATTTAGTATACAGATTTAGCATAAAAATATCTAGGTCAAGTTTTGTTTTGAGTATGATCGAGCAATTTTTGACAGAGTTATGCCCCTTGGACTTCGAAAAATTCCAATTATATGCAGTTTTCTTTCATTTTCTTTGAAGAGGTTGCACATACTGAAATGAAATTTGGTATACAGAATTATCATAAGAATATCTAGGTCAATTTATGTTTTGGGTATGATTCAGAGCAATTTTAAGGGGGGCATAAATGTTTCACAAACATCTTTTGTTCTATGATTTTTTTTTAATGATTTTACTAGATGTGTAACGATACGGTGATATATCGATCATATTGATCGTGAGGGCCCAAGATACGGATATCGTATCGTCACATGTGTATCGTGATACACTGTATGAGTTAATTTTCATTGACTTTCTAGAATAGTTACATAGTATACATAACATAAAGACATTAGGAAACTTCAATTAAAGTTAGAAATAAATTGTTCATTTTGTTCTTATGAATCAAATTTTATTTCTCTACAATTTGTTGATTGATTTTTTAAATAGTTGACATTTTCTTTGTGCAATACTATTTCTTATAGATAGAGATAACAGTTTATTTATAGTTAACAACTATATCGTGATACATGATGTATCACATTAATATATTGTGATACGTATCGTATCGTGAGGTAGCTGGCGATACTCAAGCAATGCAATTCTAAATCAGCGATTTCACAGTACAAATTACCTGTCTTAATTAATTGTGACTGATATTATTATGTTGGCTTTCATCTTGAAACAGACTTGCATGTACTAATTAAGTAACTTGAATAATGTCAGCATAAAACACTATCTTATTGTTGAATGTCAAAACATATTAAAGCTGTATTTTAAATTGACTTGATTTTTAAAGAAGTTTTAAAGGAAAATTGTATACATGTCACATGAATTTATACATGAATTTAATTAAGCTATTTAAAGATGATAGAAAATATCAAAGTTTAAATGAATATGTCAGCGAGATATCTTTCAACAACTTTTTATTAGTCACCTGAGTCACTCAAATTATGAAATTTATGACCCTACAACCCTTGGGGCCTCATGGGCGCGGGGGTCCAATATGCAAAATAAAAAAGGCCAAATTTTCAAAAATCTTCTTCTCTACTCCCACACGTGTCACTCTATGTGGGGAAAAAACTAAATGCATGGTACATTGTAATAATGTCCATGGAACCCTCTACCAATTGTGAAATTCATGGCCCCTTGGTCAGGGGTTCAGACCCTAGTGTGGGGCAAAATTTTCAGAAATCTTCTTCTCTACTCGACACATGTTTGAAAAAAAATTAAATGCATGGTAATAATGTCCATGGAGCCAATATGGCCATATAGTGAAAATGTATTAAATTTTACAAATTTTAAAAAATCTTCTCTACTCCCATATCAATCTGATTAAAATCAGCCGTCCTGATACGCTACCGCTCTCGAACATCTGAAACAAGCCGCTTAGAGGTCACGTCCGAACGACCCGACAATCTAAATATTTAAATATCAGGTCGTGACCTTTTCGACCAATGAGAATCCCCGTCTCTTAAAGACTATCGGCTGAAGTAGCAACAATGTTAATATAACCGCACAGATTTGTGGTAAATGATCTGCTGGCAGAGTTATGCTAGCCACAATTTGATTGGCTTATCGAAAGGTCGTTCGGACGTGACCTCTAAGCGGCTTGTTTCAGAGGTTCGAGAGCGGTAGCGTATCAGAACGGCTGATTTTAATCAGATTGCTCCCATATATACCCGGTGTCAAACTCTTTTCAAACATCAAATAATAAAAGTGGGGTTAACAACTTAACAGTCAGAGGAGTCTCAGATTAGGGTTTAGATTTCAAAATGATGCTTAAAATGCAAACATGAGACCCTCTGACATGTCAATCTAAGGGCTATGGTACTCGGGTGACCATCAAGGCCTGTGGACCTCTTGTTGCTAGTGCATTGTAAATGATATGTCTTATTGGTGTGTTTTTTTAATTTGCAGATGTCACATTGAGAGTAATATATAATGTCCAACATACGCCGCCAGTGGGTCTCGAGGGTTTCCAATTTTTCCTCTCAATATGATGCAACAGGGTGAGTTTTTAAAAATTCTCTCTTCATGATTCACACAGTCTTTGTATCCAAAAATCTGTAGCATTGCATGTAGTACATATACAATGAAAATGTATTATATATATTGTAAATTTATTTGCAGATGGGGTGCCGACCAAATAATAGGCCCTCCCAAAGTTTACCCCAGGCACGGGGATATAAGAGGAGCTTGGGCCAGCGGAACTAGAACCAACAATGAATTTATAGAGGTAAGTGTGTGCACATTAATTAGAGATGAAAAACAAAGCCTTCAAAATACAAAAATGTTAATAAAATCATTGTAAATATTAAAAGTACAACATGTTTTAAAAGTACATGCATGTATTAAAAGTACATGCATGTACTCTACATCATTGTGTTGACTAAGTAAAAGTATATAGTTTAAATCCTTCTCTGAGCCATTAAGGCCCATAAGGCTGTTGCTTTTCCCCGGTTTCTGTGGTGCTAAGAGGATGAGAGTAATTGACTGCCCCTGGCTGGGACTCCAGTCATCACAAATTAACCTGAAATGTATGCTGGCCGGAGCTGATGGGCTGGGACAATGTTGGTAAAACGCCTTGTCTAAAGGGTGCAACGTACATTAAGTGACCACAGCGGGACTTGAACCAGCAACGTATGGGTTAATGGCCTAATGTCTATGACCACTAAGCCACGTGCACCACAATGACTATGACCAATGAAAACATAATTTTTTAAAAAGTGTTTTATTATATTGTTTACAAAGAGTGATAGTTGAATTTTATTTTTAGGTAGTGTTTGCAGAAAAGGTTTACCCAACTGAAATTAACATCTATGAAACGTATAATGCTGGAGGAACCAGGAAGGTTGAAGCGAAAACTGATAGTGGAACATGGGTCACAATTTACGAGGCCCCAAAAACTGAGGTCATCAAATCCAGTCGCATATTTAAGCCACCTTTCGATGTGAGTTAATCTTGCTTATTTGTTTTTTTTATTATGTTTGAATCATATTTTTCAGCTAAAAAATTCATCAAAGTGTCATCAAAGTGATTACATGTACTTTATAATAAACAATAAAATGCTTTTTTCATGACACCCTCCCCCCTCCCGATCCATGCATGTTACCAACACCAACACACTATTATACTCTACAAGGTTAGCTTTTTAAAAAGCTAAGAAAGTCAGCCAGCAGAATATTAATTTTAATTTTAGATCAAACTTGAATTCACAATCTATTAAAATACGAGTTATCTAGTTTCCAGAACACTAATAATATGCAAGTGTATATTAGTTTGCACACTAATTTATCTGACTGTATGCACTTCTCCAATCTCACTAAGAGAATCGAGAGGATGTACATATGTGGATCCTTGCCCGTGGCTGCAGACGATACACGTGGGCGGTCTTTCAAAACGACGATGCGACGACTAGAAACTGACTGGTTTTATTAAATCTTCGAATTTCTCTAACACGGACTGTCTAATTCCTTCCCAGAATTCCAATTTATGCAAGCGCAATTGAAGATTAATCCCAACTTAATTAGTCAGCCTGCGGGCTGACTAATGAGTTGTATCTTTACAAATCTAGTCTCATTCAATTCAATTCCTCTGACAACAGCATCATTTTACATGGGTTTATATACAATAACAGTGCAGTTGAACAGTTCTGATTGGCTCTTGCCAATGATGTGATCCCGAGGGAGCAAATTACAGGATCACATTTTTGTTTTCTAATTAATCTGCAACAGCGCTGTCAAAACTGTCCATCACTCTACATGTAATTAATTCAGTATTATATGTACAAGCAAATAAAAACAATTAAGATGTCACAAACTGGTTCAAACTTGTTCTGAGGGCCTGGGATAGATTGGTTTATAAATCCAGGACTGAAACCAGGATTACACACGTTATTTATCATTTGTGGCTCCATGTTACCACGAATTCTTGGGATTTCTGAATGAGATGTACTCACATGTACTTTGTTTTTGCTCTCACCGCTTATATTAACGTTATTGCTGTTTTTCCTCTTCTTTGACTTCTTTTTGCTAACCTTTTCACTCATTTTACATCACAATCACTATCTCGAGTAACTCCATAAGTATAGTGCAGCTCTTTTCATAGAAATCAAAAAAAATACTTAAAAAACATTTTGTACTTTACTGCCCTATGTATGACAATCTTCGATTTCAATATTGTGATATTTTCAATGATAAATTATACTGTTGTATTGATCCTATAAAAGAAATTGTTAATCCATGTGACTATATTACTACAAAACGTATATGTATCTACTTAGATAAATGCTTTATGCAGAGAAAACACTTTCAGGAACTATGAAGTATTGTATAGAACTATTTTGCATGTTATAGCCCTTATGTAATAATATTTTCTTTTTTGTCTGTCATTTGATTTCATTTTGACTGTATGCCAACATGGTGATGTCAATAAACCATTGAATTGAATTGAATTGAAAAAACACAGACCAGATTTTAAAGCGGCCTTACCCTCCAACGCATGCGCACTCTACAAGAAACATAAAATAAATATGTTAGTCTATTATGTAATTAATACAAAGGTCTTTTTTCAATGAGGTGGAATCTAAATGATTGTACTAAAGGTTTAGTTACTACATTGTACAACTATTTTGGCAAACTAATTAAAATCAGCTGTTCTGTTACACTACTACTCATGTCACTCAATATAGATTTATGTTGGAATATTATTTCATGATATTTCAAATAATTTTGCAGGATGCAAACATCTCCATCGACACTCTGAAAATAACAATAGATTGTTCAGCGGCCGGAACATGGGTAGAAATTGATGCAGTAGAATTGGTGGGAACAATACCGAATCCAGGTAAATTCAACGATTCTTCTGTCTATCTTTATTATTTACGAGATTTTATCATGTTTATGAATTCATCATAAAAAAGTTGCTCTTTGATAATGTAAACCTCAGATATAATTGATATTTTGAGTTTGAGCGGTAGCATAAATTGAACCTATTTTACTGTCTTTCAGTTAATTTAACAAAATCACAGATTACAATGATTCAGTAACAATATGTAACACAAATGAACTTTAAACATGAATTGTATAAGATTCGATCAACTCAACATCACAATATTGTGCAAAAGTTAAAGTAATGTGTAGTTAATTTTATTAATGTTCAGTCACTACCAAGCAAGTTATAACCTCAGACTGGTAAACCTCCTTGTAACTTACCGGTAATTATTATGCTGCCCATAATACAATTACGGTATAGATTCCTTATTTTAGGCAAGTACTTTATCCCACAATTCCCTCACTTTGTGTCAAATTTCGAGCTTGAGAAGATAAAATAATGAGCACTAGACTTTGTTATATTACATTTCTTATACATTGTAGTTCACAGTGGTCAGAAAAATAATTCTCACAATTTATAGCGGATATATTGTTTAATTAGGAATCTAGAGTATCACATTTGTTTCTAGTTCTTGAGGAGATCTCAATACTTTTATATCTGGATTGGATTATAGGTTAATGCAGTCTATCTTTATAATTACTAAATTAGTTTATTATCTGTATCAGTATATATTTTTAAAAAACAATTATCTCAAACCTTATAATTGTTTTTTTTTATTATTTAGGAAGCTTTTTATGAACTGCAATTGTCGATGAATGTGATCTGAAATCTGGACAAAGAAAAGAAAATGTTTGGAAAGAAAAACAATTTTGAGTCTATGGTTTCTCAAGAGAGAAAATCTAAGGAAGGGAACTGAAAATATTATGGACTGTCAGCAAGGATGGTGTCTTAAAGCTTATAAGGAATTTTCTCGAATCAAAATCAAATACCTTTGCAGCATTCAGGCACTAATACTTTGAATAGAAAAGAAATCATGTATTTAAATATATTTAATGTGTTCAATCTAATTCAAATTAGACTTGTAAAACCTCTATGATATGCTATACAAGATCTAACAACATACCTATGGGTTTATCTCAGAGTAACCTTTCAATAATGAATAAACATAAAAATGTTAGCCAATCAGATTCTAGCTGCAATAAACAAGTCTTAAATAGTTTAATAGCTTTATCTCTCACACTCTTAATGATTGGTTGTCTATTTTGTCTTTAGTTTTTCCTGCCAAAATTGTGTATATAAATATCTGTATATAACACATACTGGTACATGCACTTTGCCATGACTATTTTGTATGTGTTCTTTATATATAATGATTTTTATAACTGCAACATGAATATATACCGCTACCTATAACCGTAAGATATTTATGAAATTGGATACATGTATCATATGATTTTGACATATATCGTATACTTATAGAAAATACACCCTAGGCCTTTTCTGCCCGGTGCGATATAAACAGAAAATTCATCTACCCGTGTGATATAAACTCTAGGGGTGTGATATAAGATTTATATCACATCCCTCTCTTGCAATCTTCGGATGTTATATCATACCCCTTTCTGTTAATCATCAGCTATTATGATGTAGCGTTCAGTATGTGTCGTTCAACTCCGATCTCCGAGTATGACGTCAGTTAGTTACGTTGTTGTCAACTTGGTATACAAACAGCAGCGCAAAAATTTCAGGGAAGTTTATTAGAGATGGAATATATAGACTCGGAGCGATTTGTTAACAATTATCATTCATCATATGATGTTTTTTATTGTTTTTTTAAATATTTTCTATAAGCATATGATATAAAAATCATAACATGGCAATTTTTATATCACATCTAAGCCCTGGGTCGCCATATAGCAGCACTCGAGCCTGACGGCTCTTGAGCTGATACACAGTGACCTTTGGCTAATAAAGGATGCAATTAAAAAATTTCCATGCAATAATCTATATATATATATATATATATATATATATATATATATATATATATATATATCTATCTATCTATCTATCTATCTATCTATATATATATATATATATATCTTTTTTTTTTTTAAATTGATTTGAATACTTTTTACACTTTCAATGCTCAGTGAAGAAACCGAAGTGGATAGAAAAGACTATAACTATAATGGGGAATATGTCAGAAGTAGTATGTACAAACAATAAAAGCATAAGATAGTATAAGAATTAATAAAAACAACTGAAATTTCTTTTTTCTATATTATAAGCTAAAGCATAAAAGTGTATTAAACCAAAAGACAGTTTTAAATTTTATTTATATAAATTATGTACATGTATACCCAGTAACCTTCATACTGTATGTTTAGAATGTTTGGACCCTTGTAATTTAAATGTTTTTACTTTTAAAATAATTCAGTTAGGATATGAAAAATCTTCATTTAAGCCTTTTGTAATTTGTAAATGATTTGTAAGTGATATGAATCCTTGTTGACTCTTGTAATTTTTACATAGCATGACCTTGAACCTTGACTTTGTATTTTCGTTATTTAATACTGTAAACCATGCAACTTTAATTCATGACTTTATTTTGGGTTTACCGGAGATAAACTGGTTAGAGGCAACTTTAATATTTTGCGATCAAGATGTACATTATCTGCAAAATAATATATACCCGAAACATTTGAGGACTAGTTTGCTGCGAGAAAAATTTCTCCCAAGCAAATTAAACGTTGGTTTACAGTTAATAACCAATTGATTCATACGTGGCAATGTGTTGCCTTTCCATTATCACAAGGGTTTCTCTGTGACAGTAAGAATGATAAAGCTTGCATGGTTATCAAGTTTGTGATAATCTTATGATCCACCTATATTTAGAAAAACTAATCTGTTTAAAATTTATCTGCATCTGCAGACCACTGATTGTTTTTTGTCATTTCTATAAATGTAAAAAGAAATCCATATTTACATGAACTATATACATGTAGGATCATTGAAATCTGATCCAATTTATTTGATTGATTATGAACCATGTTAAGCTCTTTATAGCTAATATTTATTGAATGGAGAAATTATATGTTTCAAGTTTTATTTCTATGTTTTATATCTATATACTTTTGCTATGGCTGTAACAGTGGAATTTTTATGCACTGTTAATCATTTACACTGAATTTGTTCATATATATGTGTGTGTGATTGGTCAGAGTACTAGCAACACTTGAACATGTCAATATCATTCCATGAATGTATATTAAAACTGATTTCATGCGCAGTCAACTGTTGTTGTTAATCATGTATGAGTGGATTATTTTCATAATTTCACAATGCAATTCTAAATCAGCAATTTCACAGTACAGTGGACCCTGCCTAATATTGTGGATTATTTTTAACAAATCATAAAGCTAAAGGTTAATTAAAACAAAAATCCCATGGGATTACCACCGTTAGTTAGCACTAGCGGACCTTAACTTGCCTGATACATTTAACCTGACTATGGCTTGCAATGATGCTGAAACTGGAATACATGTATATATATATACACACCAGTATCTGATCCTCAGAAACCTTTGGCAAGTAAGCATATTAAGAATTTATTTCTCAATTTTAATTATTAATTGACTTTGAAATTAAAGATTGGTTACAAATACAATAACAGGACATTACAGACTATCATTAATTTTAGAAAAAAATACTTGCACCTTATTTTTAGAAAAAAATGACTTTTGAAGATTAATAGACTGGTGATGACTATACTGGCGTGTGCCCAGTTCTCGCCGAGTACCATTTCTCGCCAGTGCATTGTTACGTCATTTTATCAACAGATAAAATTATATACGAAAAATGATGAAACAATGCACTGGCGAGAAATGGTACTCGGCGAGAACTGTGCGCACGCCAGTAATACAACAAAGTGCAATTCAAGTACCTTCAGTACTTTCAGTACTCTAATTTCTCTTTACCAGTTTACAGTTAACTTTTAACTGTATCTTTTTTTTTGGGGGGGGGGGGGTCTATTTTTTTGGCACAAATTAATTATTTTAAATTTTCTTTTTTCCTGCATAGAATTTCTGGATATCAAAGTTTTTTTCAACACATATCATAAGTTCCATCATTCTTTTTGGTTTTTTTATTATTATTTAACGTTAACGTTAGACCTTTACCTTTGACTTCGATTTTGTTTTGTTTGGATATATCATTTAACTCATTTATTCAAATTTAGTCATATTCTATAAAATGTTTTGGTTGATATCACATTTCTACGCGACACTTTACTTTACTGTACGCAAAGAATGGCTGTTCGTTCGGCCTAAAACGAGTTCGCCCTTGACCCCGTTCGCCCTATATAGTTTCCGTTCGCCCTAGGTCCGTCCGCCCTTGACGCCGTTCGCACTGGGTCCGTTCCTTAGTTTTATATAATTATATTTATATATTTACATGTATATATATCTGTCATATAATGTATATTTATATATTTTTGTATTCTGATCAATTTAAACTTATTATTAATTAATTCTCTGCCACAGGAGATGCACGGGGGGTTGACATCTGCCATGGTTGACAATAGTTTGATACAGTTTCATGTTCCATCTCCGTATATATCTCATTTAGAGATCAAAGGATTGTGTTATTTAAATTCTTCAAAAATAGAATAGGTGATAATCATCTGCTAAGCTTCTGAATGAGCCAATTAAAGTCTCAACTTCTTTAATTGTTAAAAAAAAAAAACACCAAGCGAATCATTATTAAAACAAAAAGACGGTTATCGGCAATTTACGGCAATAAAATCTTACAATTATACCAATTTATAGTCAGTCGGTTTTGAATTTTGAACTGCACAGTCGTGTTCGAAAGGTCTATCTTTGTATTTGACACATCCTACCTAAATGACAATTTCTCGGCCATTTTTTCACTAAATTCAACTTTGTGTACACCATAATGTTTGTAATATTCTCCTCTTTGCATCAAAGCATTAAAAAGTGGCATACAAAAATATTTTATTTCCTTTAAGGTAGCTAAACACAGTTTCGTATAAAATCCAGGGGGGGGGGGGTTTCTCTGGGAAAAAGCATGATGTGTAGGGATTTTCCTGCTATTTTTATGCGGTATACATGAAAATTATTATTTTTAATTCTCAATTGCATAATATAGTAGTTTATCTTTCGAATACATGAAAAAAGTATGTAGAAAAATTTTAAAAATTAATTTTGTGAGACTCTAAAATAAAGGGAGGTAACTCCAAAAACATCCGGATTTTACACGTGCAAAATTTCATGAATTTTTTAGCGGGTAATATAGCGCTTTAAAAAGCTGGCGAATGTACCCTGAAAATACTATAAAACGATGCCTAAGGACTCGCTCTTAAAAATGTACGGAAATTAAAATGGCTGATTTGTGTGCATTCTGCTTTTAGGGGGAGCCTAAAATGCATGGGTGTACTGCATTTAGAGGCATCCTTTTGCCTATTTTCCGCATGTTTTGAGTGCTAAATAAATTCTAGCATTAAGTAACATGTGCATTATTCTTAAATATTTAAAAAATTCACAATTTTATCTTTCTATTGATATATAGATATATATGTAACAAGTTTTTACAATTTATTTTTATAGGGGTCAGTTTTGCTTGTCCCTCATCTGAAAACGTCCTTATAACGTTACATATAAAACTGTGTTTTGCACCCTCATATAAGTTTACAAGATTTAAGTTGAAAGTAAATGAAATAACTTCTGATATGGTTTATTAACAAACAAAGGGCGAACAAGGTGTAGGGCGAACGACTATTAGGGCGAACGGTGATTAGAGCGAACGGACCTAGAGCGAACGGACTCAGGCGAACAGGTAGATAGGGCGAACGAACCCGATACCGTACGCAAAAGTGCACTGCTTCCATTTATATCGGGTTCGGTTTTCTCGTTTTACTTTCTTTTTAATCTAAAATTTATATATATTAAATACTCATTGTCAATAAATATTTTTATTTAATATTTTCGAAATTATCTAAACTTAATATATATATATGTTTATCTATAGTAAATATCAACAAAATTTGTCCTCATAGAACAAAATAAAATAATTGCACAATTTGGCTAATTAGACTTACCGGATTGCGCAACTCGAACAGGACAACAAACATAACACATTTCCTCAAAATAAAGAATATCTTCATTATATCGGGTACAAGAACATGGATTAGGAATACACTGGAATATTTAGGTAATCCACCAAAAGTTTCTTTTTGTAAAACAAACCAGAGACATAAATAACATTATTTATAACGTTATTTATGTCTCTGAGCAAACTGAAATTAAAGGGACCTAGACACGATTTCAGATGAAATTTTTATTTTTTTATTTTTATGTATTAAATAGTTAACTTGTGTATTTTGAATGATTTACCAAAATTTGAATGTTAGAAGTCGTGTTACAAGCGAGATACAGAGGAAAGAAGTCGTTGTTATGTAAACAAAGCTCGAGTCTTATATTTGTTTACAAATAATTTTAAGTAAAGAAATTACCATTTCTTTGACAAAATAACTTGTGGAAATGAGATAAACTCATTTAAAGTGTTCATAAATAATTTTATCAACAAAAAAAAGCAACATTAGATTGAAATTTATACCAATACAAGACATATGTAAACAATAACAGGACTCGAGCTTTGTTTACAAAACAAAGAATTCTAACCGCTGTAACTCGCTGGTAACTCAATATTTGACTTTCAAATTTTGACAAAGCATTAAATACATCCATATTGACCATTATAGACATTAGAAATGAAAAAATAAATTTTGAAAAATTTGAGCTCAAATCGTGTCTAAGTCCCTTTAAACTGGTCGATAATCCGGATGCTGATCCATAAATGCATAAATGTTGCATTATGATGATACTTCCATAAAAATGCCAGTAATGACCATTAGTGTTCAATTACATTGCAGTCAAAGTTTTAAGGCCAGAATGCTGTTCTCTGACTGACAATACTTTTAAAACTTGGATGTCATGATAAATGCATCCATATTACAATGTATGATTAGTGATATGGTGTAAAATGACAAACAATTTATTCTTATATTTGTTTACAATCTTACATAAAGTTAACTGCAAATAAATTGTGTTCAGAATTTTTGGGTTTTTTTTTTCTTGTATAAAGGTGTAATGTAATTTATTACTTAAATTAGCAAAGGGCACGCTTGGTTTTCCAAAAAGGTGTACATGGCTGTGTACACTTTTGTAAATCAAGTGCAGTGGTGTAGCTTTTAAGTGTACATTGGGTGTACACTTTTCTACACCGAGTCAGGGGCATGTATTGTTGGATGTAGCACTGAAACCAATATGGTGGACGAATGTTATGATTGGAAACTTGACAAATGATTTTAAGTAATATAGGATTAGAAGTGGCAAATATTATAGCCAATACTATATGCTCAAAACTGCGCATCATGGAAATATTTCAATCTATGTTCCCGAAATTATTGTATTTTTATTGCCCTTGATGATGTCATAGAAGACCACTTGACGTGCAGTGATATATACCTTGCATTTGATTGAATTGGTATTAAATATTAAACATTAAAATCAAACTTTTATTAGCTCACCTGAGCTGAATGGGGGAGGATGAATTTTTACATAGGAATATATAGAGAAAATCTTTATCGCAAATCTTACACGAAAGTATTCGCTACGACCGATGTAGCATTGCGTTGAGTGATGACACTTTCTAATCGGTGTGTATTTCAATTGTGATTCGAAATAAAGATTCTGATTGGCTCATTTATATAGACCCGCCCATTTATCAAATGCATGTTGAGAACATGATGCTAACACGTGGAAAGATATGTCGGAGAAAGAAAACATCTCATGAAGTTGTACTAGCAAGTTAAAAAATTACATACAGAGTTATTTGATATTAAACAAACGGGGCGATGTTCACGTACATGTGTAAATAATATTAATGAAAAGAAAAAGAAAAGTTCCCTAAAAGCAGGGATCGGCGCATATAGATTATCAGTCACAGATTGTACTTCGCTTATCGAATTATGTTATTCAGTTCATTGTGAAAAAAAAAAAATCGCCAGAAACTGTTTAGTGAACAAATAAATTTTACGTTACCGTTCATAATGTACCATTTACTGTATGTATGGAAAATCGCATGAGTTGAACAGTTTTTCCTCACAAAAAACTTGTTGCAAAATGTAGATCCACGGGAAAATTCGGGTTGACACGCCGTGAAATCCATTTGACGTTTTACAGCATATGTCTTCACTGTTTTGTTTACAATAAATCTGTACTGAAAATCTTTGAAACATCGTCAACAGCTCCGCAAAATGAAGAAGTGTGGTTTGTTTATGTACATGGAAAACTGTAAAATTGCGACTCGATCTGCACGTGAATTTTACAATCCGAGGTCGATTAGCGTGTTTGAGAGAAAGTCAGTGTCAACGTCAGTAGTAAATATTGTGTGATGAATATCGAAGAACATATAATAAAATGAATGTTTCTACAGACTAAGTGAGTTACAAAATAACGTTTATCACAGATCAGTCCAAAATTGAACACGTTTACATGCCGTAAATTTCAAATTTTTGGTATGATTGAAAACACATGAACACTTGTAGTTTTAAGTGTGTCATATTAATCGGTCAAAGTTCAATAAAATGCAATATAGGCTATGTAATATTTATTGTCAATATCTGTTGTGAATTCTTTGGAATAAGCTACAACAAAATAAATACTGGCTCATCTTAAATTGATGCGTTAAACAGTTAAAATGATTTGAATTTATCGATGAAGTATGTATTATATTGAAAAATGAATTGGGGATTAAACCTGTTTAAACAGCGTGTTTTTGACAATTGTTTACACAAAAAAGAAGATGCGATTATTGTGAGAACTCTGTCTTGCAGTGATTTAGTTTTTGAAGTTCAGATACAGAGTTAACGTTGGTGCATAAATTATCAATACCACGTTAGCAGGTAAGAGTGGGCGGGTACTAAAACGGCCAATGAAAATGCTTGTTTTTTAACTGCAACTCGCGATCCCAATAGTGTCGTCACTCAACGCATCAGTTTATCGCTCGCAGCGAATACACCCAAGTAAGATTTGCGATAAAAATCTTCTTCTTTAAAAAAACTATTAGGCCAGAAAAGCTCAAATTAAAGCAAAAGCATCTTCAAATAGTGTAGATTCAAGTTTGTTCAAATCATGGTCCCCAGGGCTAGGGTGGGGTCACAATGGGGGGATGAATTTTTACATGGGAATATATAGAGAAAATCTTTAAAAATCTTCATCTTTAAAAAACTATTAGGCCATAAAAGCTCAAATTGGAGAGAAAGAATCCTCAGATTATGTAAGTTTAAGTTTGTTTAAATTATGGTCCCCGGGAGTAGGGTGGGGCCACAATGGGGGGATGAATTTTTACCTAAGAATATATAGAGAAAATCTAAAAAAAAATCATCTTAAAAACTATTAGGCCAAACTTGTGTGGAGGCATCTTCGAATAGTGTAGATTCAAGTTTGTTTAAATCATGGTCCCTGGGGGTAGGGTGGGCCCACAATGGGGGGGGGGTGAATTTTTACATAGGAATGTATAACAAAAATCTTTGAAAATATTCTGGGAAAGTTTTCAGTCCAAAAAGCAGTAACTTGTGTGAAAGCATGGGTTGTGCAGATTAAAGTTTGATCAAACCATGATTCCCTAGAGAAAAGTGGGGCCACGAAGTGGGGGGGGGGATATATAGGAATAGAGAAAAATCTTCTTACATGTACAACAACAAAAAAGGCTTGGTATGTACCATGATTATGATATTTTGATTTCGATACTGTAATGCTAATTTGATCAGAGATAAGGCTATTGTTGCTCAGGTGAGCAGTGTGTCCCCTGGGCCTCTTGTTGATCTATTGACCTTTCAATTCAATGTTAATGTAGATCAGGATCATTTTTATGTCAATCATAATACTGACAGAGTTTCATTATTTTATTGATTGAACAAAAAGTTATGTCATTGAAAACTAACTTTAATCTTCTCTTACAGGTACAAAATGGCATATAGCAATGCCTGCACAAATACCATTGAGCAATGGGCCAGTGTCGTGTATTCTTTTTCATCGGAATACAATTCAGGGGGGTAAGTTTTTTTAAATATCATTTCCAGGAATGTTATGAAGAACCGTAAAATATTGATGTCAGTTTCGAGTTTTTCTTCATATTAATTAATTTCTATGTGTATATATAATTATATGTGAAAAAAAATTATATTAAATACATGTAGAAATAATACATTTTGAATAAATGAACTTGACTTTAAATCATGTATAGATGTCATTTATTGTTATTTATGAAACATTAAGACAACTATAGTCTGTCCCAAGATATTTATGCAGCACATTTGATCGACTTTTGATAAAAATATACATACCTGTGAAAGAAGTGCAATTAAATTCGATGAAAGGGAAAATTTCCAATATATCTTCATTGACACATTATCATTTTTCACTCGAAAAAAAAATGACAGGATCGAAAATAGATTTCTTACGGAGATTTATAATGGGAAATGTTTACATCTTTTCTCCATTCGGAATCACACAAAATACTTCGCACAACTTTTCAACGTTATAATCCGGGCTTACTGCAATACAAAATCCCCGTAGACATCACATTTTTTAGCCTAGCTTGTATTGAAACCTGATAAGCAAACGGAGGCATTTCAACTGAGAAATCTTGGAAATTTTTCATACTTTTGCATGAACATCGTTTAAACCCTGAGGTATTTATAAATATCGAGTAATTTTAAAAGCAAAATGTGAATCGAGGATATCTTGGGACAGAGTATAAGACTTGGCTGACTGTTAATCACTATAATATTGAATGTTTGGTTCTGCTTACACTGACTTTGCTAGCTAGATATCCTCCACTAAACAACCAATTTTGGCAGATACTTGAGGAATAAAAAGTGCATGCATATACATGTAGTTTAAAATGTGAACATCCAATTTGTAGCTGGAAGATACTTACATGTACAATACTGAATGATTACATGCGTTCTGTATAAGCATTGTAAACATGATTCATTATTCAATCAATTATTGAACTTTGTTGAAGATGGGCTGCCAACCAAGTCATTGGTCCCCCGCAAGTCTACCCTAGCTATGGAGACATAGAGGGTGCATGGGCCAGTGAAAATACCAATTCAATAGAATATATAGAGGTAAAATATAACTGGTATTTACCGATATTATATAAGATTTAGTAATAATCAATAAAAAAGTGCATTCGGTGATTATTGTGGGCATTGTAGAATTCTTTTTCTGTTCTGTGTTCTGATGTAGGTGATGGTATATCTGCATTGCCTAAAACCACAAAGATTTAAAAAATAATTTCATAATTAATGCATTTACAGAAAGAAAAAAACAAATTAAGGATATCCCACAGTAACTACACATGTCCTCAAGAATTCACAACAAGGGAGAATTGATTACTGTAAAATGATTGTTCATATATAATTGATAAATATATGTTAATATGTTCTATAGTTCAGGTAAACAAAATAAAAGTATTGGTTTTCAGACATTGTTCCTATTGCCATATAGTGAATAGGAAAAAACTCAATTTTTCCGATTAAGTTATGAGAATTGGGTATTTTCCTTTGCAAATCTTGCAATAAAAATAAAGATAAAATATCTGCTTGCCGCATTACAATTTCAAATGTATGGCCTGGGAACAAATACATTTTTTTAACCTAGGGCATGTAATTGAGGTTGTGTAAATTTTATACTTACAGATTGGATTTGAACAGACGGTCATTCCTTCTGAGATTAAACTGTATGAGACATACCATGCTGGGGGTGTCAGCAAAATAATGGCCAAAAATCCCGCCGGTCATTGGGTGGCCTTGTACACTGCACCCAGGCTGGAGAACATCGAATCTAGTCGAATTTTCTCACCGAATTTGACGGTAAAATGACCATACATGATACAGTTTCCAAATGGCCCATGAAACCATGCACTTAAGATCACAAATAAAAAAATCCATGGTCACAAAAAATTCTGCCTTTACAACTGTGGGAAAATTGATTAAACATTTTTATATTTACAATTTTTTTGCCACTAGATTGACAGTTTATTGAGCTGCTGCACCAAACCAAAATAATGCTACCAAATTTGCTGTTACATTGTAATTGTTAAAGTATTTGTATTTCTTTTGGTTGCATGCATTGCTACTGATTGATAATCATTAATTAATAAACATACTTATTGTGATCATTGAATTATATTATGAAAGAGAGAAAAAAGTACCAATATATAAAGTTAAAAGTTTGTTAAAAAGTACAATAGAACTATAATAACATTTTATCATATATTCGGTAATTTTCGCACTGATCTAATTTTCGTTTTTTTTTTTGCGATCTCTTTCAAATCGTAAAATATTGAATATGCATAAATTAAATCCTGTATTATTTTTTTTTATAAGAAACTTTTAAAATCGCAAAAAAATGACTGACGCAAAATTAAAAATGCTACATATCTTCCCCATTTTTGCAAATTTTGTGACACGCAAAATAAAACAGATATACGATATATCTAAAGAAAAAAAGTTTTCTTATGAATTCCAGGGGAATACTTTTGAAACGAACCAGCTATGGATAGAAATAGACAGCTCTCTTGCAAAAAGCTGGGTGGAGATTGATGCAGTACAACTCATAGGATCTTTGCCAGGCCCATGTTAGTACTTGCTTACATTAATTTGTGAAGTTAATAGGGAGATTCTATTAGCTCATTGCATTACTCATTGCATATAGTACTCACAAGCTTGTGGCGATTATTTATTTTCCTCATAAAAAAAGAAAATGATATAAGTACAACTTATCTAATTATACACCCTTGTGTATTATTATTAGGTAAGGGGTATTATTAATTGTACATGTGTATTTCAAGAACAATATATAATACCAAGTACCCATGGTACATTTGAAGGTAGTAGCTAGAGAATAGCGCAAATGTTTTATATTTAGTGTGTACGATATTTGACAGATATTGATTATACCCGCACTTTCTAAAGAAAGTTCGGGTATATTGTTGTTGTCCTGTTCCGTCTGTCCGTCCGTCCGTCCGTCCGTCCGTCCGTCCGTCCGTCCGTCCGTCTGTCACGTTTTACTTTCTCAAACTGCTCTTACATCTTATAAACCAGCAAACTGAACTCTTGGAGTTTGATTTGGGGTATCATGTTGTTTTGTAAAAAGGTTTCAAAAATTCTCTGGTAGTCCTGGGGGTCAAATAATTGGTAAAAAATGACGTTTTTTCACAAAAAACCTTCTTCCTCGAACTCCTCCTACATTTTCAACAATAGACAAATCATCTTTTGGAATATGTTTTGGGGTATCCTATAGATGCGCAATAAGGTTTCGGAAATTTCAAATTTGCCCTGGGGGTCATTTGGTGGCTGAAAAATGACGTTTTTTTACAAAAAATCTGATTAAAAAAACGTCATTTTTTTTTGGCAGTAGCCAAATGATCTTCTAGAATATGATTGGGGGTGTCATTTTGAAGTGTGATCAGGTTTCAGAAATTTTTTTTTCAACACAGGGATCAGTGGGCAACAAAAAACGACGTTTTTTTGCAAAAAAAGTATGGTTCCCAGAACTCCTTTTACAACTTTTGGAGTAGCTCTGTCATCTCTTGGGATATGATTAGGGCTGTCCTATAGATGTGCAATAAGGTTTTAGAAATTTTAATTTCATCCAGAAAGTCAAATAGTAGCAGATAATTGACGTTTATCTCTCCTAAACAAAACCTACATCCCAGAACTCCTCTTATGATTTAATGAATAGACACATCATATCTTGGGATATGATAGAGGCTGTCCTAAAGATGTGCAGTAAGGTTTTAAAAATTAAAATTTCATCTAGGGAGTCAAATAATAGCAGAAAATTGACGTTTATCACTCCTTAAAAAACCTAGATCCCAGAACTCCTTTTATGATTTAATGAATAGATACATCATATCTTGAGATATGATAGGGACTGACCTATAGATGTGCAATAAGATTGAAAATTTAATTTAATCCTGGAAGACAAATAGTAGCATGAAATTAACATTTATATCCCATGTGCAGATCTAGAGGGGGGTCAGGGGTCCAGATCCCCCCTTCAAAATTCAAATTTCTTTAAATTACATCTAATTTAAAAAATTGCCGAAAAAATGCTTCGGACCCCCCTCCCCCCCCCCCCCCCCCGGCAAACTCAAATAACTGTTGCCCCCCCCCCCCCTTCCCCTGGAAAAATTTTCTGTATGTATGTATCCCTACTTAGACTTTAAATAAAATGACGGTTTTTTCTCTTAAAATAAAAAAACCTTGCATTTATTTTTGCTTAAAATTAAAAAAAAACCTTACATTTACACTTTTCTTAATTGTTGAATGATGTATTAAAATTAAAATATAATTTGCGGTCTAAAAGTTTTATAAACTGGTAAAAAATGTTTTTCTTTAAAAAAAAATCACATTACACCTTGCATAATTGACAAATGATCTATTGAGATATGATCAGAATTAGTTAAATGTTACACATGGAGAGAGACTCATCACAAGAAAGCATGGAAACACCAGAAGGAAGAGAGAGAGAGAGAGAGAGAGAGAGAGAGAGAGAGAGAGAGAGAGAGCTAAAACAGATAACATGTAATGGTTCGGACTGGGGTGGTGTGGTTGATTATGGGTGCTGATTCTGATATGTTAATCAAAGTAACAAAAATTATAAGATATACATGGATAATTAGAAAGATAAAATGATTAGTATTGTAATAGGGTGCATTTTATGATAATAATTAAATTCATGCATTATTCATATTTCATCAACATCATCATCTTCATCCTCCATTTCATTTATATTTTACATGTACATATTTAGAAACAGACTATTATCCCTATAACTCCCTGTCTTTTAAGCACCTATCAAGTAATTATTATTTAATTATCTATTCTAGTGGCTTCTGATATTTTATAGCCTTAAGGCATTTCACCTGTATGGTCACTTTAATACATGTGCACATGATCAGGTGGTTTACTATAGCCAATAGAATCCTTTAATCTCTATATCTGAATAAATGAAGAACCCTTAAGTGGACTTGTTAATCTTTGGGACAACCACTATCACAGTATCATTCACCTTGGGACTTAAAATTGAGTCTTTTCGATATAAAAAGGTACTAAATTACAGCATACTAGTATATATACATGTAATACATGTTGTTGAAAAGTAACAGAATTTTAAAAAATGACTGAAAACTGCAACATTGATTTAGGTTTAAAAAATGTGTATTACTACATTTATAGAAACATGCATTTATTTCTTCTGAATTTATGCTAATTTAACTGATTAGGGGAATCCAGGTGGACACAGGTACATTCTACCTGTAACCCCTTAGAGGACCCCATAATTGTCTAAAATAATAATAAAATAAAATAATAATAAGTAGGTGTTTGTTTTGGCGAGTAGCCGTTCGGGGAATAAACCATCAGAAGTCCTTTTTTCTGCCAATTATACAAGTTAAAATTAATAACAATAAATGATTAAAATTAAATGTTTATCCTCCACACCCCCCATCGGATTCAGAGTCTTCTTTAAGGTACCTCACTACACCCAGACTTATAATTTTTATGACACTACGTCACAAGATGGCGATTTAAATGTTTTGTTAAACTGTTAATATCGTTCGATTCGGTTGTATATTGTCGTAGCTCAGTGGTTAAAGTATTGGGTTTCTGAACCGCAGATCATGAGTTTGAATCCGCCTGGAGCTTTTATTCAAGTTTACTGAATTAAATTTTCTAAAATGTAATTTTTCATCCAAAATTGCACATTTGTTTATCATCATTTCCTATTTCAGAGGGGTGGGGGTGGTTTAAAGACAACTCCTGGGGGTCATGTACTTGCACCATTTGATGCATCATAATGATTTTAGAAACAAGAATATAGTTGGTTTAGTGGTGGGGATCTCAACAGTTTTCAAGATTAATGGTATTTTCCTGTTTCATTGGGTCAGAACAATCCCATAGGGTCATGGCCTACATTTTATTTGATGCATCATAATACATTAAGAAAAAAGACCCTTTCCTCCCAATTAAATAAAACTCATATAGACATGATAAGTCTCTACACTTATTTAAATGTAATACACAAATTTAATACAAACTGTCACAGGGTCAATATGGGGTCAACTTAATATTTAAATCTGACAAATGAAAAAATAACTTTTGCAATTAAAATGACAGAAACTGTACAAATATGATAGGATATGTTACAATGATGAGCTTATTTAGATATTTTAAAAAAGATGATGATACAGTATGCTGGCAAAGGGAGATCACTTATTTAGAAAGTGAAAGTAATACATATGTATACCGGTGTCTCATAATATTGTGCGAGTACTACATGTATTATGCTTACCTATATTGGTCAACATCATAATGATAATCCAATTAGAGCACAATATGAATCCATTAATTAGCTGATCATCACAAAAGAAATGTTTATGAATGTTAATTAATCCTATTCTGCACATGGAAAACACATACCGTTATGTACACCACGTGAAAGCCATCTAACTGAAGAGCTGGGTAAAACTATAGTCTGTCCCAAGATATTTATGCAGCGCATTTGGCCGATTTTTACTTAAAATACACATACCTGTGGAAGAAGTGCAATTGAAATCGATGAAAGGGGAAATTTCCAAGATATCTTCATTGATACATTATCATTTTTCACTCGAAAAAATTCCCAGGAACGAAAACAGATTTCTTACGGAGATTTATAATGGGGAATGTTTACATCTTTTCTCCATTCGGAAGTACTCGGAATACCTCGCGCAATTTTTCAAGGTTATCATCCGGGCTTACTGCAATACAAAATCCCCGTAGACATCACATTTTTTAGCCGTATATTGAAACCTGAAAAGCTAACGGGGGCGTTTTAACTGAGAAATCTTGGAAATTTTTCATAATTTTGAATGAACATCGTTTGAACCCTGAGGTATTTATAAATATTAATTAATTGAGCAAAATGTGAATCCAGGATATCTTGGGACAGAGTTATAGTACCCGGTAATGCGACCTGTAGACCTGTATTGTGTACGTAACTTCGGACAAAGATCATTTTCTTGTAACATGCATGTATTTTCATGACTTTATTCTTTTAAACCCCTTGTACTGTTTTATTCAGTAAAAATATGTAAAGCACACATTTCAGCTTTAAGGTGGTACGTACAGGACACCTGCATATTGTAATGAACTCCCTATTGCAGAAATAAACAATAAAGTATAAATATAATAATTCCCCCCAAAATACTGTTACCTAACAGTGAAGTGCAATGGGTTAGAGCGTTAACTACATGTCTGTAGAGAGTTCAAATGCTGCTGGGGCTTTTCTATATTTTACTTCAGATTCCAAAATTTTAAAAATGTATCTTTTTTTGCTACATACCTGTATTGTAAAAATTTAAAATTATAAAACGTCACTGTGAAAGAATTTTGATTATAATGCACTTTACTACATGTACAGACTTTCGTTGTTATCAAAATATTCTGATGTTTCTTTATCCATAAGGAGTGTGTGTGGGGGGGGGGGGGGTGGCAAAGTAGTATGTAACTGTGTTTGCAGGGGGTGGGGGGATTGGGGTCCGAGGTGTATTGTTTGGTAATTTTACTACATGTATTAATATAATGTATTAATATAAATTATTTTTTTCAAGGGTGGGAGGGTCTGGACCCCCCACCCCCACCCACTCCAATCCCTTCTCTAAATCTGTGATGATGTTGGCACCTAGAAGCAAATCTAAATTAAGCCGGCAAATGTTGGCACCTAGAAGCAAATCTAAATTAAGCCGGCAACTGCCGAGGGAAGGGGGCATAATTTAATTTTGTTTGTAATAATTATATAGACCATACTTTCTATGAAATGAAAAGATTATTGATTAACTGAAAATTCACATGCAAACAGTTCAACCACAACTGTACATAAAGGGCCGCTCATGTGTATTATCATCGTCGGAACCCACTGCATGCAGTGTAACGGATAGAAAACCCGTGGGTTCCGATGATGGTGTATTATGTGCACGTGGCCTTTGTTTTTACTAAAACTGGTACAAAACAGTGTTATTTAGGGGCAAACACTTGGTGCGGGTATTACTGTCTAATGACAGCATCTAGTTTTAATTACCGGTAGTAGATTTTGAACAGTATTTTTAATAATAGGGTATTTTCTTTTTCAGTAAACCTTACTCATTGCTTTGTTCATGTGTTATAGATTTTATTACATAGATTTGCTTACATTGTAGATGCTAGCCGGAGAAGAACCGCTGATTTTGAAAATATCACTCAATGGGTGGCAGAAGTGACTGACTTCTCCTCACAATACAACACCAGCGGGTAAGAGTTCTACACGTAGATCTCGAAAGAACTAGAAACCCATATGCTGTTAACCTTTTATTATTTGCCTGCATGAAAGGAAATTTAGCAAGGTATGTCAGAATCTCGTCAAAAATATTTAACTCCATGAACCAGTCCTTTATTTTCTCAGTATTAATAAGTGTTGGGTCGTAAAAATAAGTCATTACTGGCCAGTCTACCACAGGTTAATTTGGGAAATAAAGTTGTTGATAAAAAAGGTTGGTTCACAGATTATCTTTGGCATGAGGGTTTATTATTTGAAGTAAAGTAGGGATGTGATGCATGTCTTTGGCAAGGTGAGGCTTAGGGCTGTAAACTTTTTAATGGATGTATTTCAGTGTCTCAGAGTTTGACAATATGCCACTCTCATAATTTATGGGTTTTTAGGGCCCCACGTCTGTCCGTCTGACCATTTTTCCGTCCAAGATCTCTTGTCCGAGCATATCTTCTCTCCCCTTGGCCCAATGTGGCTCATACTTCATCCACAGAGTGCCTTAATGTAAAAGGAGTGAAGTGACCTTGAACCATGTTTCTAGGTCTAAGGTTAAGGTCAAAGCAGAATTATATGAAAAATCATTGTGTGGAGCATATTTTCTCTCCCCTTGGCCCAGTCTGGTTCACACTTCACTCACAAAGTGCATATGGTCAAAGGTGTGCAGTGACCTTGAATGAAGTTTGTAGGTCAAGGTTATATCGGACTATGCAAAAATATTTTTGATACATATATAGCCCTATTTGGCTCATACTTCATAAAACAGAGCTTTTGAGTAAAAGATATGCAGTGACATTGAACCAAGTTTCAAGGTCAAATGTGAAGGTCATAGCAGAATAATGTAAAGGGCATAGAGAATTATATGAAAAATCCATATCCGGAGCATATCTTCTCTCCATTTGGTCCAATCTGGCTCATACTTCACCCACAGGGTGCCTTTGATCAAAGAATTTGCAGTAACCTTGAATGATGTTTGTAGCTCAAGTGTCAAGGTCATATTGGATAACACAAAAATCATTTTTTAGGAGCATTTATACTCTCCACTTAGCCCTATTTGGCTCATACTTCACATAAACAGAGCTTTGGGGTTAATGATGTGCAGTGACTTTGAACCAAGTCAATGTGAAGGTCATAGCAGATCTCCTTATAATCAGTTTTAGACAATAGAGTACCAGGTATTTCACATTTGCTTAATCTTGCTCAGATTGAACAAAAATGCCTGTATGTAAGGGGTAATTGAATTAAAAGTTCTATACCAGCTGGAAAATTTCAAATTGATTTGTATCTGACATAGAGAAATTCGTTTTAACTACAGGTGGTCAGCAAATAGTGTTATAGGTACACCAAAGGTGTATCCTCGGTATGGAGACATCCAGGGAGCTTGGGCAAGTGCTGTGAAAAATGCAGACCAGTTTATACAGGTATGAAGAAGGAAAATGTCATTTATCATCCTATCATAATCATTATATTAATATCATTGTTTGGGAGTTGATTTGAATTAACTCCTTTATGCAATCAAAAAACTTTTAATTACAAATATAAATCTCAGAAACACAGTGGAGTTAAAATATTTTTCATTAATATTTCAGGTGAAATTTCAGAAGAAAGTATTCTTGCATGAGATCAACATTTACGAGACATACCATGCTGGTGGGGTCAAGAAAATCTCAGCAAAAGACATGCAGGGAAACTGGGTCATGATCTATAAAACACATCGCCTCCAGATTATTGAAAAAAGCAGAATTTTCACGCCCTCATTCAACGTAAATTTTATAAATATACATATATTTTTCTCTCTTAGGGTAATTTTTACTGGAAAAGATAATGGAACATTCCTTTTTAAAACAATATTTTGAATTTGCTAAATTTATGAACTTTACAGTATATATTTACATGTATATATATAGCCAAGACAGGTGCTCATTCATAATAATTAGGGGAGACACTACATGTTTGTAGATAGAATTTGTAATCCAGGAACAAATCAAAAAGGAATCACACTGGAATCTGATAATATTCTACTATGAATGACAAATGCAGCCATGCAGTCCTAATAATTTCATTACATCTATCTAGTATAAATATATTTTGCACTGTCAGTTTATTTGGTCTTTCATACAGGACATTAAGTCATTCAAAATAATTAACGAATCATCACTTTGATTTACCCATAACGATAATGGGTTAGTTTAATGTAAAGTTGTAATTTTTATGATTTATCTAAATTGATGTTGTGGATATATTTGCAGCCTCCACATTTTCCTGTGGATGAGTTGAGACTTGATATTGACTGCACAGCATGTGGATCTTGGGTGGAGATTGATGCAGTAAACATAGTGGGAACACAAAGGCCAGGTAATATTTATATAGCTGCATGAATGAAAACAAATATTACACTTACCATGGAGAATAAAGATCATCTAGCATTTTAAAGTATTTCATATTTTGGAAGAGATAACACATAATCTAATAGAACCATTTTAACAAGGCCTTGGACTTTCAGTAGGATGTAACTGTCTAAAAACAAGTTTAAAATGACGCTGGTTTCAAGTGAAATATACACCGATTGCTAGTCTTAGCTCAAAAGCCAGACACATCTTGTTAATTTCAAAGAGCCACGGCTAAATAGCCAGCAATAAAATAGACAGGCCTACGTCACATTGCTGTTTGACACAACTACCCAAAGTCCAAGCTCTTGTTAAAATGGTTCTAATACAACTTGAAGATCCAATGTACAATGTGTTCTTTAGGAAAAGAAAGACTGTTTTTATAAAAAGACGTAATGTCTTTTAATCATATTTTAGGTTTTACGCCTCTTTCTGCCAGTTTTTCACAGTTGGTCAACAACAAAATGTTTAGCGATGTAGAAATCATCATAGATGGCCTCACATTCTATGCACATAGAGCCATACTGGTAAAAAGGTCCTCGTTTTTCAAGTCCATTTTTGTGGATGGACAGGTGCCTACTATGGTAAAGACCTTTCGTACTCATGAATAATCAACATTTTTGCTACTTTTATGAATGAAATGAAATGGTGAATTTTTTTTTTTACTAATTTAAGTCAAATAAGTCAATTATAGGAAACTTTCTTTAGGAGTGTAGTAAAGTATATAATATTAGAAAAATAATACTTATATTAATGCACAATATTTACAATGGTTTAAATATGTCTGCAGGAAATTGTCCAATCGTGAACACAGTGAAATTAAAATCATCATTTTATAATATACTTGATGTATTTCATGTCTGCAGTATGTTATGATCAATGCTTTATGCAGTCACGACAACAGAGATGGATTTATGCCTATGGAAAATTGTCTCATTGAGAACATAGTGAATTTAAAATCAACATAATTTATTCAACGTCTATGATATTAATCCTTTATGCAGGCAAGACAACAGAGAAGCCCACCCAGCTTCGAACGTGTTACGCCCTCATCCCCACCCTTGGAGGAAGAGGCCCCGCCTTCTTATGACAGTTTGTTTGGTGAACCACCTATGGCCTCTAAAATACACAACTTACCCACCAAAGAACAGCTTTATGGGGAGCAGATATACAGTGGTCACGTTAACAAAGTAACCCCCACACAGCCAAAGTCCAAAACAGAATTACCTGTATTATCAGCTGGTGTAAGTTTTGAAAACATCTTTAATTTATAGGGTTTTTTTTTGTTGTTTTTTTTTTGGGGGGGGGGTGTAATTTTCAATACCAGTAATCCAGTACATGTATTGTGAATTTTTAGAATTTAGACAGGAAGTATAGTGTTGAAGCATACAAATACTGGTACATATATTTTGTGTATTTTTTGGCACTGTTATCATTTTTGTTAACTCTTTGTCAATTTAAGGAAAGGACGAGTGCCCTTATGGGCCCTGATAAAAAGTGAAAAAAATTAAGATTCAAATTAAGCATAATTTTTTATACCTAACATCACCTATTGATATTTAATCCATAAGAATCAACAATTTTCATTTTTAGTGCTGAATTTACTGTATATAAAAAGCACAAAGCTATACAACATAGTAGGGGTCAGCCGACACTCATGATTTTGTATAGTAAATCGAGGACGGACATTCATTTCAAAGCCTTTGTTTACTGTCAGCCTAACCGAGTTCAAACTTGTGAAAAAGACAAAATACGCATTTTACATTTAGAAAACTTCTGTGAAAATAAGAAGTTTGTACTACATTAGGCTGGTACCTAAAAAATGAAAAACGTATGAAAATTTCAAGGTTTTTCGTATAGCAAGCGAAAGCTATTACCTGCGTGACCCATGTTTGAACCCACGCATGGAATAAATTATTTCAAACAATCATGTGGGTTCTATACAGGTAGACTTTTGTCATGTGCTCACTGTAAAACATTGACACGATTTAAATCGCTTTCCATTAACTTTGTATGGTCAGGAAAGTTTGTTTGATCACTGTGGTAACATGCAACTTCAAAGCTTTATTCAATTTTTTTTTCAGACGTAAAATAATGCATAAAGTATAATTATTTTATTAATTAATTGCTGATGATTTAAATGTCTTCTCCCTCTGATTTAAATAGACACAATTCAAGTAGGTTCGGTTCGATCTTTCTGGATTTAGATTTTTTTATAGGCATTTAAAAATCCTCAAAATTTTAAACTGTATGCTGATTTTGGTAAATTTAAGCGTGCATATAAATCAGAAGTATCCATTAGTTCTTAAATATTACGGGAAAAAAGCAATTTGTTGATATTTGCTACATAAAAATGGCATTGAAAAAGGGCCCATTCTCTATAGCTTAAGTGCACTTGTTCTTTGCTTTATTTAGGGACCACTTGTTCTACATAATGTGACGCCTGATGTGTTTTGGATAGTACTGTATTTCATCTACACTGATGAATTTCCTGAGTTGATAAACATTTTCAATGTACCTGCTGAAATTGACACCAACTGTCTTATCAGAACTTGCAGAGGTTTGAAGATTACTTTGTTTTGTAATTACAATAGTAGTCTGTAAATCAATCTCAGATAACTGCTAATTAACTGTTCATTAAATGTACCGGTAATACATATAATTTTTCTAGTGAAATAGATTTAGATCTAAGGTAACTGCTTATTAACTGTTCGTTAACTGCAAGACAGTATAATAAGTCTCATGTAACAGATTTATAAGTGAAAGTGGAGCTTATAGTGTATTTGAGAGACAGACAGAAACCGACACCATAATGCATGTAAAACCATGAAATGAAATGATAGAACCTGTCTCTCATTTGAAACTCATCTTTCAGCTGCTGTAGAATTTGATTTGCCTGGCCTAAACGGCTTGAGTATGAAAAGGTTAACCACACACACCCCAATGACAGCAGATTATGCTATTGAAGTGTACATTGAAGCTACCAGAGAACCAGTTCTAGGTAATTTTAGATACAATAAGTTTTGGGAGATGAACTTGCATTCAACGGCAACATGCAGAAACTGTATGTATATGCAATGATTTACTGTAAAACACACTTTATTTTGAACAAGTTTATTTTTAGCTCACCGAGACGAAGTCAGGGGGAGCTTATGCTATACCCTCGGCGTCGGCGTCGGTGTCGGTGTCGGCGTCGGCGTCCGGACCTGGTTAAAGTTTTTGTTGCAGGTCCTGTATCTAAGTTATTACTTGTCCTATCTTCACCAAACTTGCATGGATGATGCATCTGGGCCTACTTATGGACTTGAAAGACTTGGATGCTGAATCTGGGCCATGAATTTCAGATGCTGGAGGAGGTTAAGGTTTTTGGAGCAGGTTAAAGTTTTTGGAGCAGGAGCCCTTTGATAGCAATTTCTAAGTTACTACTGGTCCTAACTTTACCAAACTTGCATGGATGGAGCATCTAAAGATACTGATGCACCAGACAGGCTTGAATGCTGAATCTGAGCCATATGTTTCTGATGCTTGAGGAGGTTAAGGTTTTTAGAGCTGGTTAAAGTTTTTGGAGCAGGTGCCCTCTGATCACTATATCTTAGTTATTACTGGTCCTAACTTCACCAAACTTGCATGGATGGTGTGCCTTATGATACTGAAGCACCTGACATGCTTGAATGCTGAATCTGAGCTATAGGTTTCGGATGCTGAAGGAGATTAAGGTTTTAAGAGCTGGTTAAACTTTTTGGAGCAGGTGCCCTTTGATGATTATATCTTAGTTATTACTGGTCCTAACTTCACAGAACTTGCATGGATGATGCGTGTTATGATACTGATGCACCTGACAGGCTTGAATGCTGAATCTGAGCCATAGGTTTCGGATGCTGGATGAGGTTTAGTTTTTTGGAACAGGTCACATGTTTAATAGATAATAGTACTATTTCAAACTTTTATAGTGTATTCAACTATAATATAAATGAATCGCAGAGGTAGCTTCAGATGCGGAGTTGATCCTTATTATCAAGGATGCTTAAAAAATAAATCTTAGTTATTACTGGTCCTAACTTCACCAAACTTGCATGGATGGTGTGTCTTATGATACTGATGCACCTGACAGGCATGAATGCTGAATCTGAGCCATAGGTTTCGGATGCTGGAGGAGGTTAAGGTTTTTAGAGCTCAGGTTAAATTTTTTTTAGCAGGTGCCCTCTGATGATTATATCTTTTTATTACTGATCCTAACTTCACCAAACTTGCATGGATTGTGTGTCTTATGATACTTATGCACCTGACAGGCTTGAATGCTGAATCCGAGCCATAGGTTTCAGATGCTGGATGAGGTTTATTTTTTTTTTTTAGAACAGGTAACATGTTTTATAGATAATAGCTTGCATAGTTGAATAAACTATAATATAAATTAATCCCAGAGGTAGCTTCAGATGCGGAGCCTGATCTCCATTATCAAGGATGCTAAAAAATCTCTTACCTCAATCAAACCTGCTTGATAAATGTGTATGTTGTTAAATGATATTATATATAACATGATTCCTATGGTATAGTATTGTATGATATGATACACTATTGTTTAATATCACACAAGTTATATGATACGATATGTATTGTATCAAATTCTTTGTATATTATGATATGATATTGAATCATGATATTGTTATGTATAGTATTGTAAATTATAATACTGTAATATAATATTGTAAAATATTGTATTATATATTATTTTATCACATGCTATTGTTTAAAATGATATTGCAATATATATAATATTGTATCATATGAAACAATATTGTATAATATAAAATATCATATCATATGATACAATATTGTATAATATGATATTGATTTATATATTATTATATCACATGAAATTGTATTATATGATATTGTTATATATAATATTGTATCATATGATTTGATATTTATACTATGATATTGTATTATATGATATAATATTATATTACATGATATTGTATCATATGATCATTATGATGATAAAATGTTGTATCAAAATGAAATTATATTGTATCATATGATACAATATCATATTATGTATCAAATATGATACAATATCATACGATACAATATCATACTATATTATACAATATTAAACATATGTCAGAATATAGTGATGTATAATGTGATATGATATTGTATCATATAATACTAATAGTATATTGTATCCTATGTATATTATATATTATGATATTGTATTATGTGATCAAATCTAAATGTATAACATGATACAATGTCATATCATATGTAACATTATCATATTGCATTATTATTTATTACAATATTATATGATATATATTGTAAGTATCATAGGATGCATATTAATTTCATATTTATTGTATTGATAAACATTGTATCTTATAATACACCATATGAAATGAACATATGATTATCATACAATTTTTTTAAACATATGATATACGATATTGTGTCAAAACAGTATCCATGAATATCATTCACTATGATTTTCATATAATATGATAAAGGTGATGCCTCATAAAGGTGATGCCTCGTCTCGGTGAGCTTCGTAATCTGTGATTACCTATTGTTAGATGTACCAGTAATAAAATGGTTTACAGCAACTAAATTCCACAATGAAATACGTTTTGATAAACTTTATATATTCAATTATGATCAACATTAAAGGACTGGTTTGCGGCAAGAAATTTGCAAATAATCTTGAAAAAATTTTCCGCACACAGATGAAAGTTGATTGTACTGGTATCACTCAATCTTTGAATGCCCTCATTATTTGAATTTATTTTATCAAATCACAATGAAAATTCTGATGAATTGATTCTTTTAATAATGTTTATGACAAGATTTACAGATGAATTGTATGTCATAGAAATACTTAATATGTGTTTCCAATTTATTTACCATAATTCTTGCTATAAAAAAATTAAACCAAAAACTGGTACTGTGGTTTCATTAATATTCGTGGGTATCAATTTTCATTGATTCAAAGAAAATCACAGTTTCCAGGATACATAAATTCATTGTCATTGATCTTATTCATACAAAATGTTAGTAGAAATTGCACTTCATTGAACATTAAGTTTACGGGGATCAACTTAACAACGAAATCCACGAAAACTGGTATTCAACGAATATTGATGAAACCACAGTATCTGGTAAAATAAATCAAAATCATGCACCAAATGTCCTCATTTAGTTATGTTAACACTGAAGAAGTATACTGTATTATACGGGGTTATATATTTGTCCCTGGTTACTTTTGTCCAGTCAAATTTATAAATAATTTTACCCTATTTTTATTAAATTGACGGTACATTGCTAGTACCGGTATTCTGATTTCAGGTTTAATTATGTTTATTTTTTATTCTTACAGAATTTGTCTCCAAACTAGCATTGCAGATAATGGTACAGCACAGTTCCACAATTAAAAAACACGCCAAATTCAATAGACTGCCACCGAATGTACAGAAAATGATACTAGGTGAATCAGAGAGTACAGCTTCAGTAGTGGTGAAGAAGTTATCAATTAAACGAAATAATTCAGATGTATGTTCTTTGCAGTAGAGAATTATACAATATTATGTGATCTCCACACATTCTGAAAATTATTTTTGACTAATTTTCATGCAGCACTATTTTCATGATGTCATATCTTTCTGCCTCAGTCTTTAATTCAGAATTATTTAGACATCTTTTTATATCACATCTTTTATTAATATTATTAATATTCTAACTAATCACACCATGTGTTCTTTTTATGTTATATATGTTTGGGGGGGGGGGGGGGTACTTTTGCATGTTGCAATTAAAAGTAAATATTTGCAGCAGTCCTTTTTTGCAATTTTTTTTTATGACACACACTAATAAATGTATTTTCAAGGTTTTACCTTTTTTAAATTTAGAAATAGTGAAAAAATAGATCATTGTGAAAAAAAAACATAGGGACCATTTTGTAAATCTTAATTCTTAGACTGGTACCAGTATAGAACCATTTTAACAAGACCTTGGACTTTCGGTAAGATCTAACTATCTTTTTCTTGTGTCAAAACAAGTTAAAATGTGAAATATACACAGATTGCATAGTCTTAGCACAAAAGCCAGACAAATCTTGTTGATTTCAAAGAGCCATAGCTGAGTGGCTAGCAATGAAATAGACAGACTTATGTTACATTGCTGTTTGACACAACTACCCAAAGTCCAAGCTCTTGTTAAAATGGTTCTAGGTATTACATGTAGTTTTATCTAGATTTATATCTAAATTTATGGAATATATATCCATTAGACTGGTGTAGACATGCTTGATTTCATAATATCAAACAAATGCTGCTGTGAAGAAAAATAATGAGTTATAGAGATATAAATATTGATACATGAATGTATATAATTAGGATTCACAATTGTAATCAAATTAGAATACTATAAAATCATTATTTTTTTTGTGATTTTATTTCACAATACAAGGTAACTATACAATAATGTTGAATTTCTTTGCTCCAATTTATAACAGTGTATTAATTTTCCTCACAGATTTAGAGGAAATCATACCCTATCCTAAATTATATCAGTACCGGTATATATTGAATGTGTGATCTTGCTTTTAGTGATACGTGATGAAAAATTAAAACCTCTGTAATTGTGGTGTTTTTTTAAAAATTATCTAGTATGATTCTTGCATTAGTATGTTACAACAAAGTAACTAGACATTGTGATGTTCCAATTAAGTTTTACTGGCATATTTTGTTTTCAAACTTATGACATATGGATGACTGTGATAAACATGTACTAGCAATTGTATCATCTATAGGATGAATCATGCATTGATATGGCAATTCAAAATTGATTGTTACTGTTGGTTAGATTATTTGTATGTTTTGCATATGAATGCATATACAGTACAAACAAAATTATGTTGGAAATATATATCCAATTTTCAAAGAATATTTTATTGACAATCATATGTTATTTTTGCATATTATGTATTTTATAATTAATGCAAAGCATACCGGTATATGTTTAAAAACCTTTTTCTTAGGTGGGTACTTTTATTGTTATGCTTACTGACAGGGGACAACTTGAAAACATGAAAAAATAATATTCATGTTCTGTTCCGATTGGCTTCTTCACACTTTTGTAAGGTAAATCTTACCAAAAAATAAATAATTTTAACATCTCATTGGTAAATTGAAAATAATGAATATTCATGAAAACAAGATTTACCATGGGTTTTCGGCAATGGGTAATTCTTGATGGTTATCAAATTCACATTCATCAATTAAATTGAATATTAATGATACGATATATTACGAACAGTTTTCAAAAAGCAGTTATGTGTGTGAAAAATTCTTTGATTACCAGGTATAGTTAACATACTTCAGAATTGTTGAACATTCCAGAGATTTTTGATTGCCAATGGATGTCTGAAAAAAATAAATAAATACATTGTACTGGTATTTTTTTTGCGGTCTGATAATTGGTTTGTTTTATGTGTAGAGAGGTTTGGAAAACATTTTTCAAATAAACAAATCAATAATTTATTTCTATTACATTGCTAATATTGTGCTGCAACTATTTTTTTACCTGGGGCAAGAAAAAATATACTTTCAGTCTGTGATATTAAGCGTAGATTTTACATACTTCATTACTGTAGCACAGGTACAGGTATTTTACTTACATGTATCAATGTCTTTCGAATTAGATTGTTACATGTATCATATTATTTCACAAATCTATTATACATAATAAAAGATTACAGACAATCACATATAATATAATATATATGTTGTTTTGACTCGTGTATCATGGGTTTCGTCAGATAGTCTATGTACCGGTGTACATTACCATAGTTTTCTGTAATATAACCTATTGGTTATAACAATGAAGATGAGTGTCATTTTTGTATTCTTCAATAGAAAAAAGGTGTACCTTAATGTCTTCGTTTTAAAAGAGATTTGGATTTTGTACACTCTCATGTCAAACTAAGTTTTATAATGGTATCAGAATTTATGGATTACTGTTTACTGATGCAAATCGCCAGTACTTCTAACGTTAGTCCTTTAAAGTATTGACACCCATTCTCGGTAACAGTCATGTAGATGCCAGATGATCGGAAAGAAAATTATTTTGATTAACATGCCTATATTTATGTGTATATGTTCCGTATAGTCTTATAGTGATAATCGTTTTAAAATCGGCCCAAATGCGGCTTACGTTACAGCAGAGACATAAATAACTTATTATTATTGTAATTTATGTCTCTGGTTACAGTTGAAAAAAATTAGGCTATTTGGAAAACTTAGTATTGGACACTTTTCATTTAAATATATAATTTTTGCGAATATCTATCATCTAAATTGTTTATCTTCGGTGGTATTTGCACCGTAGCCAAGTCACAACACCCCAAACCCCCAACCCCTCCCCCTCCCCCAACCCCTGTAACCAAAATGTTTTATAAAGATTCCCGCAAGGGGCCTCCCAAGAACTATGACGACACAAATGACGCAGAACTTCGAAGGCGCCATGTTGAAATATTGAAATGGATTTTTGTTATATTTTGTAACCTTGATCAGGATTATTTTACCATGCTGCAATGTAAGTAAATTTAATGATACATACTGTCTATTATATCGTCATACACTGATCCGAACTATACTGCAGTAAGACATGCACATATCTATATCTGTCCTATATGGGAGGGGGATCCGGACCTCCACACGAAAATTAAATAACCCATTAAATGTACATTATAGCCGAAAAATATGCCTCGGCCACCTCCTACCACTTTCTTTGACCCCCTCCCCCAATTGAAAATTATTTTGAATTGACAGAAGGGTGTGTATTATATTTACCATTTCACGATTTGATTTTACATAGGATATTTTCTATATCAATATTCGTTTATATAGAAAATAGGGCCTAATATAGGTCCATGTTTCATGTTGTCCATGGATGCGGTCATGTTAAATATCATTTATTTTATCGCCGAAAAACTATCCGGAATTGTTTTACGTAGGATTCTGAACATAACGTTTTCCCGTTGTCATGACGTCACGCTGCTTAGGTAGATACCGTAAACAAAAATGGCCGCTAAACTAAAATGGTAGTGAGAGGACAGAAAAACGACAAAAATCATAGTTCTGATGGTTGAAACCAATTGATTTTCTTGAAATTTTTATCAGTAGATAAATGTTTCATTTTTTGGAGTCTTTTCTAGGCACAGCAAGACAAAACGGGATATTGAATTTCTAGGTTTTCATGCAATTGCTTGACTAACGTTCTTTGATTGAAAAATACTATGCAATAAATGATTTTACTTACAAATTATGTGATTTAAATAATGCACATGAATAATATTTATTAATTAACTAAAATATCTCGGCTGACAAAATAAAGATGACATTATGAAAAATTTTCAACTGGTCAGAGTAACTCACAAATGTTTAACTGACGTCAAAAATTCCTTAATTTGTAGAAACAAAATATTCCAATATTTTGGAAAGATGTAAGAATTGATGTAATTTTTATAGGGTTATTAATTTTTACCTAAATATTTGTTTTAACCCTAAATATATTAACGCAATATCGAAATCGTTTCCTACAAGAAGCACAAATTCAACGTTCGTGACGTTCAGAGGCGATTTTACCGAAAAATCGCGCCTTTTCTCATTGGACAATAAGCGCCAAACAGCACCAATCGTTGTTGTTAGATTTCAACCAATCAGGAAAGGACAAAAATATAGAAGGGTATATAAAGGAGCAATTTCCAGCCCCCAGCATCAGTTGCAATCTTCAAAGCTCAAAGATGATGTTGATGTTTACGGTGATTTGTACGGTGTTAAGCGTTGTTCAAGTTAGCCAGGATGTACATGTAAAGTCGCAAGTCATCCTGGACAAAACTGAGTGAGTATGAATGGTTATGAAAAGTAAATAAATGAAATATTGGAACAATTTCAAGATTTCTTCACATGATTGCAGTGTTGATTATGACGTCATCAAAATAAACAATCATATCAGAGAGGAAGTCATTAGCGTAACTCGAGTAAAGATAGATGTAAACTATACATTTCTATCTTGAATAAATACATTCACATACTACATGGCAGTACATTGATGTAATTGTTTTAGATTTGGGGGAGCCGTGTGGAATAGAACTGTGGACGCCCCATGGCTTGTTGCTGTAAGTGGTTAAATTATCCTATGTTGTTTTTCCCATCTCCTGATCTGGTTACTTCAAACAGTTTTTATATTTTGAATTCACTCTTTCACAGAATGCTAATCGCACAGTGACAGATTCCTCATGCAATCTCCTGGCGACTTTTGCCAACACTACCCTACTTTACGTCACACCAATTCTTGAGTATGTCTACGAAATCAAGTCTTTGCATGGCGTTGTTATTAGTCTTGTCAGCAGAACTCTGTCTCTTTCGGCACGGGGCGTCAGAATACTCAGTGACACTTTCAGAGATGCCGGTACCATGTTCATGGCGACTCTTGCCAACATCAACCAGTCTATTCACTATCTCGGCTCACACATCAAGTTATTGATGCTGGATTTAGTTGGAAAAGGCTCAGTTGTTGCGGGCGATTGGTTGGACACTGTGTGTGACTTTGTGATTGGACTTACCAATGGAACCATGTCTCTCTTGGTGCAGGGCTTCAACACAGTCCAGAATACGACTTCTGAGTCCATGGCGTCTTTTGTCAGTTGGACACTTCAGATCGGCACCGGCATCAAAGACCATATTAGCCACTTTGTCTCCTCTCTGTCCTTCAAAGATCTGTGTCGCCTCACCTTCATCCTCTTTCTGCTTGTTCTCCTTCTCACTGCTCTGTGGCTGGCCCGCTCATACGCCCAACACATTGACATGGTCAACAAGAGAGTCGCCAGTCTAGCAGAAGGTGACCTTACTCTTCTGCATCTTCTAACCTTTATATAGTGTTCATTTACAAACCTCGTAATCTTTTGTTATAAACTTATACATGTATTTATTTTTTCATTATATGCAGAGAACAGCAGACTGAGGATCAAACTTGCCGCTGAGTTGAACGCCGTAGAATCACAGAGAGCTGACTCAGGTACATGCATAAAAATAACAATACAATGTATCGTTAAAAACAGTTAAATAAGGTATATTCAACGTATTAAACTATAATGGTCAATAAATGATTGAAATTAACGTTTTACAGAGCGAGCTCAAGAGGCGCTAGAGAGACAGATTAGAAACGTGTCTATGTGGCTGAACGTGTACACCACAGAAATCAGCAAAAAGTGAGTTCTGTATACAAGTATTTTGTACGCAAAATAAGGAGTCATTGTTCTCAAATTAAACAATAAGGTTATTACCATTTTTTACTTCTTGTTTTGATTTAGAATGAAGAGAATTCAGCCCAATGCCTCCAACAAGTTCGCCAGCCGTACTTTGCGGCGACAGCATTTGTTATAATGAACTAATTACTGCATGTGAATAAATGTCGTTTGTTGATGAATTTTTGTCTTGATTTTTCAAAAGACACAAGACTTGCCGGGTGTCAGCCTTTCTCGAAGAAATGTTTATAATTATTGACTATATAAAAAGGAATTTTGAAGTATGAATCGTAAAATCTCGCCAACCAGAAATTCCAAGATTGTAGTCGACAATATTACTGAATTGGCAAAAAAAAAAAAAATAATAAGTGTGAAATTCTGTCTTTTAATAAAGCATAAAAGTAATAGATTAACAAAAAAATCACAAAGTGGAGTTTACTGAGCACTCATCACAATGTAAAATTGAAAAACATTTTTACAAATTAAAAAAAAAAAACCATCAATTATTATCAATTAATACAGTGTGTAAGTAAACACCTGTCACACAAAGACAATCCCGCCGAGTCCAAAAGTAAAATGCAGAATGCCAAGATGCGCGCGCAGTAAAGTTTCCTGCAGCAACTCGGCGCATTTGTCTACATTTGTCTAGAACAACCTGTGACTACGCACTTTCAGACATACAATAGCGGTATACGAATGTTGCTGTAAAAATAGAGCTACATGTAAGCCACCCGCTCGGTTAAGTTAGTCTAAAACCTATTTCAACCAACAATGGTTTGAGCGACGATCAACTGCTATTTGGTGCATAATTTTTATGCATCAAAACAATAATATTCATTTAAAAAAAAGAACATGTGTACATACTCGATCAAATATCGCATACCAATAATAAAATGATACCAAACTTTACTGCCTCATATATATACTATGGCCGTAAAAAGACAACATATTATGGAAGTTTTTTAACTTTTATTTTAACTTTCAAAGCCACTGTTGTGTTTAAACACTGCACTTCGTTTCTTTAACTTGTCTGTATATTGATAACTAGGTTTGTCTTTGTCACGTTTGTCATTGTGTAGGACATCTGAGAAAAGTTTGGCTTTCCACAAAAAATCTCAAGATTTTACGTAAGATTTATAGTTAAGAATCTCGTAACACAAATCTTAAGTCAATTTTTCGTAAGCACATGTAAGTGATAAAAATTCTTGTACGTCAATTCCTAATATTCTCGCACTTAGGGTTACACTGACGACAAAAAGCTTTTCAAGCTCGATCTTTAGTGGTAGATTCGATTCCAATATATTTTTTCGACTTTTTTAAAATGCTATACATGTGTATGTGGGTTTTTTAGCTCACCTGAGCTGAAAGCTCAAGTGAGCTTTTCTGATCACATTTTGTCTGTCGTCCGTCTGTCCGTCCGTCCGTCTGTCCGTAAACTTTTCACATTTTCGACATTTTCTCAAGAACTACTGAGCCAATTTCAACCAAACTTGGCACAAAGCAAGGTAAAGGAGATTCAAAGTTGTAAAAATTAAGGACAACGCCCTTTCTCAAGGGAAGTTATTTAGGAATTATTGAAAATTTTTGAGAAATTTTCAAAAATCTTCTTCTCAAGAACCATTTGGCCAGGAAAGCTGAAACTTGTGTGGAAGCATCCTCTAGTAGTGTAGATTTAAAATTATGAAAATCATGACCCCCGGGGGTAGGATGGGTCACAATGGGGGGGGTGGAATTTTTACATAGGAATATATAGAGTAAATCTTTAAAAATCTTCTTCTCAGAAACTAATTAGTATGGAAAGCTGAAACTTGTGTGGAAGCATCCTCAGGTAGTGTAGATTCAAAGTTATAAATATCGCGATCCCCAGGGGTAGGGTGAGACCACAATTGGGGGTCAAATTTTTAAATAGGAATATATAGAGTAAATCTTAAAAATCTTCTTCTCAAGAACCATTTGGCCAGGAAAGCTGAAACTTGTGTGGAATCGTCCTTAGGTAGTGTAAATTCAAAGTTGTGAAAATCATGACCCCCGGGGGTAGGATGGGCCACAATGGGGGAGGTGGAATTTTTACATAGGAATATATAGAGTAAATCTTTAAAAATCTTCTTCTCAGAAACTAATAAGTATGGAAAGCTGAAACTTGTGTGGAAGCATCCTCTGGTAGCGTAGATTCAAAGTTGTGAAAATCATGACCCCCCAGGGGTAGGGTGGGGCCACAATTGGGGGTTGAATTTCTACATAGGAATATATAGAGTAAATCTTTAAAAATCTTCTTCTCAGAAACTAATCAGCCAGGTGATTCTTTAAAATTGTTTAGACTTTGGCCCCTTGATGATTCTTGGGCCTCACAAGGGGTTCAGAGTTTGATGTAGATTTATATCCCATACATAAACAATTGTTTAGGATCTTTTTGAGAACTGCAATGCTCAACATGTGTTATGACTATAAAATCATCCTGTTAGAAAAGGGACTAATGATAATAAAAATAAGAATATCCAGGGGGAAAAATGGATTTTCATTTATACAGGATCTACATGTATTATACTACATTGTCCAGGTAGTTGATATTATGACTTCATTAAGCTGATTTTATCATACCTATTGTTCCTCAGGTGAGCGATGTGGCCCATGGGCCTCTTGTTTTTAAATCCTACTTCCCATACTACTGTTAAAGCAATATGAGCTGCAATTTCCATATTGATTTTTTTTTGTAGAAAATGTTATTTTCTACCAAAATGACAAAAGATATCATGGTTTTTAATTTTCTGTTAGCTATATTTTTGTGAAAAAAAGCCATTAAGAAGCCTTAATTGGAGCAAACTTGTATTATTGTCGTCCTGTAAAAAAATTGATCTGTTATATATTCCTTAGAAAAGAAATATTTCTTCTGGCAAAAACTAATGATTTTTTCAAAGCTTAATTATCATTAAAGTTTAAGTTACAAGCAGACTTATCATGCTATAGCAGGTTTTTGCAGCAAAATAAAATTCTAAAAAATACAGCTCAAATTGCTTTAAGAATTCTTGTTTTTGGTTATGACTTAATTCATGATGTTATATATAGCATGAATTCAATTCAAGTGGAATTTCACTCATGTTCGTATATTTATTACGCAGAGACTCCTTGATAGCCAATTATATGTACATATCTACATGTATATATCTTAAACTTTTTCAAGTCCGAATGAAAAGTTTGATGTTGGATGTTCAATTACGGTACCCATTGATATTTGATCCGGCTCGTGAATTACCAGCCATCAGCGGAATCATGGGAATGATGGCGGGGAGTTGTTGCAAACCTGTCGAATTTCCCAACGTTTCATTATCGGAAAGCTCTACTACTTGCGTACTAATTGGTTTATATTTTTAAAAAAAAAATATATGAAAATTGGATTTCTTTCCGATTAAACAAAACTTAGAAGTTACTAGGAAATGTCATACAAAATGCTATTTTCTTTTCCCTCTCTATTTCTTGATTCTAGTATGAAATGGTTACGAATTTTTAAACTACTATGAAATATGAGTATATGTGTGAGCAATGCGATATATGATCACCGAAAATCAAGTACATACCGGAACAAAGCAGATAAATTTGCAAGTACATGTAATGATAAGGAATATAAGACCAGAATACCACATTTCGAGATATATTCTACATGTATACACAGAGAGAGATATCACTTATCAGGTCCTCACCGGTCGTCAATATGAACGCCTTCTGTTTCTTCCTTCTTTTGGGACAACTAGCGCTCTCTTCAGGTTTTCTTCTTGTTTCTTTCTTTTTACATCTTTCATTAGGTTTTTTTTCCATTTTCCCAACTCGTTAGGTTGTTTCTTGATAAATTATCATTTGTTACATTCTCAACTTTGGCGCTTGTTTTGGACATCGGTAATCTCCTTCATATCCGATTTAGGGGGTGGGGGTAGGCGGTGACCTGTACATGAAACAGGTGGTTGTATGTAATGAGGGCGTGGACAATTTCTCAAACAAGTGCCTTTGATACTACACCCATAGAGTTCTTGTGGAGTAAATGACGTTCAGTTATCTTGTAGTAACATTCTAAGTCAAAGGTTATGGTAAGAGCAAACTCCTCTAAAAAGTTTTTATCCTAATACCCTTTATTAAAGCTGGACCCTTTGAGATGGCCACAATTTCTACGATGTCTAGTTATCTTGTTACATATCTCTATCTCGTTATATAACGGGTTAGTATTTCGTTACAACGGAATAAATATCTCGTTGTAATGAGTTAATAATCCAATATAACGAGCTAGATACAATTGTAAAAATTGTATAGTTGTTGAAAGTAAAGAAAAATATGTTCTTTTCAATCTTTTGAATCTCTAACATCCAAAGAGTAATTATGCGAAAATATTGATAATAATTTAATTAGTCTGAAACCTGACAGCGATCCATCCTTCCTCTAGGAATTTTCTGATTTGTTTCTAGGAGCTATTAACGACATAGAATGCACCCACAGTCACCATCGTCACCACGCCCGGGGGACGGCCTACTACCCCGCGGACGACCCCATTGAGGGCGGATTTGTGGACATGCGCGACCATCCACTTATGACACTTCAGGTGTTTCTTTAATTTTCAATACATATTGTGCTGAATAAAGATTTTAACCGAATTTGGATTCATATGCAATAGGGTAATTACTAAAATATTCAAATGGATGTGGTAGCCGGTTTGGGTGAGGTTGAATTGGGGGTGGGGGGTAGTACTGCCTGTAACTATAGGATACAGTTTGGATTTGATATTATGTTTGCAAATTTTGAATAATAGATTCAGATTCATAGTTTTAGAAATGAAGATGTATTATATGCATCGGAATTTCTACAATACTAACGTTTGTTTAATTTCAGGATTACTTGGAAGGACACGCTGCCCACGTGAGCGTTGCTATGGACAACCATGCTGGGATTCCTTACGGAACTCACGTTTGCATTCCGGAATTAAACAGGAAATACCATAGATTTATTGATTTTGTCGTACGTATGCAATTTTCATAACGTTTGAAAGTTGAAGTATATTATACTAAATCTTACATAAAGTGTATAACATTGAGCCGGATAAAATTCATGCTAAGCATTGCTAGCCAGTGGCAAGAAAAGTACTTCAATTTGATATGTCTAATGCTAGACTTTCTGATGATATTAACACATGTTTAAGGTAAACCTCGTGGCAAATAATTTTTTTTTTTGCTTCAGCTTAAGATCTTCAACGATCTTGGCTTTTTGCTTGATCCCATCATGCATTTATCTGACGATGCAACAATTTTGACTCTTAATAGCTGTCCAATATTAATACCGGTTCCGGGTAAATATAAGGTTGGCTTCTTCCTTAATACTCACTATATAGTCAACGAAAAGCATATTTATTCAATATTAAGGGCTCTAGCTGCTATGAAACCATCTTTCGGTAGGTTCTAACAAAGTGGCATGCCGTTGAATCCGATTGTCGTCCTTTAAATTCGTTCTTCATGTATAATTATTCCTCTACAGGTATGGTATGCTATCTTTTTTTTTTATGAAGGGTTAGTTTAATAATTAGTAATTATCCTTAATCCTTATTCTGATTCCTATTTTACAGGTAGTTGACACTGGTCCCGCCTTTTACGGTAAGGGATACAGCAGAATAGACATCTGCGTGCGCAACCGTCACCTATCCTTTGACGACACCATCAATGGTCCTCTTACTCTGGCCTTTCATTAGATAGTGTCAACTTGGTGAAAAAATAAATTATTATTGAATCAGATTCCACACATTTTTTGTTTATCGATAAAGTTTTTGTTAGTCACTGCAAGCAACGTAATCTCACCAAGATTCGTCGAGACTAATAAAAATTGTACTGACGTCTTTACAGAAGAAACGTCAGTACAAAATTTTTAGTCATGACATTACGAGCAACGTTACATAGTTATCGGTTAGTCATCTAGCAACCAACGTTACATTCTACAGTTCAGGGTATTTTGTTTCTCCTATAGACCAATCCACACTTTACAAAAGTTACGTCCCATGGTCGCTATCTTTGGGGAGAGACCCACAGTTTTCTCACAGTAGCCTTTGTAGTCATTTGACGTTTAAAATCCGTTTCCGTTGTGTATTTTGATTGCTCCTGGATGGGGCAGCCCACAGATCGAATGAATAAATTAGATTCAATTTTATTCGAAGAGATTTCATCACAGACGCCGAAATATTTGGCAGCATAAAGAAGGGGAAAGTTTTTTCCCTTTTGACCTTTGGGTTGACCCCGCTAAGAGAAACAACTTTTGCAACGTGTGGATTGGACTTTTTCTAAAGAATTTCGATTGTGTTTATACAGCTAATAACAGTTCAGGGAATACGTATAATCGGAGACATTATATAAATAGTGCCTGTTTTGGAGGGTTACAGTTGAAATTGACGCCCCAAGAAAACCCCTGTCAACCGACGCGAAGCTTTATTGGATTTGACCACGCCCCGACCGAAATACTCAAAGAATGATTCCTTATTCCTTAAAATAAGAGTTGTTAATCATAGTTTCACAGTCGTGAAACTATATTTATAAAGCTCCTTGGGCTTTATTGGATTTGACCACGCGCCGACCGAAATTGTCACCTCATAATACTCGAAGAATGATTCATTATTCCTTAAATAAGGGTTGTTTATTATAGTTTCACAATCGTGAAACTATATTTATCAGATAAATTATATTTTGCAATCGCAAATGGTTGTTTTAAGTGTTAATTATTAATTATAGTTTTAAACTTCTGAAACATATATGATCGCGTTAACTATGTTTTACGGATGTGAAATATAGATTATCGGCGTTAAATAACGTTTCACAGATGATAAACTAGGTTTTTTGACTGTTAACTATCGTTTAGGGACGCTAACCTATAGTTAACACAAGCTAATCTTTAAAAAAGATTGGTGAGCTAGCGCTATAGCCATTATATAAAACACAAGTAGATTTCTAAACCATTGGTTTAATTTTCTGAATCGATTTATTATTAATAGGAAGGCACAGTGGTGCACTAGAATTGTATTGGGATGGAGAGGGAGGGGGTCTCTATTCAGAATGGCGAATCTAGATTTGGCTTCACATCTTTAATGAGCTAGTCCATTAACTGCGCTTAAATCATGCATTCTGTATTCATTGTTATTTCAATTTTGACGTGAAAAATAAGAGACAAGTAGAACCAATGGTACTCAAGATTCGGATCTTCTCGAGTCTTTCCGGCAAGCTCGGAAAACATATCCGATGTTATTTTACGAGCTTGAAGGTAGTTAAGAAAACAAACTATTTATTATAATTTTAGAAATAACTTGGCATATAAATCTTAAACTACTGTTGTAGACGATAAAACAAAATTGACATAGTTTATCTACAGTAGAATTCCCAGAATGCCCTACCGTGAGGTTGAGCATGCGCATTCCAGTAAAAAGGACTAACGTAGTTGCTAGCGCTCGAGAGCGCTAGCAAATAGTTTATTGTTCACTATAGTTAACTATTCGTTAACTATAATTAACGATCCGTTAACTATAGTTTTCATCTGCAAAACAATATTTAACGGTTTTAAACTATAGTTTACGAATGATAATCTAAGTTAATCTGTCTGCAAATTACGTTAACGATCGATTTTGCTGAAAAATATAAACTATAATTTGTATTCGTTAAAGCTATGGTTAAGAGTTGTTAATCATAGTTTCACACTCGTGAAACTATATTTATCAGATAAACTATGTTTTGCAATCGTAAATAGTTGTTTTCGACTGTGAAACTATGATTAGCTCATTTTTGTAAATTTGGCGTGACATACAAATATTCCTGTTCTTGTATCAGGGGAGACAAACCATGAATTGCAATAGATAAAAATAATGAACAATGGCATGTATCAACGATTTTATTATTCTCCTGAGTGAGTTAGATAAAAGAAAAAATAAAAAGAAGTTCAGCATAAAACAATCAAAAGGGACCATACCGGTAAATCAAGAGATTTACCTGAATAAAAGCGATGCAATCAATTAATTTTGTTATTGATTACAAATCGGAAACGTAAATGTGCATTTGGAAAAGCAGAAAATTCATTATGTATTCAAATGTAATTACAGTAAAAGTATGTAATCAAATTAAAAATAAATACTACAATATAGGGTTATATATCACAGAAATCTTGATTGTCCTTCGTCTGATATGGACAATAGTAACTAAATAAAAGTTTTGGACCAATAACAAAAGATATACAATTAAATTATTCAAACACATCCATAAATATAGTCAACAAATAAACAGTGGTCAAAGCTAAACCAATTAACAAAGTTTCTTAAACATTCCATTCACAAGGGATTAACTGATTGTCCTTTTAAAAATACAAAATTTTAAGAATCATATACATTTATATGTTTACAAATGATAACATTTAGTAATACCTATAAATAATCCTGAGCACAAATGTCAATACACTGTAGAAATAGAATGTATATATAAGTATAAGTATAAAATCACCACATAGAATTGGGAGATGGTTTGAAAACCCGTAGATTTTGGTACTGTTAACTGGGTAGACAAGTTGTACCAATAGTTGGTAACTGTATACAAGTGATTGTACAACAACTATAAACTGTTCTACAGCGTTTTGCGGGCATAAGGCATTTTCTCTTCTTCTTTTTTCTTTTGATGTATAAAGGCATTCTTAAAATGTTAAAACAATAAATTTGTTGAAATATAGAATAAAAGATCATTCACTATTTAAACATCAACAAAACCCCAAACAAAGACAAAAACCAAAACAAAGACTGCAAGTTCACTTCAAAAGCTAGACTGTGACCAAATCCATACCTGCATAAAGAAGCTGCCAATTGTTAAGCTATAGTTTAAAATAAGTATTTATCATAACCTTTTCTCAAACAATGGTCTAAGTTGTAGAACCCCCCTCCCCCTCCCCTCTCATTTTCCTTAAATTGAACACCATGTAAATAAATGAGCATAACTGCAGTCACCAGCAATGTGACATACAGTACAGCCAAAATTGAGCAGAATTATTGTATCACATATTTTTAAGTTATCTTTAAAACAGTACTAGATGCACATGTAGATTGTATGTCATCAAAAGTCATTTATTTAGCCAAGAGAAGTTTGTGTGTGCAAGGAAAATATGTATCTTAATTCCTGTTTAGTCATTCAGGGACATTTTTTCAGTCATGCTCTGAATAATTTCCACCATGATGTCTTTGGGCAATGAGGTAAAGTTTGGTTGGTGTACAATATCGTTCATTCTGGCTCTCATGAAAGACATGGCTGCTGACATTAAATCCTCTGAAAAAACAAATAGATCTATCATAAAATTTGTTTACAAAGTCCACTGTACTAAACATACAGGGAGGCATCAGATCTAAAGCTATTCGCAAATGAATAATTATATCTTTATTCCAGAACTTACCAATCATAGAGAGATTATGTTTACAGTACTGTAAACTAAAGATTCTGAACATCTTACCAATTAATGGGAGATTATGTTTACAGTACTGTATACTACATAACATCTTGTTAATCATAGAGAGTTTATGTTTACAGTACTGTAAACTAAAGAACGTCTTTCCAATTATAAAGAGTTTATGTTTACAGTACTGTATACTGTCAAACATCTTACGAATCAAAGAGAGTTATGTTTACAGTGCTGTAAACTACATAACAACTTATTATTAATAGAGAGTTTATGTTTACAATACTGAAAGCTATAGAACATTTTATTAATCATAGAGAGTTATGTTTACAGTACCGTAAACTATAGAACATTACTACCAATCAATAGGAGTTTATGTTCACAGAACTGTATACTTCAGAACATCTCATCAATTTGTTTACAGTACCTTAAACTATAAAAACATCTTTCCAATCATAGAGAGTTTATATTTACAGTACTGAATATGACAGAACATCTTACCAATCATTGGGAGTTTGGTGGCAGCCTCCACATAGATATCCACCACATTATCTACATTCAAGCTCATACAGAGGCTCATAAAAGCCATTGACTTTAAATCCTCTAGACAGAACTGATCAGCAACTAGTAAAAAAGAGAATACATTTATTACAATATGAACTGCACTCTCATAAATCATCATTTCATGTTCATTCTGGCAAAAGGAATAAACTGGAGATCTTGCCTTTTCAAAAATATGCTTAATAATAAATAAATGTACTTTATATATGTACATAACATCTATCCATACCAAACAAAACAGAGTCAAAATATCCTACCTCTCCAAATTTCCAAAAGCAGGCAATGGTCGGAATTTTCAGCAATCTCATTGGTGTAAATAAAATGTAGAATGATTGAAAAGGCATCAGCACTGACATCCTTTATTTCTATTGGTCCCTGTAATTATGTAAAAGATTTCTTTTGAAATGTGTAACATACAAATCCATGATATTTCCTTCTCCACAACACCCCATTTGACTACAACATTACACAAAGAAACAATGTTATAATTGGTTGTATTCAAGAGAAGTTCATAAATTTTATGATTTTATTTCTTGTGTTCATCAAATCATGTACAAATTTGACCTTTTGTGTTAAAATTTGGAGGGATAAAAATGAAAAGGTACTAGTAATATGTATTTCAACATAAAAACTGTAAGAAATTCAGCAATATTGTAAAAGTAAAAACAAGTGTTTGTTTCTTATTATTAAACACAATATTACAAATATTCTATCTGCTGAAAAAGAATTTGAAAAAAATAAAATAGTCTTACAACAAGGAATAAAACTGCATAACATTTACTTGAACAAAAATCTGTTTAGTGTACCTAATTTCTCATACAATAATCAATGATTAATTTGAAATGAATTTTGTTTCACATCAAGTGCCTGCGCATATGATATTGAAAACTTACACTTGTTTTACTTTCTCTCATTTGGTCACAAAACATGGCTCTAAAAAAGTCAGAGCGCACAGTCAATATGGCCTTGTGTCCATGGAAAGTTCTACCATCGACGGAGAACTGGACATCACTAAATAGATCACTATTGACAAGCTCTTTCATGTTCTTTGACAGTGTGGCAGGGGCTGGAGGCAACTCTGAAATAAATCATCATAAAAGTTTACAGCAAACAAGAATGAATCATCAGAAAAGTTTACAGCAAGCAAGAATGAATCATCAGAAAAGTTTACAGCAAACAAGAATGAATCATCAGAAAAGTTACAGCAAATTAGAACATATCATACAAGTTTATAGCAAATTTGAATTGCAAAATAAAGTTTACAGTAAACTGATTAAATAGAATACTGCAAAGGCAATAATACTACAGTGTAGCATCAAATTTTCAATGAAGACTAAATTGAATGAAGCAATGTTTGGTAGTTCTGTAAAAAAAAAAATTGTTCTGGCCAAATTTTGTTAATCGTATGCTTGACTTTAGATGATAATTATTATAGGGCTGAAATTTACCAAAATTGAATCTTGTTCCAACCATTTCCACTGCATCAATTTCTACCCAGGTTCCTGCTTTTGTACAATCCACATCAATCCGTAATTCATTCACTTGGTAGACTGGTTTCTACAAGGAGAAATTAACATTTTGTCATTTTTGATTAATAACATACCAAGTATTTATAAGTTAATTACTTGAACCTCAATTTTCTTTCCTCTTAATTAAAAATGTGCCAAAGTTTTGATTTCAAATAATTGCTGATTTCATACACTGCCTTATTTGCTGGGAATCTGTGTAACATAATAATGTTTCCCTCAAAATATTTTCCCTGTTAATTACTGCAAATACAGCAATATTTACGAGATTTTGTCACCGGCATGTTTTTACGGGTAGTCAGCTGAAGTAAAATTCTTTACCTGCACATGCGTGTTGTAAACAGAAATGATTTCCAATTCAGAGGAGATAACTCACAATATTAAAGAATGCTATACCGCATAAATGCCATGAGTTACGGGGGTATATATCATAGGGCTACATAGTCACCACATTCTTGAGAGCAATTAATGTCCATTTTTTACCAATTTCCAGTACAGTTCATATAGTTATACCTTTATTGCTGGTGAAAAAATTCTACTTTTCTTGTGGCATTCTACTTGCTGGGCTTCGTATATAGTATCCCAGTTTCCTGCTGGATCTTTAGCCCTAATTCTCTTGGTACCTCCAGAATGATAAGTCTCATAAACGTTGACCTCTGTTAGAAAGACTTTTTCTTTAAACAGGACCTGAAAAAGGTAACAACAGTCACCATATAAACTCGATCGGAAATCATATTGATTTCTTTTGATTTTGAATGATCATTCAACCATGCAACAATCTGCAATATGTAACACAATGGCACATTATAGCATATAACAATAGCCTAAAAATCAAAAATGTTTGGCACATAAAAGCATGTGACATTTGTTTATCCTCTTTCAGTTTTGAATACCATGATAGATGATATCATTTAAATAATTAGGTTTATTGGCAGCATCACTTAATGTCTCAGTAATCTCATGGTTTAAAGTAAAAGCTGTGCTTTACGTTTTATCTGCATCAGCACTTTAATTTCACTGGTATTAATTTCAATTTGTATCAATAATCAATGTACAGTATTTTAGTTGAATGTTGGAGAAGGGTGAACAAAGTAAACCAGAAATGGGAGTACTAGTTATATTTAAAAAAGGACTTACCTCAATAAACTGTTTGGCATCAATGTTACTACTTGCCCATGCTCCATGCAGATCTCCATGCTGTGGATAGACCCTTGGGGGCCCAATAACTGTATTAGCTGCCCAACTGAATTTAAAAAAATAAATAAACTTGTTAAAAAAAAATATTTTATGCAGTAAAAGAAATCTTCAAATGTGAGTTTAAACATTACAGTTATCATGTCAATACTTTAATGGTTATTCTCAAAATAATGAAAAATAATGTTCTATTAATATGAGCTGTTGTTGATTTATAGTTTTTTCATACCATGCTGGAATTACACGTACATGTATACATGTTTGTTATTTATTTTAACTAAAAGGTGAATGTACAATCTTTTCAAGGATGTTCACTCTCACTGACAATCTTTGGATTAGTAGCCATGCATCATAAAAATGACACTAGATTTTGTGTAAAACAAATAGGATACAAAGCTTCTTATCTCTAAGAATCGTGCACCTACACAATTTCATTGTCAATATCATTTAATGCTAAAATCTTACTTAAAAGTTTTTACAGTACATTTGTTGCCTTTTAGAATTCAGTAAATACCTGGTACTGTTGTATTGTGATGAGTAGTTTGTTACTTGAGATATGAACTGTCGAATCTTGTTGGTATCTGCATCACACTCAGCCATTCTTTTGATACTTATAAAGCTTGATTATTGTACAGGTTTCTACAATATTTAAAAAAATATATAGATCCAAAAACAAGAGAGTAAATTAAAATCATTATCTATCTCACATAAGTTGGTTAGGTAGGTGAAGAGACATTTATAACACTTTCCGGGTTGATAACCTTAATTTTTATCTCTGAGTCTCTGAGACACACCTTTATCAAATTGAAATTCATATTGATAAAAATTTATTGTTTCTGAACCATCTTTTTAATAGATATTCCATTCAACTAGTTCTTACATGTTAGAATTTTTGTACTCACGGTCGCTTGATCAGCTGTTGATTCAGGATCCTGAATTTAGATATACTAGTGACGTTTGTTTGTTTGTAAATATTGCGCAATCGCTTTTTTTGGCTAAATTGTTCGTGTAAGTATTCGTTCTAACCATTTTTCGATTGTGAACATTTTTCAAAATATGTTTTCTTAAAAATAGATAATCCACATGTTAGTTTGCCTAACTTATACATCTTAGCATGCATTAATATATATAAATTAAAAAAAACTAACTAAATAGACTTTTAGACGAATTTCAGTACAAGTTATTTCAAATCCGAATTGGGTAAAAGCGGGTCTCTAACTTTATCGATAAAATGTATAGGAATTTTATATGAATATGTAGGTTTTAACATTGGGTAACAGCACCTGTTAAAATTTCACACATCTTCTAAGGTTATTACAGGTATATATGTAATATTATATATATGCAATATTTGTAATTTCAATTTTTATGGGTGTGTGGGGAGGGGGGGGGGCAAAGAAACCAGATTTTTTTTTTTTAAAAAGTACCTAATAAAGCCCTAGATCGGAAAACCCTATCCCCTCTTTAAAAGGGAGGTTTATTTGTTACTGATAAAAAATTCAGATATCCGTGATAAAACGCCCCATAATGTCACCAATAAACGGGTTTTTTCCTCTGTTCATAAGTCATCAGGTTTTGGTTTTATCTTAAGTCTGTTGGTTTGATTTTTTTTTTTCTACAAAAAATGGTAACTGAACACAATATTTCACTGTATTATATTCAAGTAACTAATACTGTGTTACTATTGATGGTTAAAAATTGAGTTCTCCAAACATTTTTTTGTCCAAACACTTCTCGTGGAATTTTTATTAAACTGGGTTCTGTCATGTGACTTGCAAAATAATATTCTTATAATTGTCTTACGCAGATATTAATTCATATGATTATTTGCTCCAGTCACATCTTCCTGTCTCTTTCTTTTTATAAGGTAACAACTAAATGGCCAATCATGTTCACAAGATCCCTTCCATTCTTCACTTGTGCCCGGATTACATTGTGGTTGACAAGCCATTTGACACGCCTATCAATAGCGAGGACCCCCACATGGTATCTGTGGAAACGCTGTTGAGTAAATACTATCCACATCTCAGGGACCCCAGTGTCAAACACGGATTCAGGTTGGACGTCTTGTTGGCTTTTAAAATTTTTATTTTTGTTTTTTACGGTAATCCATTTTTTCTTAATTTAGTGTGATGTCATCTTTACTTGTTGGACACAGTATTTAATTTGTGTGGGTTTTGTGGCTGGGTTGATCACAAAGACCAATTTAAATCATGATCTAAGTAAGAAACAGAATTAATGACCACCTATTATTGGTAGGATTAGGATTATTGGCTCTCAGTTTACATGTCCTCAAAATTGAATTATAAAATCCACAAAAATTGATGGCCACAATAATTAATTAACGAAAATAGAATTGACAGAGATTTTTTAAAGTTCATAAATTCAATCAAATATGGATGCTATCTTTCATTTAAAAGTCATCGTCTTTGTTGTCATCCTCACATACATCTTAATGCTCCAACCTTTTATTTTTTGTAGGTTTCAGCACAGACTAGATCTAGCTACTAGTGGAGTGCTCTGTTTATGTCGAACAAAGAAATCAGCTGGTAAAATGTTTCAGGAATTCCAGAAAAGATCTGTATTGAAATATTATGTTGCTTTGGTAAGCACATACGACTATATTATTAACTATGCCGCAAGTAATATTTTGATGATGTATCTACTTAGTTATCAGACGGTTCGGTTATCGATGTTCTGCAGAGCGGGTGCCCAGGAGCGCTCACAAGAATTTGTGTAACAGCCCTGTATAGGGAATTTTGGTGAGTGCTTGCGAGCACCTGCTCTGCTGAACACACCTCAGATGTAACCCAAATTAAAGCTCTTTACTATTAAGGATGACAATGCAGAATGTGTAATGTTACTACATTGTTTTGAAACCCAATTTCTAGGTGTATGGACATATAGAGAGTAAAACCCAGACAGTGGAAGTGGCTGTGGGTGAGGATTCCTCTGTGAGGGACATTCACAAAATGTGTACATCAGACTCAGAGAGCTGTATCAATCCTCGAGAAGCCATTACCGAGATAACCGTTCTGGAGAAAGGAACTTACAATGACCTGCCAGCCTCTAAAGTCCTACTTAGGCCTCACACAGGTTCATCAAACATGTCTCATGGTTGACGTCTATATTTCTATAGACAGCAAGTAACAAATAATCTCTTCAGAAACTGATGACCAGTCTCACATATGGTTACTGACCTGATGGGCCAACTTATTAAATTTTTCTCGTTCTCATGAGTACCGGTACATGTATTTATTATTCTCAATTCACTGATAAGGAAATCGAAACTCTTTGGTTTGTAGTCAGTTGCAACATGGACGCCATAACATTTTTATCATTATATTAAGTTTTTAACTGTCTATGGAAATACAGTATGTCATGTAGTACACATTGCTGCTAGACAGCAATTATTTACCGTTCAGTATGTTATTTAGTTTCTAAATTCTGCAATCAAGAAATTTAAAAAAATTAAAACATCAGTAGTATAGATATATTTACTCTAATCTGTGTTTGAATGCATCTCTTGTAATTTTATTCATTGCGTTCTAAGTTGTTAATTATTTTAATGTTCAAAAAGTACATGTGTAAATTTTGATATTTTATTTAGGTCGCCCTCACCAGTTACGAGTTCACTGCGACCATATTGGACACAGGATTGTGGGTGATTACATGTATAGCAATCGACAGGACACTTTGCCATATCGCATGATGCTACATGCATTAAGACTTAAATTTAATGAACTGGATATTTTGTCCAAGGATCCATTTACATCCGATAATGATGAATTGTGGAAAGTGACAGACACCATCAATACATACAACAGTATATGTACATGAGAGTCTTCTTTTCCTTGAAGACTGGGGAATTTAACTACTGTCTTTCACTGTCTTTCATAAGTTTAACAATTGCTTATTTTTTTCTCTGTGAAGAAAAATTTGATTAAAAGAACATGGGTGAATAAGATGGTACTAATGCCCATTGATTCAATCATAAAATACAATTTCAAATTTAATTTTTTCCATTAAAAGAGGTATTGCACCTTTTCCCATTATTTCGCCTAAACCTGTGTTTGGACGGAAAGCACCTGTTACTAAAAATAGCTTCAGGTACATGTAACTTGCTGTCGCAATATGATTTTCGAAACCTAGATACTGGTTTTATAATGGTGTCTGTAACAACTGATTTGTTATAAATTCGGGAAACTCTGTGTATAATGTTAGTTGATATTCTGAACAGTGATACATGTAAGTTAAATAAAATGCAATGGATCTAAGTGTAAATAGAGTACAAGCATAGTGTTAATGAAGAGATCTGTTTATATTGGGTGTGCTCATACTCATACTGAATTAAACAAGATAATTTTAAAAAAAACCCAGAAGATTAGATACATGTTACTTAATCTCTCTATTCTTTTCATGTTTCAATTAAGTGAAAGAATATTTACTACTTGGTGGATTTGATCCAGTGACCACAAAATCAAAAAGACCTCCGCGTTACCACTGGGCCACGCATCTAACATTTTCTGAAGATGTATTTTCATTATATATGGCTATATACATGTTTGTATTAGAAAAGACATTTTTTGAAATATTTGTCTAATTTTCAGTATGAAGACCACTTTAAGCCAAAACTAATTCAATGTAAACGTGCACTACAATACCTGTAGAACATAATTTTAATAGGATTTCTTTGGTTTAGAGTGGTTTAAATAGACTCTTCCAGCATGGTAATTGTGTTATTTGCGTTTCTTTAAATATATTTAAACTAAATATTGTATAATATTGAAAATGTCTGATGTTTGTAAAAGTGCTATATTTAAGGCCAAATCGTATATTAAGTGCGCTATCCCTTTTCATTTGTTAATTATATAATACAATTTTGCAAAAGCACACTTTCTAACTATATAGTCTGTTGAATATTCTAACAAAGAAACTTTCAATAGGCCTTAATTAGACTGAAAAAAATAGGAAGTACAAGGCATTGAAGTTCTAAAAATTGACACTATTTGAAGATTTTGGTAGACATACACTATTTGAAATCAATGTGGTGTTAAATCTTTTTAAGGGTTACAAATTGATGTTATGTAAAATTTGCATCGTTTGGAATGATTTTTGAAAGAATTATCAGATATATTGATATTTTTATTTATAATTATCCTGTCCGTCATATTATAGGCATTCCCCATCTTCTTTATTTGATTAAAAACTGTAATGTAAAGTGTTATTTACACATACAATACTTTGTTAACTTCATGGTTTTTGGTAAAAACTATATATAAGATTATATTTTTTTAAAAAACCCTGTTTTT
>CM035817.1:17272629-17275129 GCA_020458035.1 Magallana ariakensis
GTCCTCACCATTTCAAAGGAAACCAGAGAAGGTCTAAGTAAATATAGCTGTATTGCATTAGAACAAGGGATTAAATTTAACAGATCGACCACAGTGTATAATGTGACTGGCCTTGTAACATAAACCAAGTAGTTCACATATTACATGTGTACCAACTCACTGATATAGTCAACCACTATATAAGGTGGCCAAAACTTTTCTCAAACTCTGAAGTATTTTTGCAACATTCTTTGGAAAGATCAGTTCAATTTTAAAAACCATGGCTAAGAGAGAACGAGGGAAACCATCAATTTTGTTTTTGTAATAGACCTGTTACTGTTCCAGGGATCAGTGGAACTAGGCAAGGCTTTTTTCATTGTTCAAGACGTTAAGGCTTGCAAGCCAGATGAAATATGATATGGCTTGGTTTACTTAGGTCTTAATTCACATACCAGGTAAATTGGATAGGGCACCTGGTGCAAAAATTAAATGTATAATGATATATATCTGTGAAGTATTTTTTTGTAAGTACACTATCAATGGGGTATAAAGGTTTTCTCAATTATATGATTTCAGATGTATTTTATTTTATCCAATGTATTAAAAACAGTGGATTTCTTTTTTCTTTTTTTTAATGAATCGATTCATGTGCATAATAATCTAGGTGGATAGGCACAAAATTCGAAAAATGGTTAAAGTAAACACCAGGTAACACCTGAATAAAAAAAGATGATAGGAAGTTACAAAGTAAATAGATAGATAGATAAAATTCTGTTTCATGTAGTGTTTGAAGTGAAGAGAATCTGTTGATATAGCATTAGGTGATAAAGTTATCAGCTCTACATGCAACTCAACTGGGCAATTCTGTTGACAAGCCATACCTGACCCACTTAGAGTGGTAGCACACCTTGTTTCACAAGCACACACACACGTACACACATAGGATTGAAATTTGTTACCCCCTGCCATACATATTGCTACCAATTGTGTGCTTAGAAAATATCTAAAAATCAGTATTTTCATTTTATAGTGAAGAGAGTTATAATAATTGACTTATTAAAAAGGTTGGAGATCTCTTAGTTATAAATAATTTGAAAATATCGTATAGACAGTTTAAAGATGACTCAATTCAAAAACAGTAACCATGGTACCAGGCTGTAGAATTGTTGCACTGCAATTCTAGTCCGTACTCTTGCAATTGGAGTAATAAGACTCGAGAGCTGCAGTGACACATTTTTTGAGTTTCGATGTAGAGAACTTTGTTATCGTAGACAATACGTCCTCTAATGGCTCTGTGGTACGGGGCCATTCCGCTAACAGTACGGTCCAGACTCGGCAACAGTGTGCGCATACAGTCAGACACCACTGGGAAATTCTGGAGATCGGTCTATCCGATAAAATACTTTATTACGGGATAATCTGGTGTCCTTCAGACAAAGTTACTTTATTCAATGGTGCATGATCGTTTTACGAGATTATGGCGTTACTATATTAGGCATGTGATGAAACACTTTAGAACTGCCAGGCAGCTTATATTTTTGCCCAAGCTGTCCTCATTTACCAAATCTCTCAATTATTATTGATCCATTGAGATATTTTTTCCCTTGTGAGGCGGATTTTTTTTTTTAGGATAAGAGGATTCATACACTAACAGTGTATATAATTTTTGAAAAATTTTGCATAGACATTTGTCTGAAAAGGATCATCTGGGGTGAATTGATCAATTCTGAAAAGACATTGGAAATTTTTATGCAAGACAGATGCCATCGGTAAAACAATTTGACCTTGTTTGAACTTTCGTAATCCTTTGATGAATGTTTTAGAGGTTAACCAAGTTCACTTCCATATTCTCCCCTCTTACCAGTAATTACAGCAGTAATTTATTTGACTTTGCTTTACTTTTCATAGAGTGAATGCTAATGGAATTCTCCTTATCTGAAAAAATTTCAGAAAAATGCTTAAAAGCTGCATTTGATAATATCTGTAATCATCAATTAAAAAGGCTACCTCCAACTTTGCATCATTTGAGGTATAAGTTGAATTGTTTTTAATGATAGATTATTTTGTCAAAACTCTTTCTTTTGCGCATAATTATTGTACTAAATGAATTTTATCCAATTATTTCTTATGTCATCAGTCTTAGGCTTATAAAATCGCAAATACATACTCGCATGTATGTATTTATATTAAACAAGGTAAAAATTTGTTTTTCAGCTTTTTAATATAAAATTGGAGCATACATGCAAGTATGTAATTTTATGATGATGAAAGTGAAGAAATCAAAAAGTAGGTCACCACCACATGTTATGGATTTTCTGCTTTTAGTTTCCCTGCCCCTCCCCGGGTCCCTCCTCACCCCTACCACGTGTCGTACGCCCCCACCTCCGAGCAGGAGAGTGAGATCCAGAGCCTGTCCAGTGACGCCCTCACAGAGGACACCCTGTCCATCACCGATACCTCTAGCATGTAAGTACATGTGTACCCAAACACAAACAAAAGTATACATTGCCCAATACAGTAT
>CM035817.1:17280129-17285129 GCA_020458035.1 Magallana ariakensis
ATGTTATATTTCAACGTTTCAAAAAAGAAGCGCGTTTTTGAGTGTAACAGAATAAATGAGGATGAGTATGACCTGATGTTCACTCATTCAGAAGCCTCTGACTGAAGCTGACATTTGGGTGGGAGGATAAGTAATGGCTGACGACTGGGGAGCGAGTTTTGAAACAGATTGTTACATAGCTTATGTCTGTTCATTGATAACGAAAACATTACATCACTTTATTCAATTTTCCAAAAACCAAACTCCAAAACAGAAAAAAAATGAACGAGGTTTACCACAAATATTAATGGGTAATGTTAAATGGGGATGAAAAACATGCGAAAAACAAGGTGGTGTCATTAATTGTTCCTATTCTTAGATAATTGTTTGTTTATTAAAATGAAGAAAATTAGGGGGTCATTATTAAAAAAAACACTAGTCCAAAACAAAGGATAGCAATTAAAGAAATCACTGTATTCAGTGGACCTGCAGGTAGCTTCAAGATGTCAAGCACCTGTCCCTCAGGCAAAACTTGGTCTGCTTGAAAGTGTGATATGTTGTTAATCAGATTAACATCTTATTTAATTGGCATCAAGGTGTGGAGTATAAGATAATGTTTTGATTGACCAATATCAATACAACTTCTGTGTCCTCAGAGTGCAGAGTTCCTCAAGGGGGTGAGATGTCCTGTCAAAAATGCTCAGAACTTGTGGACCTGTATTTATTCTTGAGTAGAAAATGTCACAGATATTCCATGCAATCCATTCCTTTTTTTCTCCTCAGAGAACAGAAAGGCTTCCCAAAGACCGGAACTTGGCAGAAACAGACCCTCCCCGATTTGCAGCATTAATTATAGAGAAGTTAGAAAAACTCTTACAAGACCATGAACGCAATCGGCTTATTGAGGAGTCACTCAATAGAGTGATATATGACGAAGTATGTTGTCGGAAATTCTTTCTTCTTTTTTTTTTTATTTAATCCTGTCAACTCGAATCACTTCTTATTCAAATTTATGAATGCCTGATAGTCCCGATTACATTGAAGGTTGTAGTTTTACTACACCGAAATGTAAATGATTTACACTTATGAGAAGGAAATACAATCTTGGGCTTTATTAAAGGGTTTTGTTGAATAATACCAGTAATAAAAAATAAATATTAAGTTACAATGTAGTGTTTTTGAAAAATCATGTAGATCTTGTATTGTGGTTTCAATGGTTATTTTGGTCTGGGAATATTTTCTGAGCTGAAACCTCCCACTTGTTTGTTTGTAATACCATTAATTTTACTCTTAGAGATGAGGAGGAAAAGAAAGAAAGTTAGTACAACAGTGAATTGTTCTGAACACCAGGAATCTTTTGATTTTAAATGCAAAAAAACAGTTTTTAAAAATCACAATTACGAAAATATATCTCAAAAACAGATTCTTAAACTATGCGTGGTTAAATTTTTTTATGAATTTGAGTGTGCCAGATGAATAACTTTTTAACATTTTGTTCTTCGTGGGGGAAGAAATGAATCAGATTAGTTATTTTTAACAGACCACAATGGAGTGAAAGATCATAATTGCATAATTTTTGGGGAATCTTGTTTTGATAAATATTTATGAAAAATATATTTCTATGTAATGTTGGAACTTACAAGGAGGAAATAAGAAAGATATAGACAAGGTCAATTTTTCTATTGACTAATCAAAGGAATTCCATGCAGTAATGTTGCCAAACAAGTATGCATATTATAGTCATCATGTGACGTGTAATGTGAGGTTTTGTGGATTTTTTCAGAAGGACGGTGAGGAAGCTGACCGCTCCCTTTTGTCCACATCCATAGCCCAGAAAGACTTGTCCTCTACCTCTCTCCTACCTCTCATGACGTCCGCCGTGTTAGACGAGGACAATCCCGACTCCATTTTGGAGGAGCACTGTTCTCGTATCTGGGAGAGCTCTGTGGGTCAGACCCCAAGCCGCTCCCCCGGGCGACACTCGCCGCCCAATGGAGATCACAGGTCGCATGATCGCAGCCGCAGCAAAAATCAATCCCAGCCAAGCTTGCCTTCACACAAACAAATACACAGGAAACGGCCGGATTTCTACTCGTCGTTCGACAGTGGCATGGGCGAAGACAAACCTGCGCTGGAGACGCATCGACATATCCATCATCATCATCACCACCATCATCCGTCATCCAAATCACGGGCCTTCCCCGAGTATGATTCACAAAAACTGTACACAGGATCGGACTTTGACAGAGGCCGACCCGCTAGGAAATCGGGAAAGTGCAAACATTCAGATACAAGTTCTAATATAGACAGTGGAATCAGTATGATTGAATCTATACCTCCAATGCCAAATCCAAACGACCCATCTACAGAAAAGTGAGTATTACTTTATTATTTTGACCTTGACCCTTCCAAGTTTTGTTTTGAAATTTATTGCATGGTGCAGCAATCATGTGAGTTAATGAAGTAAGGGAAATTTAAAGATAAGTTCTCACTTTCATTGAGAAAAATATATGGTAAATACACAATTCTTTTTTCCTTGACCTTATTAAAGGTCACAAGTAAAGAAATGGAGAAGATGACATTGACTTTTGCTTCCATCTCTGTTGTTGGTAAACACACCTTCTAATGATAAGTGGAGAGTTTCGCACTAAAGATACCTATTATTCATAAAAATACAAATAATTGAGCCCTGTTACAGTGCCCCGGGCCAAGACATTTACAATAACCTCAAAGAAAAGTAGCGGCTCTCCAATTTGTCACTTTATGACAGCTTTGCAGGTGCTGATTAGAGTCAAACTAAAAGGCTGATTAATGTCAATATTTGAGCTTAAATTCTAATGTACCGACTAGAATGCATAATTTATCCTTTGAAATATTTATAAATGAAAACTTTGTACCTAAAAACACATATCCAGTGTTTTTCTTGAGATGGATTTGTGTCTTTGATGGTTCAAATTTGCAAGTCTTTCAACTTTTTAAAGTAAATCATCATAAATAGGTGGCTTTGATGAGCTTTGAGTATTGAAAGACAGCGATATACTTTGATGTGTATTGGTACCAGGCTTATGAGAAGAAGAAAAAAAACATGGAAATTTTTTTGAGAGAAATTTATGTTAATGCGATTACAAATTGCGGTAGGGAACGATATAGAAAGCATAAACCCTGATTTCTTGTTTGTAAGTTGGTCGTTCTGTTTCACTGAGATTGTTAATTATCCCATGCCCGATTGCAGCAGATGCACTCCGACTCCAAAGTGTACACCATAAAATTTTCAATATTTATACGATTTTCTGCCGTTTGGGATTTGTTTATGTATTACAAAAAACATCAATGAAATCTTTCGCACTTCAAAGGAATTACATCATAGGTTTGGAGTAATGTTTTCTCTCTCTTTATTATCTATGGGGCATGGCTGGTGATATAACCTCTCCAGTTCTCTGACATCACAGAGGAATTCCTGCCGATTAGGGCACTTGTCGACTGTCTTCAATTTGAAATAGCTTGGTCTTTGATGATACCAGTTGCTTTAAAAAAGTATCGATATGTATACATGCACACAAACCTGTATATAAAGACAACAAAGGAGGGATGTGGGGGGAAATGCACAAAAACAAGAAAAGTTGCTCAAGTAGACCAAATTACATGAATCCAGAAAGTCAGCCCTTCTTTTTCCGTCTTGCATGATCAAAGGCAGAGGAAGAAACCTGCCCACCTTGTCATTAAATGTTTGCACCAATTTATTGGCAAGATCAAAGTGCCAGGGTCGACTCCCAAGTCAAGTTAAAATATTCGCTGTTTCTCTTTATAGAGTAAATTTACTTTTATGGTTGAGGGCTTGTGTTATTTCTAGATTGTCTCTCCTAATGGTAGCACTCTGGTAAATGGTTCGGTGTCCAATCGGAGCAGTTGCTGCTTTGCTGCAATTTTCATGACATCGTAATCATGATATTTTTTTTTTTCATTCTCTCTCCTTTCAATTTGCACCCCCCATTATTTGGGAGTAAAGTTAAGAATCTGCAGTGAGGTAATTCCTGACCACGTAAATCAAGATGTACCTGGTGACAGGGCAACCCAGAGCTACCAGTGTTTTCATACTTCTTTGTACTTAGCACGAAAGACTGCGGCCCGTGACATGGAAGGTATGCTGCGATAGCGTTCCATGTGTAACCAAATCGGTCTTGATTTCTGGGATAGGAAATGGATACATTTTAGCCCAAGACAGCATTGGGAAAAATAGATTTTTTTTCTTTCAATTACCTATTGAGGGGTGCTTTATAAGTGTTTTTAACCTTGGAACCTCAGACATTAATCAGTCTATATGCATTAGCAATTGATCTGTTACAATCTCTCTATAGTACCTGGGTCTTTGATGTTGGGGTTTTTGTGTGTGGAGCCCTTACAGTCAGATATATGCATTTTGTTACTGGAGAATTGTTTATGAAAATCAAAGAAAAGGATGCCTTTGAACTTAAGAACTTTTCTCTGACAAAGGCATGTCTCATTTTTGAGTCAAATGCGGAGACCTCGGCCAATGAAGTATGTTTGGATAGGATGAAAATCTGCAACACGAAAGGTGTGTTTGTTAAAGGGACATTATGAAGCTTTTAGAATAGGAGCTCACACATCTGTTACCAAAAAAAAGAAATACAGAGAAATGAATCAAATGACACTTCATATGAAAAAAAATCTGCCTTTGTCATTGGATTCTAAATGCTTTTCTTTGATGTTGGCAAATGAGATGTAAATTTGAATCCCATTAAAGATCTAAACGCTTTTGATTTCCTCTTGTTAAGGAATATTTTGGTTGAAGTGCTGATTGATTTTGCTGTAGTCTAGGCAGCCCTAATTTATTTTGATTTATAATTAGTTATTGAATGATGAGCAGCAATTAAGGCCCCATCTCATTTGCATACTGTCACACTCTGTGTTCCTGTAGACAAATGAATGTGCTTAGGAAGATATATCCATATAAGGAATTTTATTCAAAGCTAGGGCGTTGATAGTTTTGTTTTCAATTAATA